>JBAMJV010002721.1:0-415066 GCA_037951105.1 Echinarachnius parma
CACGTGATCGCAGTTTGGCAAGAATCACACACTTATGATAACGTTATTGACCACGATCACTTTATAGTAAAGAGATTAAAGTATTATTACAGAATTGATCGTGGTAGACCTGCTCCGGGAAGGTTAGTACAGATCGTTTTCTTATCATGATCATAGGACCATGAGTTCGAAACCAGAGCCCGATCGTGTGTCCTTCAGCAAGAAAAATTAACACACTTTCACTGTTGTCTGCAAATGTGTAAAATACAAGGGAAACACAGTAATAGGAGATGGCGCATTTGTATGACAGATCTCCATGATGCCTATGAAGCGCTGGGAACGAATGCTCCTCAGGGAGTGGAGATAAATTGGCTTCTCAGGGGATAGGGTACGGAAAGATCACAGTTTATACTTTTCATAGACGCGCGATATAATCGGATTTGTAAATCAACACGCGGTTCCATTGTTGCGAACGCCTTGCGCACGGTGCGTACTGCACACTGAATCAGTGCTATGCGGGATTGCGGGCGCGCAAACTAGCCTTGTTTAAAATGGCGACCCGCAGTGTGGCATGCCACGCGTGATGATCTGTAATGCACATCGCAGTGTTACACATGGCCATAATATGTTCATGATATAATTTTAGTATGATAATACAGTACATATACAGATGTTAACTGGTGGGGAGGGAATATCATGGAATGTTCCTCTTCGAGGAATTTGAAATGCTATTGAGGGAAGATTATAAGTCCCGAGACGTAGACGTAGAGGGACTTATTGTCTTCACGAAATAGCATTTAAAATCTTAAGGGGAACATTCCATGATTTTCCCGACAACAAAGTTAACATCTGTATAATTATGACAAAAGTAACACATCTTCACACTTTCAGCCTCTCTGAGCTCGATTAGAAAATGTGGCTTTTCGAAGTGATATGTTGACAAGTCATTGTGACGTCATAATAGAATCCCTCCCTCTACCATTGTGACGTAATAATACGATCTCTGTTTGCAGCACGCGCCATGTTATATAACACCGGCCGTGTAATATTATACAGATATTGACTGTCTAGAGGGGCAATATAACATTTTGAGATCCTCGAGGGAAGTTATATTTTTGTCGAGGGACATTATATTTTTCCGAGGCGCGTAGCGCTGAGGAAAAATATAGTATTCGAGACAAAAATATAACTCCCTAAGGAGAATGAAATGTTATATGATTCCCGAAGGAAAAAGTCAATATCTGTTATATTATGATGACCTATATAGATACAAATCAAGATAAATAGAAATTTGGTGTTGAAATAAAATTATGGACAAGGGAAAATCATTAAATTAAATCGAAATCCTTCCATTAGAACAGACGTGTTTTACGAAATGCTGCGCAAAATGCTTCTTATTCGACCTTCCTTTCAAATTTACTTTCGGATCGCGCAATCTCCGTAGAAAGCTTGACAACGAGCGCCATGCCAGTTGCTAATACGAGCAAAATTGTTCATCTTCACATACCCACTGTGACGTAAATTACGTCCATACCAGTCGATATAACGGCGTTATATCTAATGGTATGACGTAATTTACGTCATGTCGGTCAATATAACGCTTCTCATCCTTGTAGCGATGGTCACGTGACAGCATTTTGACCAATTGCACACCAGTATCTATATAGGTCATATCATATAACAAAATATTATGGCAATCCCGTGACTGTTTTGAGCCAATCAATGACTCAATTTTACTAAGTCATATAATATCAACCTAGATTTAACATGTTTAAACAAAAACTCCAACTGTACAAAGTTGTAAAATGCGTACCAATTTGGTTCATGTTTACTCACCTAAAAATGATAGCATAATTAGTCAAGAAAAACAAATATCGAACTCCTCTATTTCGTTAAGTGCAAAGGTGTGAATGCGTCACGTGCATACTTCGCTGACCTTGAATGAAGAGTGCAACAATAGCATTCACTGATTACAGTGAGACAATTTACAGCACGCGCATCGAACAATACGGGTGCACACAAAATGTTTTCACAGCCGCTTAACACCATTTACACACTATTTAACAATGGATTTTCTCACGTAGGAATGAGACGTGAAATACAATTTCGACATCCATATGAAAAGTGTAAAGAATGAAACAAACAAAAACGATTTACGCACAAACATTCATTCACACGAAAACCGCCGTAATGTTTCACAATATTTCATGTTATGTTAGGGTAAATCAAATTACGCTGTAAGAAAAACTTGCATCGTTGCTCCATATCTATCATATAATATTGCATTATCTTCAGAACAACCGTCTAATTACAATCACCCTTATAGCAAAGCTGAGTTCTTCCCATAATCACACTACATTTTGAAGCGTACTATGTACATTCGTGAATTCAAACATACATAAATATAATAGCTTACAGGCGGGTTCGTTCTTATGACCATATAAGGCGGAATTGAATTGAGCTGTTTTTTTCCTAATCCAAATCTACCGGCGACGTTTTCATATCGCTACCAACCGCGGACATGAGCAACAACAACAACAACAAATAACGCAGAAAGAGGAATCATAAATGGAAGGAATCGTCGTATCATGACGTTTTACGGTTGATTTATAAATCCCAAACCTCAAAACGGGACCGCGCGCCAAGGAGAGAGAGAAAAAAGTGTAATTACATCGGTACTCGCTGTCCCCACGTCAGATCAATGTCTGTCCGTCAATCAGTCATGTGGTGGGCCCACGATCATGCCGTCCTCCTTTCTTCGAGGGTCGATGGAGAGGGTGGGGGCAAATACATGAGGGTAGGGGGGGGGGGAGGGGCATGCCCCCCAGTATATAACATGTACATCGACAAAAGTCGTCAGCATGCAAAAGTAACGTAAAAACAAGGTGAATAATTACAATCATGACGCCCACCCCCCCCCCCCTCTTATATAAGGTATGCGCTTGACGGCATTGGGCAATTGCTTAGAGCAATGGTTAGAGGACTATGCCCCCCCCCCCCCTCTCCCCGCACACCCCCCTCCACTGCACCACATGGAGGTTTAAACCGAAAACGTAATGTACACTATATACAGCTAAGTTTGCCCAGAGATTATGATTGGTTTTATTCAAATAATCAGTTTGTTTGGCAAAAGAATAGCATTTTCAAGACTGTCGGAGACTGGGTTGCAGATTCCCTAGCCCCCCCCCCCCCCCCCCCTCCCCCCATCCCACCTACCACCTCCTCCTCCACCTTCTCATCCTCCGCCTCATACAGCAAGAAGGGGGATAATTATTCCCAACATAGGGAATATGGAGCATAAAGAGGGTGCAGTAAGGTAGCGTCGTCTGAATGATTGGGGACGTTCTTTGTATTCCTGTGTTATTTTGTTTTCGAATGTTTGCACTTATGTTTGATTGGTTGGAGTGGCGAATTGGCCGGGAATGGAGGTTACTGGCCAAAGAATGATCCTAAAATAATACAAAAAGGGATATAATTTATGAAATAAAGAAATACAAAAGAGAATGTGTGTGTCCCCCCCCCCCCCCCTGTATCGTCCGACCACGCTTTGCCACTGTTGTTGTTGTTGTTGTTGTTGTTGTTGTTGTTGTTGTAGGGCAAGAGCCCCTCCTCGTAGCTACGCAAATGAAATTCGCGGCCCGCCTCCCTCAGATATCGCCCTGTTGTCGGGGGGGGGGGGTGGGGGGGGGGGGGTCTTTTCTCGTTCTTTTCTCGTAGCTACGCCAATAAAGAGGGACAGTTGTCCATGCCCCCATCAGCCTACTGCCCTTGGCGGGGCAAGAACCCCCTTCTCCCGTAGCTACGCCAATAAAGGGGGGGGGGCAATCGTCCCTGCCCCCCCCCCCCCCCCCCCATCAGCCTACTGCCCTTGGAGGCCGCCTCGGTGATCAGGTGGTGATTTCCGAGGCCCTTGGTCGGGAACATTAAAGATAACGTTCACACACCTGCGTCAGACGTCTCTAGAAAAACACTCGGATTGTTTTTCTTTCTGATCAAAATAGATTTTTTTGTTTTATCTAAAAATAATGTTCGATATACAATGTGAAGAATATTATTTTTGAGCTCTCCGTTCGACATGCTCTAAGCCCACATGATAGAAAATGCTTTATTATAATAACGATAAACAAACAAACTGTTGTTAAGAATATCTTAGTTTTAAAAGGTATCCGTAAATTTAAATAATAATCAACAATGGATTATTTCGGAATAATAACTGGTTCAATCTGACTATTCAGTTACGTAATATACGACTACTTATTGTTTATCATTATAATCCACTGTATCAGTAATTGTTTTAAATATTGTTAAAGGGATCTAGTAACATTGTCTAAATACCCAACATTTACTTAGAATCCTAGAGGTTCTGTCATACCTTGTAGTATTCATATTACCAATACAATTAAGCATGGAACAGTTTTTTTTCTTCGAATTTCCCTTTTGTTAAAAGATATATACGTTTGAAGTGCTCATGTATAATTATCGAGTGGACAATTATAACTGTGTACAAAATCAATGCAAATATAGTAACTATATGCATTGTATTTTGGGCTCATTACCCGGTTAATGACATTCATTTACCAAAGCATTTGTAAACTTCAGTCAGTGTACAACATATCGTATCACAGAAATACCACATTTGAAAACATTTCCTCAGTTTTGTCACATGTCAACAAAGTAACTAGATCCCTTTAAAGGGACTTAGTGACATTGTCCAAATCCTCAAAATAAAATTGTAATTCTAGTGGTTCCCTCATCCCTTGTTGTATTCGTATTACCAATACAATCATGGGACAGGTTTCGGTTTTTCAATTTCCCTTTCGTTACAAAGATATGTACGATCGAAGTATTCAGATAAGAAAAACTCCCCCGGAGTTTTTCTTACCGTGTACAAAGTGAGTGCAGTGAGTTAGTGACTATTACTTGGCCATGCAATGTCCATTTGACTTGAAATTTTCACACAGTTACCCTGTGGACATATGATATAACAACATATATACATTGCATCAACCATTCATCAGTTTTTGTCACATGTCAACAAGGTTACGAGATCCCTTTAAGTGCCAGTCTTCAGTGTCACACTGTGACAGCTATGGCGCCACTTGTATTCGTTATTATCATCAATCTATTATTTTTCATGATTTTGAATCTCTATTTTAATTTTGTTCGGCCTTTATATCGCTACATCAGTTGTCATGTATCATGTCTCATAATAATGATAACGAATACATGAATTGCAGTAGGTGATTTGTAATGAAGGTTACTTGAATTAAATAAAGGAGTTATTACGTAATATTTGGTCATATATGGTTATCAATGAGTGTAACATTATTTATAAGTAGATAATTAAATTACACCGGACAGATAGCATGCTGTTCAATCGTCTTATTTCATCACAAGCATTCATATCGAGAATAATAATTGGGACGAAAAATGAATTAAATTCACAACATATGGAATGAAAATTAGCAGCATGCATGTTTGATGGACGAGACATGAAAAACGTTGTTATTTTTTGAAGGTGGGAAATTGCGGCCTTGTAAAGCGCCATTTTGGTCTAATTCACCGCATTCACACAAAACAAAATAGGATTGAGAGAACATGGTGAATTTGGGACAATTTCGAAGAGGGAAACAAAAATTACGGATCATTGGAAATAATACATTGCGTGCTTACCTTGTATAATAGGATGGTGCCTGCTGTATTTGGCACAGTCTCATGCATGAATTAATCGTATATTTAAAATGTTAATAAAAATATCATCAGTAAAACAAACAAAAAAGGTGTCTGTTATTTCATGTGGAATCGATAGTTCACACATTTGCCTACGGGGAAGTGTTGAGTCCTGTATTAACTGTATGGGGATTGCAACGTGTAGTACGGAACAGTTTAAAATTTGCTCTCCGTCGAATGTCGAATAATTATGTCTGGATTTTGGTCCCTTTAACATTACACAATTATGTATGTGTAATGAGGACAAGACGAATACACGTGATAACTCGACCATGTAGCGTCGAATTTCACACCATGACGGCATGGGGGAAATTACGTGCAAACTACCCATCTTTTGTCTTCTTTTCTGTTTTCAAAAGTAGAAATGTGCTTAAAATCGATGAGGAAAATGAGAGTAAAATCTCGCGTGTCTACCCTTTTAAAAAGATAATTATTCTGAACTAGTAACAATAAACCTAAACAGCACACACGCAACGTGCAAAAAAAGAAGTCACACATAGATAGTGTCCTACTCACCCCCCCCCCCCTCCCCCCCCCCCCCCCCCCCCTCCCACTTCTTAGAACTAATAATAATGTACACTTCTTCCCCCCATTAATATGTAAACCTTTTATCCACTAAGTGAAAAGGCGTAATCGTCGTGGTTATACTCGATAAAGTAACTGCATACACACGCACACACAAACGCAAATTGTATAGGATGCGAAGTTCGATACTATCGATCAGGCGTTTTTGAATGGCGGGTTTGTCGCCTGCGCGCCGAAAGTAAAACACATACAAAAGCAACAAAACAAAAAGTGGGAGAGAAAGTGAGACAAAGAGAATTCAAAGGAGATACATGTAATACGATAATAGGACAGAGAAAGACATAGATAAATAGATAAAAGGTATAAAAGAGATAGGGTAGTGAATAAGAGAGGGAGAGATGGAGAGAAAGGCTATAACAAAACAGCGTTCAAGACATTATCGATACAAGAATAGGATACACTTGCGTTGCGATACAGTGTGTATTCATGCCCAAACTTACAATAAAGAAAATACAACGACTGAAATTCCACCTAGTTTCGAAGTGAATTAGACTGAACGTGTAATAACCACATCGGGGCCTGGATGTCGACTTGTTTTTTGTCTGACTTGTTTTTTATGCAGATATCGACCTTTTTACACGGTTTTTTCAATCTCCGATCTCGAGGCGTTGTACGGTACCTCGGCTACCCTTGTACGCTCGGGTTGCGGCGGCCTCGTCTTACCCTGGAGCGCTAAACTCGATCTAGATCCCGAACATTCGCCCCACCGACGTGGAATTGTCGCATCATCCACGAGATTATCTATACCGTAACGGTATAGTTCTCGAGTTTGTTGAGGGGAATCGTGTTGATGTGTTCTACCGACGGAAGATATTGAAAGGAGCGTGCTACAAAGCGTACTACCAACCTTACGTTTTGAAAGGGGAAAAAAGGAGCGCCGCGCGAGAGAACGTCTTTCCAACGGAATCCTCCTTGGAAGGTTAAAGCGCCGCGGAGCTTTATATGTTTTGTTGTTATTTCGCTCTGAAGTTTGCCCTCCTTAAATCGCCACATTCTCGTCGCGTCGATAACCGGCAAATATTGGCCCTGCCCATCCCGTCGTGTGTTTGCTCGCGGTTGTGAGTCAGTGGAACTGCAGTTTACCAGTAAATTTGTGACGTGGCGGCTACACCCCACCCCCCCCCCCCCCCGACCCCTTTCGTATGCTTATTGGATCTTTCAAGACAGTATACTGTTTTCGACGGTGAGACTGCATGCATGCTCCCTTGCCTGGGAACGTACCCATAAACTTGTGACGTAACAGCTACACTCCTCCCGGACAATAACAACTACACCCCCCCCCCCCCCCCCCCCCCACACACAAAAATAGCAATTCAACTTTAATAGTCATCGAGTTTTACGTTGAGGTTGGATGCAAGTTTGTTTTAATGAGGACCCTTTTTCGTCATTAATTTGTCCAGCCTTGGATTTGATTTATTGCTGAGGGATTGCTGCGGACAATCATTCATCAGGACCTAGCCAGGAATCGTGTTGGTTTCATCTAAAGTAATTATTCTAGAAAACACCTATTTAAAAGGTAAGATAAGTCACGATTCTCTACACGTTACAAACACACGCACACACGCGCGCACACACACACACACACAAACACACACACACTGCACCTACATTTTTTTTGGACACAGGTCCTACACATATATTATAAACATGTAATTATTACGCATGTACAAATCACAAACAGACAAACGCACCCAGGCACATTCGAACATACACATTGCATACAAATAATATATGCACGCACCCGTACAAACATACACATACACGTACTTACGGACCCGTCACCTGTACGCACAAGACTCTCCACGAATTACACAAGAACAGTGCGCAAACAACTAAAAACACTACATAAGAGCAAAGTTAATTATACAACCATAATCATTGATTTTAAACTATTCGATAATTGGCCTACCCTCTTTGTACTCCGAATGTATCATTGTTTCTTATTGTTTTCGTATGAATAATAATCTATTACAAAATATATATATATATATATATATATTCCAAGCTGAAGACCCGGGTTCGAGTCCTGGCGGAGACCAATTTTTCGACCAGTGCCTTTTTTCATTTGGAGGATTAAAGGGAGGAACAATGCTTATTAAGCTACGCCTATTATTCTTCCTTCTCAATCATTTATGATTATTTCTTGCATTATATATATATATATATATATATTGACGAATTAAAATAAGTTGTTTGAAAAATAAGTAGTATAATTGATTGGGTGTATAATATTATGTACAATTTAGGACTGTGTGATATTAGTGATGTAATTATCTTGATTATGTTTCTTCGAAACGCACATTAAACACGCTATTAGCCTTGTTTTCCAGTGCCAAGCATACAGACATTTAGATACCCACAAACTACTCCACAAATGAATGTAACCTTTTCAGGAGTGAACTCGAAAAATACTGGGGTTCGATTTTATGGAGAATGCTTAGTTTAACTTGTGATTAAATTAACATGTCTGCAATAAGGTTAGTTATGTGTGATTATGTGTTCGTGGTTTTTAGCGTGTAAAAAAGGACCATCTCTGAGAGTATACGAGTATATCCTTCATACATTATTACTGGATAGGGTTGGCGTTGAGTGGCGAAGCTATGGACGGAGACAACAGGTGGGGGAAACTGCCCTTCGAGAGTGAATGCAGTGTCCTTCTTGTGGACGTACAGACAAACATGTATTAGCTGCCATCTTTCTATAGCAGCCAACCTGCCTATAGTGGCCACAACAGGTGACCCCTTGCAGGGAAAAGCAATGTCTTGGAACCTGTTTATAGAGGTCACCTGTCTAAAAGTAGCAACTTTTCTTGTTTCTCTTGGGCAGGCACTATACACAGGTTTGACTGAAGTGTGGCACGATTGGCATTTAAACTAAAAGCGCGCTTTCCAATCAGCGAGACCCGAGTTTAATACCAATGTTTGTCCAATGCCCATCACCCCAGGCCTCCCCCCCCCCCCCCTGCCCCCTTACAAAATGTTCGATTGTAAATGCGTGGTAATTCAATGCTTATATTATGATTGAGTATCACTCATTAATCATTATAAATGTATGTAAAGGGCATTCCTCGCCAACATATAATTTGCACCCTCCATTCTGGTTTCATCCTGGCCCTTATTGGTGTGAAACCTGCACCCCCCCCCCCCCCCCCCCCCCCACCCTCCCCATCCCCTTACCAAAAAAATGCAAAATCGTAAATGCGTGATACTTAAGGATGACTGGTTATCACAATGATTAAGTATTTGTATATGTTGTTGTTTTGGTCAACTTATTTGCCAACTTATTTGCCCACCCCCCCCCCCCCCCCCGATTTAACCCGGGCTATACACCGCCCTCTTTGCTAGAGGTGTGAGACAAGTAAAAACAAAACCATGCGTGCACAGCTGTATTGTATTACGTCATAATAACCGCCCGTCGGGCAAACGTATTTTATAATTCTAAAATCCTCCCATTCAGCATTAAAGCGACTTGACATTTTCACACATTACTTTCTGGACATATCTGATCATACCAATACACATTTTAATAACCATGCATTACGTGTTGCTCTTGTCAACAAAGTTACTAGATCCCTTTAAGGCTTTATATTATAGTAGTAAAAATCCCACTCCCTCCGTTAATGGTTAAAGGGATCGGTAACTTCGTTGACATGTGCAAAAAGTGATGAATAGTTGATAAAAATCTACTGAGGAAAGTGTGAACATTTCACGTTAAATGGATATTTTAATTATGGCCGAGTAATGAGCGAAAACGAAAACGAAAAATATGAACACTTCAATCGTAAATATCTTTTTAATGAACGGGAAATTCGAAAACCAAAACCCGTTCCATTATTCTCTTTGTAATACAAAATACAACACGGTATGAGAGAACCACAAGAGTTCAAGTAAATGTTGAAGATTTGGACAATGTTACTAGATCCCTTTAAGGTATTTCTATTAGTCAAAATCCCACTACCTCCGTACACCACAGTTAAAGGGCAATGAAACTATGGCTTTCGGTTATTATTATCGTTTAGAGGGTGAACAGACATTTTATTTGATACATAACTTGGCAATTTTGGCCTCCTGGATCCCATGAAATCCTTACGTGAACATACCCACATTTTACTAATTCTTACGGCGACAAAAGATGATGGGAGCGGCCATGTTCTTGTAATTACCCGACATGCTTTGCAAACTCTGACGTATGTGCTAAGGGCCGAACAAAAAGCTTTTCACTGATTTCAAAGCATCTACAAGTATTCAGACAATGGTTTGAATTGGTGCTATTGAAATGCATTAGTGCATATTATCATTGACCGTAGTCCGTACAAACCTAATAATGGCGGCCTCCTGTGTTCGCGTGAATAGTGGTATACCCGATAGAGTTTTCACATATTTCTTCCAAAGCAGAAATCTGAGTCGGAGTAATGTTACATATAATAAACACGCATATTACGATGTATAAAGTAGGATAAACTCTATTCTTGAGTTGCATTGCCCTTTAATGGAGACTAAATATCAATTTTCTGTACGCGATCTTCTACATTGTCTGCACCATGTTTCGTTTACCCATTCGTAACATGTTCTTCTGCCTTGTAAATGAACATTAATTTCCCCCACAAAACCTTGCCTCTCTATCAGCGTGTTCACACACAAACATTTTCATCCCTTAATCATGACTAAAGAATCATGACTAAAGAAACGTCGTATAGAGAATCATGACTAACCAAACTACACTAACGTTCACACACACAAAACCAAGATCTCAAAACAGGTGGCTGGCCAGCTGCACGAAGTGCGCAGTTTGCTACTGCGCAGTGTGTTGTCTTTTTTCTGTCTGCGGGGCGTTAAGCCCCGCCCAGTTATACGAGTCTCGTATAGCTAATCATGATTAAACGAGCGAGCCGTTGTTCGCACACGAAATGATCGTGATTCTATAGTCAGCTCTCGTACGAAACGATGATCAAACCCGCGTTTCGTTAATCATGATTCGCTATACGTCGTTTCGTTAGTCAGCGTTCAGACACACACATTTCATTGTATAGCTAATCAGCTGCAGCTGATTCTATAGTCAGCTACTGATTCTTTAGTCATGATTAAGGGATAAAATGTTTGTGTGTGAACACGGGGTGAATCATAATGTGACATTTCGTCTTACTTTTTTTCTTCTAAACATCCACATGGCTTAACTCTGCCAGGGATTGTAATGCTCTATGGCATGTGTGTGCATTGTAACTCGCAAAAATGCGAGCTTGGCACGTTAGGAGTATAAAAAACGTATAACATTTTCTTCGTACTTTAATGATTTGTCTGTAATAAACCTCTCTCTATTCGCTATTCCTATATACCGTTAATTATCAATGTGATCTCCATAACATTGTTCGTGTTTTCAATAGTATCTGTCTTTACTCGTATTTCGTTTCTACTATACGACCTGATCGCCCCGATGCAGAAAGAGTTGCAATCGATCGTTGCAATAATTGCAATGAAGAATAAAAACGCACCCACTGACGGTAATGCATGTACAGTTAGATGCGGTATGAGACTATTACATGTATTTGCAAATCCCTAACATACCTTAGACGTGCACATTTATCACTTACGGGAGAGCATTCTAGCCGAGCTACCCGTAACAGGTGCACGCATGCTCCACACACACCGACTCATACCGATTACTCATTTATACACATGGGTGGAGAGCAGCAGCATTGCGCAATGCCGGGGGGGGGGGGGGGGGGGCAGACGTGCCTTTCTGAACGGGAAACAGACACAGGAAAAAGGGGACTTGAACCCCGACCCTTACAAATTAAAGACGAATGCGCTATCCACTACGCCGCGACGCTGCGGAAATGAATTAACGTAAATGTAGCAAATAAATTACCATAGACGAAAGTGCGAATAACACGGTATGCCCTTATTAATTTAATTTAATTACGGACGTAAAACTAGCACGATCGACTAAATTTATAGAACACGTGGACATTGCGCATCGCGTATTGATTAAACGGGAATTATATCATTCATGTCGAGCAATACGGGACAATGTATAAACATATTATAATAAAGCGAACATTCAAAACATAAAATGACATAATTCGCGACCGCCCGAAATAGAACAACACGGTCGATTCGAATTGATTGTATGGCCCTGGCCAGTCCACCAAAAAAAATATATATTTCATAATCTTGATAATTGGGATTATGCTGTCTGTCCCAGAACTCCATATTAGTTATGGTTTTATGACGCTTAATCTAATTGTATTTGCTCCACAAGCGTGGTGAAAGGATCTGCTAAAATGGAATGACATTGGAAATATCATGTTAAACATACAATGATCATGTTATTTTTCTGGAGGATTTTACGTACTTGACAAGAGGATGCTTTCTACAGTCAGATGGTTTTTTACACGTTTAATTAAACAACATCACATTGCTTTTTGACTATTGGACAGAGTAAACATGTTATCTTAACGCCGAAATGGAAATGTAAAGCAATGTACATGTAATAACACAAACAACGTCATAATATTTAATCCTGGGGAAGATTTATAGGGAATGTAAACGAATACCGTCAATTTTCTCCTCGTCAAGATAAAGTGAAGGTATGAATACATATGGCAGCATTATAAAGTTGTACTAGAACGGTTCTTGTCAAACTGAATTTTAGTAACAAAAACTTGCACCAGATATCATTAAAAACTAATAGTTTTAACTCCACCATGCTCGAAAGGTAAGACAAGTTAGAAGGCTGTTATATTTCAAAAAGTATTCGTTAAAACACAAGCGGGTGCCCTCCGAAAAATGATTTTCTTATCAACAATTGTGAATGTGATGTTATCATGTTAAAATAGTGATTCAATGAAGAGGTTATCAGCAACTATTTCAAAACCTTGTAGGTATATTTTCAAAAATAAAAAAAACCTTATAATATAGAAACAATTTATAAAGTTCAAAGAAAATGTTTCAAGAAAAGGGCCCCGTTGCAGAAATACTTGTAATCGATTGTTAAGTTGCAATTAATTGCAAGTCAGAAATATGCACATTTGAACCAATCAGACTTGCGAATTTAGTCACATGATCTTAATGATATTGAAGATCAATAGGCCAAAAACCCGTCTTTTCACAACATTTTTGTCAAATATCTTGTATTTCATGCAGAAAGAAAGAACTCTTTCACCGCAGTTTAAGTCGATAAAAGGCTCACACAACTGAAAATAATTGGCATAAATATAATTTTGACTTTTAATTTTGCTGAAATAATACACAATAAATGAATATTTCTCATTAAATGATAGCCTGTTTATTTTATGGAAAACATGAGTGGCTGACAAGAGCCGATTTTGCCAAAGCTGCTGGGCTACGTTGCAGAACGAGTTGCAATCGATTGTAAAGTTGAAAGTGATTGCAAGTCAGAACATGTGACTGAATGCGCAAATCTGATTGGTTAAAATGTGCATATTTTCTGACGTACAGCGCAACATTACATCGATTGCAGCTATTTCTGCAATGGGGCCCTGGTCATAATGTATATGTTACTATATAGGTCAGTATCGAAGCGTGGTCAGACTGATTGGTCATGTGGGGGACACACTTTATGTATTCTTCATGTTTTTTTTTTCAAACACGTTCGGCTTATGTTTTGTATTGATGTTTTTTGTCAATGTATCGAGGGACACGTGCCCCCCTCCCCCTCCCCCTCCATCACTGTACTGTGTATACATTTGAGGGCCTTGTACCTTCTAATGACGACAATGTACATTACTCTTCATCTAAGCCACGCAAGAATTGTACCATGGGACCAAGAATTATCTATGTGTTACTTTTTTTGTCAAACACGTCCCCTTTATTTTTGTCAAATTATCGAGGGCACATGCCCCCCCCCCGCCCCCCCCCCCCACCCCCTCCGTGCCCCCCGTAGCTACGCCAATGTACTGTGTACTGTGTATACATTTGAGGGCCTTGTACCTTCCAATGACGAAAATGTTCATTATTCTTCATCTATTAGCCATGGGAGAATTGTACCAGGGGACCGTGAATTATCTAAATCAATATCGATCACCACCGCCGAAAAGAGATGGCAAACATTATTCGCTTTGGCTTTATCGATGGTTCCCCTTGGATTCTTTGGGTCCTGTGGGATTATAGATCAGCATTGTTTTCCAAATTACGTTGTTTTTCTTTAGATTACCCCATTCTTCGTCCTATTATGTTAGCAATAATAATTTTAACCAAGTTCACATTTGATATATTTCCACTTTAATGAACAACGAGTTTAAACATAATTTCCGTATAACTTTGTTTCTTACTGCAATGAGGACGAATATTTATCTTCGTTTCTGATAGTCGACTTCTCTTCGTTATCTAACATGTCTAATGACGCATTTCAGAAATCTACAAAACGTATTTATCATTCGCAAAAGCTTATTCATATGAATATTCTACTGAATGCACTAGCATATCCATGTTAACAATGTTTAATATAATGTTTTTGTTGTTCAAAGCGAACCACATGTATGTACGCCAACCCCCCCCCCCCCCCCCCTAGCCACTTTCATAAAAACACCCCCTTTTATCAACGTCCTGGTACAAACATATTTCTACACATGACAAAGAGGGCTGAGCAGAGGTTCATTTAACGTCCCCCATAACGCCCCTATTTTGTCAGCTCCAACTCCCGTAGGATACGCCACCATCATGGTTACTGCACTTTTGCTGTACCCTGACGAGTGTTTTGATTTTGTCTCCCTCCCTTAACCCTCTTGCCGGAAATCATGGAAATAAATAGAAAGGGGGAATTTGTATGAGTGCATGGGAGTGAACAATCTCTTAATTTCCTCGAGGTAGATTCCGAAGGATGCTTGTGCGTCACTGACAAACATTAAACGAATACCGACTGTACGTGTATACTATCGCGCGAGAGACATTCCTTATTCCTCCTCCTGTTCCTGCTAATAACCATCATCATCATCATCGTCGTCGTTTTCATCACCATCAGCATCATCATAATGTTCATCATCATCATCAACATCATCACCAACATCGGCATCATATTCAGTACTACCATCTCCATCATCATCATTATCATTATCATCATCATCATCATCATAATCATCATCATCATATCATCACCAATATCATCATAATCTTCATCAACATCATCACCAACATCAGCATCATTATTCAGTACTACCATCTCCATCATCATTATCTTTATCATCATCATCATCATCATCATCATCATCATCATCATCATCATCATCATCATCATCATCATTATCATCATCATCATCATCATCATCAATAATCATCGGCAACATCGTCATCATCATCATAATCGTCATCATCATCATGATCATATCATCACCAATATCATCATCTTCATCAACATCATCACCAACATCGGCATCATATTCAGTACTACCATCTCCATCATCATCATTATCATTATCATCATCATCATCATCATAATCATCATCATATCATCACCAATATCATCATAATCTTCATCAACATCATCACCAACATCAGCATCATTATTCAGTACTACCATCTCCATCATCATTATCTTTATCATCATCATCATCATCATCATCATCATCATCATCATCATCATCATCATCATCATCATCATCATCATCATCATCATCATCATCATCATCATCATCATCATCATCATCAATAATCATCGGCAACATCGTCATCATCATCATAATCGTCATCATCATCATAATCATATCATCACCAATATCATCATCTTCATCAACATCATCACCAACATCGGCATCATATTCATTACTACCATCTTCATCATCATCATTATCATCAGCATCATCATCACCATCGGCATCATCGTCATCATCATCATCGTCATCATCATCATCAATATCAACATCATCATCATCAATATCAACATCATCATCACCACCACCACCATCGCCATCATCGTCGTCATCATCACCATATCATCATCATCATATCATCATCATCATCATCATCATCATCATTATATTTACCAGCGCCACATTCTCCTTCACTTTCTTTTAACATGATCATAATTATCATTACATAAATTATCTATAGTAAATCTTCGTCTGATATGTTTCCAAAATGTTGTCGACACCATTGTTTTGGTTGCCGCACGTGTACGTACATTGTATACTCCGCAAAAAAAAGAAACTGGACACTTGTATGAGACCAAATATTTCGTATTCATTAACGATAAAATATATGATATTGTATATCAAATTAAAGATAAAATTACCCTCTTCAATATTCGCATGAAATCCAGATGAAATCATTCATGCATGACTTGTCACGGTCAATTAACCACACCAAGGTCTGTTTTCAAAAATAGCAAAAATGGAACATCCACTCAACCATATAAATGTTGATAAGCATAATCTAAAACGCTATATTCATGAGATGGCATAATTTTTCATTACAAATGTGACCTTTTCTATCTTCAGCTCAATAAAGAGTATCAATTAAGACAAATTGTGAACGTTATAGGCGTTATTTTCATCCAAAAGTAACAAAATGGGGAATTCCATGGCAAAGCTTTATTAGTCAAAACCACAATTTGTGCCCTTATTTCAGCATGAAAATGGTATAAATTCTTCTCAAGAATTATACCGTAGTCCAAAGATCTTCAAAACCTGAAGTCACCCTTGGTCAAACATTTGGGCAGTCTTTAACATGACATTTATCTAGGTAATTATGGTTAAAATTGCAGGAGACACATGAAATAGACAAGCTTCATGCCTGTAATACAGGCCAGTATGATAATGCTCTCATAACCTGGCCCTGTTTTATTGACAAATTTGTATTTCCAGAGTTTGTTCATAACAATAAAGTTGAATAATGTCATAATTTACTTGCCCCGCTCATCTTGTTTTAAAGTGAAACGCTTACTATCATTTCAGTCGAATGGTGTGGTTCTCCATTGTTTTGCTATTTTTGAAAACAGACCTTGCTAGTGTTAATTGACCATGGCATTTCATGCATGAACGATTACACCTTTAAGTTATACCCTGCATGTAGAGGACTAAATTCCCTTTAATTTGATATATGATCATGTACACTTTATCGTACATTAATATGAAATATTTCAACTTATACAAGTGTCCAGTTTCTTTTTTTGCTAAACGTTATTCATTTTCACCGCACTTATTCATGTTGATTATAGAGTGGTGAAGTGTGACGTCATCAAAACTCTATTTTTAGAATTTCAAAATTTGAACTTCATTTTCCGAAAGAGCATCACAAATAATGTCCAAATATTGAAAATCAATCGAATAATTATGTTAAGTATTGGCTGAGATATGCCCATCCGAATGATTTTTATTCCAATAAGAAATCAGTGTTATTTGGATGGTCATATCTCGGCCAAGTTAACATATTCGATTGATTTTCAACATTTGGGCATTAATTTGTATACTTTTTCGGGAAATGAAGTTCAAATTGAGAAGTTCTAAAAAATAGATTTGTATGATGTCCCAGCTTCGGTACTCTATATTTCATCATGTTTATATTCCTGTAAATTCACATCTCCTATCTCGTCATTCCCAACCCATCTTATCAATTTTATTTTGATAAGAACATGATTATTTCACAATCACCATCCTCGCTTATTTCTCATTTAACTTGTTATCATCCCCATCCGCAGCACAGTCCCTCCACATCATTCTTCGTTCTCTTCGCCATTGTTTTTATATTATGCTGCTTACGACCCGTAATTGACGAGTTCAATTCCATACGACACGTATTCATTTCCATAGAAGTGAGGCTAAATTTGAGCTAGCTAGCAGCTATATATATATCAACAAATTTGTGATCAGTTACGCACTGAACAAAAAATCATAGAGCATTCAATTTCCCTATTTGAAAATGCGTGTGTACTAAGTCGGATAAATAAATGAGCGCACATTCCTCTAAACTTCATAATAAAAGGAAGGACTTTCCCCTCTTTTTATTATTAATTTATTCACTAGTTTTGTCGTCACCTGTCGCTATTTCGACAATTATCGATGTATTCGCAGACGGCAGTACTTATCTCCGAGGGTTTTGATAAGCCTTGGCGGTAGGGTCGCTGAACGGCAATGTTGCCCACTCAAGTCTGTTAGCGCGTTAACCAACTTATCATCATCATTATCATCGCCATCTTATATGGGGATGTCTACCTTCGCACTACATCGGTATAGATAAGGAGGTGTGTTCTTTTATCATACCTCTTTGTGATCATTATCATTATCATTATCATTATCATTATTCTCCTCATCATTTATGTTTGTTTCGAATTTGTATAATATAATGTACAGTATATATTATGTTTATATAGTTTGTTTTTCAACATGCAAGTTAAACTGCAGGGCGCCTTTGTATTAACAAAAAAAGTTTTGTATAACTGAACAGGCCTACCCTGCAGTATAAAAATACTTAAAACAAATAAATAAATACATTATGTTTGTATGACTACCTAATTATTCCGCAATCACCATATTAATTTCATGTATCTCATCGTCATCCACTAAACATTATTATGTACTTCACTCTCAGCAATCTCTCTTTATTCCCGATCTTACGCGTCTGTTTATCTATAATTTCTTCATAATAATTGTCTTCCTTTGTTTACATTTACGTTCCCATTGACGACCTATTTCTTCGTTGTCCTTATCTTCGAGGGTTTTGATAAGCCCTGGCATTAGGGTCGCTGAACGATAGTGCCCACAAACTCCAACCTGTTCACGCTGTGACTTATCATCATCATTATCATCGTCATCTCGAGGGGGTGACTGTCCACGGCTCGATGTCGATTGCCATAACTAAGAGAGGAGGGGAGGGGTGTTTCATTTCTCCACTTTAAAGTTTGCCAAGCGTTCGGATGTAACATCGCGGATCGCCAGTTTTGAACTGCATGCATAATAACACTGAGCCAGGTTGTATTGCGCACCGTGCGCAAGCCGTTTGCAAGATGGCACCGCGCATCTGGTTGACGAATCCGAAAACCTTTATGAACTCTTGCTACAACTATATCAGCTACCGACGAATGTAGAATAAAAATGAGTTATTATTGCAATAATATTTCGTGTTCCTTTGTTTAATTACGTTCCAACAGAACCGAGCGCCACCATGTTAAACCAACAGGCCTTTGTTCGTAGGTAAAGGTTTCTATTGAGGCCCCTTCCCCCACATTTGTAAGAATATGATATTTACGGAAGATAAGTCACTGGACACAACTTTAGTTAAGAATTTGATTATAAACTAAACATGTAAACTGTTCGCTCTTCAACTCTTTCGAGGTCATGAGGGCCGGAAGTAGGTCTTTTAAATCTGGAAAATCGAATTGTTCATTCGTCGAATAAGAGGCGAGGTCTGCCATCCCCCCCCCCCCCCCCCCCTCCCCCTGCCCACTCTCAAATTTAGGGGGGCTCTTTCCCCCCCACGTGCTTGTATGCATGTGAGAGCCCGGGCATTCAACCCGTAATACTTCCCAAAGTGTATCTCATTTTTGTAAGGACAATACTGAAGAAGAATGCAAGGACACATAGAATGTACGAAGGATAAGGAGTACATTAATAAGGAAAGAAGCTAGTCAATGACACTGCTGTATGGAAGAATATGCAAACATGTTAATTTCAAAAGTGAATGTATTAAAACGAATATGTCTGTAAATATATAATAATGGATAGAGAGTCTACAGACTCACTGATACGAAAAAAGAATGGATTTCATGAAGATGAATTGACGCTCATAGATTATCATACAGCTATTCGAATGAAGATGAATAATGAAAAGGAATTGTATAACGACGAACTAAAAAATACAAACGTGATTGGGAGTTACAGGAAGACGAATAGATAGTGGAAATACTGCGAGAACACTGTGACCACACTGTGAGCACACTGTCAACTTACTTTGACCACACTGACCACACTGTGACCACACTTTCAGCACACTGCCAACACACTTTAACCACACTGTCAACACTGTCAACACACTTTCATCACACTGTCATCACGCTTTGACCACACTGTGACCACATGTTGACCCTCTGTTACCCCATTGCGAGCACTCTAGTGATGCACAGTGTGAGCACACTATTTTAATGCAGTGTTTTATAATATGTTCTTATGGTGGTATACTCTGTTCTTTCCGATAGGATGCCCCCCCCCCCCCCCCCACCGCCAAATGAAAGGTACAGTCAAACCTGTCTATACCGGCCACTCAAGGGAAATTACAAAAGTGGCCACTATAGACAGGTGGCCACTATAGACAGGTTGGCGGCCATTTTGTTTTTTTAGGCGGCCATTTTGTAGTTCGGATTTGTAAATCAGACGTTCGGTGCCATCTTGCGAACGCCTTGCGCACAAAAAACACAACACACACTGGCTCAGTGTTATGCAGTTCGCGCAATCTAGCCTAATTCAAAATGGCGATCCGCGGTGTAGCATCCCCATGCATGCAACACATGACAATCTTTAAAGGGAGTGTCCGCCTTTTGCAAGCCAAATTTAAAAAGTTGCGAGGTTATTGTCTTATATGACAGAAAATGTCAATTTAACAGCTTGCCTGAAACAATTAGGGCTTGAAATCTCCTTTTCGTGGAGATATAGACCTCAAAATAATAACGCGACCTTATGTTCTTAATTGTGCATTACACGAGTATTCACCCATTGCTGTGCCTGACCCACGCACAGATTGTGTTCGAACAACGGCGTAAGCGAATACTAAACAAAATAACTAAGACTCGCTAAAACTGACAACATGTAATTGTTTATTTTTCATTTTCGAGACCTTTTTCGTGACATACCTTAACGGCGTCACAATACCTTAACAAGTATTAGTACGATATTGTTTTAATATTTAATCCTCATCCGTCTACTGGAAACTGTTCAGACGATTTGAAAAAGGCATACACTTCCTTTAAGAGATAGATCAGCTAATGACGCACTGACACTAATGAAGCGGTAAACATCCTAAATTGTCATCATTATTTATAGGTTGCAAATCAATCGCCGGATAAAGTACACCAATTATTTTAATTTGTTCATATCACCAGCACAAAAAAAAAGAAAACAAAACGAATGCAAACTAAGCGGAGTAATGACAACGAAATACTACTGAATTCCTTTCATAGGCATTATTATTGTCTGACATGCATGCCAACTATAGGTTTTCCCGCTCAATTTCGCGATTGTGTCAATCGAATTGATAATAGGAGCAAACGAATTCGCGCGATTTGCGATCGCCGTACCAAAGCAGCATTCGAATTCGTAAATAGTCGTTCAAAATCACGTAGGAGCAAGTGAATTTGCACAAAGTGCATACCTTTTCATCAATGGTCATTCGAATTCGCGAAAGGGCAGTTGACAGTTGGCTGCACATTCGCGAATTCGAACGCCCATAAATGAACTTCTGTGTCTATTCACGAAAGCGTGTGCGTATGCATGAATTCGCATGCACTTATTCGGAATTTGGAAGACCGATACCAACGATTACGCGGCAACGCGCGAATTCGAATGACCCTTTGTAGCTGCGTTTTTATCTTCCAGGGGTGTTTCACAGAGATCCTCACTTGAACTTAACTCTAAGTTGGACTTAAAAAGTATGGAAAACCATTTGTAGCCTTGGAATAAAATATTGTTTAAAAGCAAACATTCAAGTATTTTAGACTTTTCATAAATTGTACATTAAAGGGATAATTGAGTATTGGTCAAACTTAACTTTAGTACCCCAAACCTGCACCATTACGGTACAAAGTAATAGTTATAATTTCACCATGCTCGAAAAGTATACACAATTACAAACGACTAAAAGTAAAACCCCTGTTATCATTCAAAAAGAGCCGTTACAACTCAAGAGGGAGCTATTTAAAAAAATTACTGGTTTTAGCCAGTTTTCATACAAAATTGTGCATTTAAAGTGATGCCTGTAAAGTGTCTAAATCCACGAAAAATACTTGGAGATTCCTCGTTTCTTTTCTGCCGTGTTGTTTAGCTTATGGTAAGAGAAGAATAAAATAGGGTTAGATTTTTTCAAATGTCCCTTTGGTATGAAGATAATTATTTCAAAACCGTTGGCCAACGGTTTTGAATAGTCGTAGCTAATTGCGTCCGCATTGCAGCCCATTGCAGCATGCGTAGGAACATACCGGAGATTGAACTTTGAACCCAGCGAGCGTGAATTCCATGAATTCTGTACTACGTGTGTAAATATACAAGGTGCGAATATCTCAAGCGGCTAATTATTCCTGTGACAATGTATGGCAGACTATCAGTATTCGGTGATAAAATATGAACTCAATATTCGTCTTTTTTTCACTAGGTAAACAGTGTTTTCTTTCAAACTTTCACAAATCTTTCAATTGTATTTTACAATGATATTGATATAGGATTGAAGTCTCAAATGTCATTTTGTACAATAACTGACTTTAATGTTTTGTTAAAATAATGATTCAATAAAGATATCATCAACGACTTTTTAAAAACCTATTCAGATTTTTTTCCAAGTAGTCTTTAAGCATTTTCAATTTTTTTCTAAAAAGTCTAATTATCCCCCCGGTGATTGCCGGTGAAGAATCTTTTGAATAAAAATATACTTATGGATATTCCAGCCGTTTCTGAACCGATTTTGATCAAAATAATAAAGTTTATTCTGTCATTAAAATTGTATGTTCTTTCAAATTTGACAGTCAGTTTTTCATTATCTCACAAAAAAATATCGGGGGGCACTTCAGGAAATACCAATACTCAACGGTACCTTTAAGAACATGAAATCTCCTTGATAATAGAAAAATGTGAATGTCATAAAACAACATTTTATGCCTGTAAGAAGGACTTTTACAATTTTGTTCAAAGAAACAAACAGCTTTCCATAGTTTTTAAGTCCAAATTAGAGTTAAGTTCAACTTAGGATCTTTGTGAAACACTCCCCTGATCATACTAATACATATCCATGTTTCTTTAATTCCCTTCTTACATTCTTATCGAACCATTTTCGTCGCCGTATGTTTGTTTAAGCCTGCGTCACAAATCAAACGGACCCCGGCCGAATTTATAGATTGCCAGTGAGTCGCCGAATTTCAATCTGCCAGGGAGTCGAGCGTATGTTTTGCTCCCTGTCACACATTGGACGGGGCTCGGGCGAACCCTTATATGGACATCAGTTAGCAGAAATCCGGCGCTCATCTATTATATTAATACGGTAAGCTTCAACCCCCCAAATGCCTCCCACTCGAGATATCCTCACCCCGAGAATTCGGCGACTCCCCGACCGTCGGGATCGAAGGATATACGTTTTGCGGAGGACAATAAGGTATTCCCGAGTCGCTCCCGCCCCGTGGTCGTCCTCCAGATCGAAGAAAAGGGAAAGTCAGCAATGCGGTTGCTAAAGTTAAGGCGCCGAGCAATGACTACCGATTTACCGCCGCAACTTTGTTTGACGAATATAAAACGGAGTTTAAAAAGCAATATAATAGATGAAGAGACAGCTGTAAGCGTTCCCTCCATCGCAATATATCCCCGGGTTTCACATTATGATAAACGTATAACAAGGGATGATACTGAAATTGGAAATCAAACTTTTAGGACAAAAACCCCGCGGATTAGAAGACACGAGGTTATGTGCCATGCAGGCAATTGGAGTCGCGGGGAGGGGGGGGGGGGGGGGGGGCAGCGGCGAAGCTACTATATTATCAAGAACACGAATGTAGTGGACCATAATTATGAAATATGGGGGATAACTTTGCATGGGTACTGAAACCATCATGATTTTGTTATACATTGGCCGGATGTATATTGTTGACCAGGGCCCCGACGGGTTGTGGGGCGGGATTTAGTTGCCCGTGTCTATTTTGTCTCACTATTTAAAATGATGGCTATGGGAATAGTATAGTTTTAAAGTGTCGTTATGTCGTTATCGCCTTTCTCTCACACAAACCCGCGGATTTCCGCGGGTACAGCTAGTAAGTAAACAATATAGGAGTCGGGCGAAAATCGCTGAATTTGGAAGCAGGTATCAGTGCCCTGCGACCCCTAAAAATCGCGGCGGAGCCTGCAGTGATCGAGCATACACCGGCCGTATTCCTGGCGAAAATGCCCTTTTGAGCTCGCAGAGAAGTCGGGCGGGCTTTTTAAAATTTGTATTTGTGACGGCCCCTTTAACATTTCTACAGCGAGCACAAACTTATAACTAGAACAAACAGTATGAAGAGTGCAACTTACTTTAATGATTAATTTGACGTACTAAATGAGTAAACAAGAACATGAATAAATCATTGATAAATGTAATGAATGTATGTATTATTGAACTAATATTCTTAATTTAACGAACACATAATAAACGAACACTTACACTCATAGATGTATAGATACATGAATAACCGAATAAATAAATACACCGAGGATATACAGCAACATCAACAATGTAATACATTAATACATCAACACGTATATTCATTATACAAACATAGATTATAATACAATGACCGATTCATTAATTAATTGCCAATTTAATTAACGTATGTATGGATTAATTATGTAAGTATTTAATTGATCACGTAACAAAGTGTTAATAATAATGAAAATTGCAAGGTCTGATACTTTGACGTCATACATCGTAACTACCAGTGGCGTAGCAACAGGGGGGGGGGGGGGGGGGGGCGGGCTGTGCCCCCAATAATTTTGGGGGAAATGTTTCGATTTTTTGAATTTCCCTTTTGTTATAAAGATATTTACGATTCAAGTATTTGGATTTGTAATTATCTACTGCAAAGTTATAACTGTGTACAAAAGTTAGTGCAATGTGTTCGCGAATGTCACTTTTCGTTTCCGCTCATTACTTGGCCTTATATTCTATCCATTTACCGTGTATTTTCACTCATTGCTCAGTGGACATATCAGATCTCAACAATACACATTTGTATCAACCAGGGATAAACCAAGGGATAACTTTTAATTGAGTACTTTGGGTATTTTTGCGAACAAAATAATGTGTTGGTTTAGATTGTACAGGAAGGAGCTTTTGACTTCGGTTTTAAATTGAGTGCGATCGACACCGATTGGCGAAATGCAATGTGTACTATTTAGCGTCAAAACATTGTGTCGAAATCTTGGTTAGTTTTACATCATGATGCTTAAGAATTGTGATGATATTTGTAACATAATTAGATTACAATTCAAATTCGCCGATCACAGAATTGTGACCGACGAATTCAAATTGTTATTGACAAAAATGTATGACAAACAACTAAATTGACTGGACTTGTTGTGAAATCGATTGACAAAAGACGAAAATTGAAGTTGGGATTAGCACATTCCAGGATCCTCGGGGCAAAATTGAAGTACAAATGTATAGAATTGAATGAAAAAAGTATGAAAATGGACGGAAAACCTATACTATTTGTTGTCATTTGATATGATTTGTAATGTAGTAGATAATGCCTCAAGGTCACTTCGGTATAAATGTAGACGAAATGATGTTAAATAGGCGTGTAGCGCGTATGCTCACCTGGGAGTTGAGATGGTGCGCAAGGTAATCATGCGGGTGTGAATTGTACCTGATGACCAATGTGGTAATAATGCACCTCTGAATAGGGCACCTAGATACATGGAGCTCTATAAATGCAATATATTATTGGTAGTAGTAGTAGTAGTAGTAGTAGTAGTAGTAGTAGTAGTAGTAGTAGTAGTAGTATTTTGTATTATTATAAATGGCACATGGGGCTCTATAAACATTATATATTGTTATTATTATTATATTAATAAATGAAACCTAAATACATGGCGCTCTATAAATATATTATATATTTATATAAGTAATATTGTATTAAAGGGACAGGTCCACTTTTACAAAACGTCTGAACAGCTTTCAGTTGACGGATGGGGATAAATGTAACACGCATACAAAAAATCAGAGCGAACAGCCCTCTAATTTGGATTCTACGAATGAAAAACGAATGCGTCCCTCCATTTAAACTATATATCGGTCAATAAAGGAGTTCAACTGATTTAGCATAATATTAAAACAATATAGTACTAATTCTCGTAAAGGTATTGTGAAGCCGACATTTGTTAACGTATGTCACGGAAAAAGATCTCAAAAAGAAAGAATATATAATTACATGTAGTCAGTTTAAGCGATGTTTGGGTATTTTGCTTGGTAAACGCCCACACATTAGTACTTTTGCGCGGGTCACGTAGCTAGCGCGGGTCACGTAGGGGTCATGCATACCGATCTGGCACTCCGTGAAATCTATGTACGAACTTACTCACCGGCCGAAAATACGTATGTACCTATATAACCGACGTCCCTCAGTTTATTCAGTTTTAGGTCTATAACTCCACGAAAAAGAGATTTCAAGCCCTAATTTGTTCAGGCATGCTATTAAATGACACTTCCTTTCATATAATACAATAACCTCGCAACTTTTGAATTTTGGCTTGCAAAAGAGGATCTCTCCCTTTAATACATGGCACCTAAATACGTGGCGCTCTGTAAATATTATATATTTGTATTATTATTATTATTATTATTATTATATTAATAAATGACACCTAAATACATGACGCTCTATAAATGTTATAATTTATATTAGTATTATTATATTTAAAAATTACACTTAAATACATGGCGCTCTATAAATGTGATATATTATTAGTAGTAATAGTATCATTATATTAATGAATAGCACCTATATACATGGCGCTCTATACAAGTTATGTACTGTACTATTTAAATAATACCTTTAATGATTGCAATTAGACTACCTTAATTAGGCTCCTAAATAAATCAATAACACTTCCACAAACACATACATAATAACATAAGCCAAATAATATTATGCACTGAGTAATACAGTCATGTGGTGGTGAGATTCCTAGGTCCCCCCTGTAGTTGGACATACTATACGCATAAATTGATATTCGATAATTATATCGCATTTAGCCATGGCTGTGCGATCGTGCATGAATGTCAAACGATGACAAATATAAACCCATCACCCGCATTCCGACACACGCCCCCATGTTTTTCTTGTTTTGTTTTTGTTATCCTCTATACCCTTCCAGTTCATTCATCAATTCTTCCACAACACAGCGAGGGCAAGCATTTGTGGTCTTACGTCATCGCCGAGGCATTGTTCGATACTCCTAATAGCATTAATCGATACCGGCTCGAGTGCGTAGACTCTTGCTCGAGTCGTCCCGTAATGTATAGATTGCCCGGGATCGATTTTTCCGCGGGAGCCGCCGTATGGCGTGCCGCCGTAATTAAAACGCTAATGAAGCGGGAAGCCGCGTTGAGGGTGAACGCGGGCTACACTGCACTGTGTACGCTCGACAAGGTCACGCGCGCGCAGAGCCGTGTCTGCCACTAGATTACTTCCGGTTTGTTTGATTCGCGTTAGATTCGGCGTAACATTTGTAGGATATTGGCTGGGTCACTCACATTGTCTGCGGTAAGGACTTACGTACGCAAGACGGAGCCTGCTAGCTAGCTAGCGCCGGTTCAGGCTATAATGGAATCTCTGATTGAATCACCCCCAAGGTACAGCGCCGAACAGTAAACAATTTACGATGATACGACAACATAAGCCTACTGTAACTTATTTCTTCTTCTGAATTTTACTATACCAATTATTGATTACAAAACTCCTGTCACTGGAACCCATTGCGCGTGATTTGGCGTTGGTATGTTTTTTTTAAGACGCACTCTCAATAGTCCAATGCACTCTCACCAAATAATTATTTTAAAACGCCACAATAAGGGTACTTAAAGTTGACATTGACTTCTTGTAGTTAGATTTTGGGGCTAAATTCGATTAAATTTAATGGAGCTGACAACAGTATTAAGAAGACGTTTACGAATATAACAAACATTCATTATATACAGAATAAGTTTGAAGGGAATCGCGTACATATTAACTACTCTTCTAAATATTTTGTAAAAATCACCGTATTCGGGACCCTGAATCCAGTTGTTTGTGTTCTGTTTTTTGAAGCTGGTCACTTTCTGCGTGACTGTGTTGCTGTTAATATTGATCCAATTCAATTGTAAGTCACAAAGGCCCATTTTCATGAAACTGCACTACCTTAGTTGTAGAACTAGCATTATGGTTTATATGCTGAGCTAACTAAGCAATTATATACAATCATTATATTGACGATGGTTTTCAGGCATATCTGGGAAAAAATTGGTATCCTTATAATGTAACCGCAGTTGGCAAGTAAAATGATATCTTGTTGCATACTTAGCCATAATAAATCTATATCAACTTAGAATAAAACATAGCTAGTGTGATTATGATTTATATGGACCCTGGTCCAGATAACACATTATTACCATTAACAACTTTTGTAAAAACAAAATAATATGTTAAATTGTGTGTTTCTTGTTTGGCCAGTACTATCTTAGCTTAGACGACATCCTATTAGACCGAACATCAGTCTGTATTCTGCGTTCGTCGGTTGTACCAATCTATTATTACGCCCTCCGCACACAGAGCCGACTCGACCCGATCCGACTGGTTTTCAGTCGGTTCAGCTCACTATACGTTGCCTCAGGACTCTTTTTGTTGCCGGTCTAGAGTCAGTCGGAGATCATTCGAGACTGATTCAACATGTTGAATCGGCCCCGACTGAGCGAAACCGACTCTAGCCGACCAGTCGGATCGCGTCGAGTCGGCTTTGTGTGCGGAGGGCTTTAAGTACGAAGCCCGATATAAAAGAAACCTCCATGAAGAATCGGTTATTTCTGACAAACAACCTTCGTACTATACTTCAATCTCCGTTTTGTAACATAAACTATAGATTACAGTGCAGGTGTATATTACTATAATCAACGTCTTTTTGTAAATTAAACATGAGTTCAGAATTGCGTCGGTGGTTCGCAAAGTATGTATTTATACCCAGCTGCAGCTAAATATGAATTGTACAATGTTTGAACAAAAACACACCAAACTGAGCGAATTAAAAGAAAAGGAATACTATGCTCTACCATGTCTACAATCTACGTTGGTATGTGTTTTTTTAAGACGCACTCTCAATAGTCCAATGCACTCTCACCAAATAATTATTTTAAAACGCCACAATAAGGGTACTTAAAGTTGACATTGACTTCTTGTAGTTAGATTTTGGGGCTAAATTCGATTAAATTTAATGGAGCTGACAACAGTATTAAGAAGACGTTTACGAATATAACAAACATTCATTATATACAGAATAAGTTTGAAGGGAATCGCGTACATATTAACTACTCTTCTAAATATTTTGTAAAAATCACCGTATTCGGGACCCTGAATCCAGTTGTTTGTGTTCTGTTTTCTGAAGCTGGTCACTTTCTGCGTGACTGTGTTGCTGTTAATATTGATCCAATTCAATTGTAAGTCACAAAGGCCCATTTTCATGAAACTGCACTACCTTAGTTGTAGAACTAGCATTATGGTTTATATGCTGAGCTAACTAAGCAATTATATACAATCATTATATTGACGATGGTTTTCAGGCATATCTGGGAAAAAATTGGTATCCTCATAATGTAACCGCAGTTGGCAAGTAAAATGATATCTTGTTGCATACTTAGCCATAATAAATCTATATCAACTTAGAATAAAACATAGCTAGTGTGATTATGATTTATATGGACCCTGGTCCAGATAACACATTATTACCATTAACAACTTTTGTAAAAACAAAATAATATGTTAAATTGTGTGTTTCTTGTTTGGCCAGTACTATCTTAGCTTAGACGACATCCTATTAGACCGAACATCAGTCTGTATTCTGCGTTCGTCGGTTGTACCAATCTATTATTACGCCCTCCGCACACAGAGCCGACTCGACCCGATCCGACTGGTTTTCAGTCGGTTCAGCTCACTATACGTTGCCTCAGGACTCTTTTTGTTGCCGGTCTAGAGTCAGTCGGAGATCATTCGAGACTGATTCAACATGTTGAATCGGCCCCGACTGAGCGAAACCGACTCTAGCCGACCAGTCGGATCGCGTCGAGTCGGCTTTGTGTGCGGAGGGCTTTAAGTACGAAGCCCGATATAAAAGAAACCTCCATGAAGAATCGGTTATTTCTGACAAACAACCTTCGTACTATACTTCAATCTCCGTTTTGTAACATAAACTATAGATTACAGTGCAGGTGTATATTACTATAATCAACATCTTTTTGTAAATTAAACATGAGTTCAGAATTGCGTCGGTGGTTCGCAAAGTATGTATTTATACCCAGCTGCAGCTAAATATGAATTGTACAACATGTTTGAACAAAAACACACCAAACTGAGCGAATTAAAAGAAAAGGAATACTATGCTCTACCATGTCTACAATCTTATCATTACTTTTGTCCACACTTACATAGTAACTTTTTTATTATGTATAAGCCACGCGGATTTGCAAAACATGTTTTAGTGCTATAGAGAACGTGGAGAAGGTCATTGCATAATTGCATGAAGTTGAAATGTATTCCAGCTAGTTTAATAAATATTTAATCAAATATATAACACGTGTTAGCTTTGATAAGAGAATGTCGTCGTATAAAAGCATGAATTCGAAAACATGTTAGCTAGACTAAGTGTAAAAACGGATTTGAATAATTCATCAAATATAAACACGTGTTAGCTTTGATAGGAAAATGTCGTCGTATAATAGCATGAATACGAAAACGGATTTGAAAACATGTTTTGGTGCTAGAGAAAGTGGGGCCAACGTTAATTTGCATGAATTTGAGCTGGTTAGCTCCGCACGGTCCCGTTTGTTCGTCTGTTCGTCTGTTAGTGTGTTCTGCGCCTGCGCAGTCCTCGAGCGTTGGCGGAGGCACTCCATGAGTGCACTCTGTCTAGTTTTATTTTAAAATTGGCATTTTAGCAAGTGGAAGAAAATGTTTAATATCATACATTCGAAAGACATTTTAGCTAGTGTAAGAAAATGTCGTCTTATTATAACATGAATTCGAAATAAAAACAAAACAGTTTTGAATATCAGTGTAAGGGAATGTCGTTGTATAATTACTTGCGTGCTACGCTTTATAAGAAGATGTCCGAGCACTCTCATAACATAACACGTCATTCGCGGCCCCTTGGCCTTGCTTTGCATGGATTCAGAATTCGAAGAAATTGCGGAATGGTTTGGGGGGACACTGCCATAATTTCATGATTACATCCCAGCCCTAGAACACGTGTTATTTTGAGAGATGGATAGATACATCTCGATCATTATACAGAATCATGTTTCACCACTCAGACATGGCCGATATTACTCGTTGATGTCCACACCTTCAGTTTATTTTTTTCAAAGCGATGTGAACTATTTTGTTATTAAAGGGATCTAGTAACGTTGTTGACATGTGCGAAAAGTGATGATTGGTTGATACGATGTATATTATTGTTATATGATATGTCCACTGGGCGTTGTGTGAAGATTTCAAGTTAAATGGTCGTTATGGCCGAGTAATGAGCAAAAATGCAAAGTGATATTCACTAACTCATTGCACTCACTTTGTACACGGTTGTCGGGGTCCAGTGGATAATTTAACATCTGAACACTTCAATCTTAAATATCTTTTTAACGAAATAAACCGAAACCTGTCTCATGCTTGTATTGTTAATACGAATACAAAAAGGTATGAGGGAACCGCTAGAATTCCAATTGGATTTTGAGGATTTGGACAATGTTACTAAGTCCCTTTAAGGAGACACTCGCAAGCTAAGAAATTACATCTTTATGCTGAAGAAAGAAATTAATTATCTCAACCTTAGCCATCGCCGATTTTATTTGTTGATGTTCACACATGTAAATTGCTCGGGGATACACTACCGTACATATCTAAAAGTTTCATTCTAAAAGAGGACCTGTTCCCATACTTGATTTTAAAATAGCATACGGAGAGTTAATACAGGGACCAGTAGGCAATGGGTTTATATTCCCAAACTCAAGATACTCTCAGCCACCATGGCCGACAGTATTCAATTCACACCCGTAGATTGCTTTCTAAGAGCTGTCGGTCCGTCATAAAACCAAAGACCTAGTTACACAAATAAGTATAATGTTGCTGTTAGCAATATCACTGGTATTATGTAATTGGCGTATTTGCACATATTTTCACCGGGGATGGGGTGGGGTGTTTTATGCATTCTTTATCGATAATGTTTGTTTTGTTTGTGTGTGTGGTGGTGGTGGGTGTGTGTGTGGGGGGGGGGGGGGGGGGAGGGGGGTCTTCAGAACCTAGCTGTATATATGAATAACCTGATTTGTCGCGAAAAAGATAGCCAGGATGTTAAAACATGAGATGATTTAGTCTGAAAATCAAATGGTTTGGCCGGATTTCGAGGTGTATCTTAATTTCCCGGATACTGTCATTTTAAAAACTCGCGAGGAAGGGGGCTGCAGGCCCTTGGCCCTCCGTCTCCTACGCCTGTGAAGGATGCCATTCATTCAACTCACTGCCATCGGAAACATTCGTATAACTGACAATTATACTTACTGAATTATTATGAATGTATAGTCTTGAAAAACCCCGGTGAAACTGCACGGCATTAATATATTATATATGCCTCAGACAAGGAAGTACATAAACCCCTGCCCACATGAATAAAAGCGACCTACTTCTCTCTGGTTTCACCCGAAGAAACCACTTTTCATGGTCTTTCATTAATGAACATCTCACTTCTAAACATTTGACTAACCGAATGGGGGCAAAAATACTTATTTTTGTCCCGCGGGTGTGGTGGGGAGCTTTCGAGTTATCCTTCAATTGAAACTGGTCTAATGTAAATTATAACACAGGTGTCTGGATAAATGTTTAGTCAGTTATGCAGGCTGTTCCGCCTTGTGAGGCTCTTCAATAAATGTAAATCCCATGTTTCTTCCGCAATGAACATGGTGCCGGAGAAGTTAAAGAAAGGGGGTTCCTCTGCCCCCTCACGCCCCCACCCCCACAACTACTCACCAACGTAGCTGTACCGCCAGATGTATTGGATGATGATGTTAATCAAGTAAATACGATTGAGACTTCGTATGATATCAGCCACTAGCCACGATGTTCGCACCTTGCAGACGGAGTGGAGAGGTGTTTAGGTGTGAACTGCAATAAGACTATGTTAGATCCAGACAAGGTTATCCAGCCCCTGGCCTTCAGGCATCTATACTGCGCACGTCCGAAGCCACTGGAACTCATATCAATTATTTGTGTTTGTTATGATAGATTTAAATAAACCTGGGTACAAACATGACATCTTGATTGTGATTGTGATTACCTTGAAGAAAATCACTGGCTTTTTTTTCATAACATCGTGATATTTAATTATTTTACCCGATCCATGGCATCATGATCATTATCAGCATCAATTATCATTATCATTATCAACATCATCATCACAAATTTCATCATCATCATCATCATCATCACCATCATCATCATCATCATCATCATCATCGTCATCATCGTCATCATCGTCATCATCGTCATCATCATCGTCATCATCTTCGTTCGTATTATAAATCCCATTATACATCACGCCAATTTCTGTCCTTTAGTCCAGCCCAAGTTGATAAATTTAGTAGAATACCACCCAATGGGTGGTATTCTACTAAATGTATAAACTTAGACTGGACTATCAAGTTCAGAACCTTGGACTAACTAATCCACACTTTAGTCCGCACCTCAGATTAGTTAAACCTGCAAACTTATCACTTTAGGCTGGCTTAAAGTCATAAACAGGCCTACCGGAATACGACATTTTAGGCCGGACTAAAGTGAAATGAAATGAAATGAAATGAAATGAAATGAAATGAAATGAAATGAAATGAAATTTATTTACCAATTGAAACAACAACAAAAAACATTGACAATATAATACAAAGATTCCACAAAATTAAAACTTATTGGTAAAAAAGGAACTAGTAATAGCACAAAATGCTAGTTGGTCTAGCCCTTATAAAATATGCATTAAATAAATATTGGAATTATATACAAAATACAGAAAAATCAAGAATGCCGAACATATATATACAAATGGAAAAGAATCATTTCGAATCTAAAAAATAACCTTTCAGCAATTTACGAAACGTGTGTCTTGACATTTTACTTTTTAAATTATTTGGAAGTTCATTCCATATTTTTGGTCCGATATATGAAATGGATTGCTTTGCTAATTCTAATTTTACTGGAACTATTTTAAATTTATCGTCATTTTTACTTCTAGTATCATAACAATGATCAATGCGAGTACAATAAGTAACTAAGCTTTGTGAGAATTTATCGTTTATCAAATCATACATCACTGTTCCTATGACATATCTATATAAATCAAAAATATTAAGGACAGATAATTCCATAAATAATGGAGCTGTGTGCTCCCTTGGACTCTTAAAACATATTGCACGCATGGCTCTCTTTTGAAGCAAACATATATTCATTAAATACGACGGATAAGTTCCACCCCAGACTTCTAGGCCATATGTAATGTGTGGTTCAACAAGTGTAAAGTACAACAATTTTAAAATTCTTTTAGGCACAAAATTTCGTATTCTATATAATACACCTATGTTCTTTCTCAAGGAGACACAAACAGAATCAACTTGTTTCTTCCATGTTACATTTTCATCAATATTAACTCCAACAAATGAAGTGTAAGGAACTTTTTCAATTGTTTCATTATTCATTACAATATTACCAAGAACATCAATTTTCCTGCACCTACTTTTAAATATGATGTACTTAGTTTTCGTAGTATTAATAGTAAGTTTATTTTCTTTACACCAAGTCATTATCAAATCAATATCATTTTCCATCTCAATCAAATTAATAGCATCTCCTACACCCTGAAAAGTATGAAATAAGCTAGAATCGTCTGCAAAGAGACGGAAATTAAAATAATCGGATGAGTTAGGAAGATCATTTATATAAATAAGGAATAACGTTGGACCTAACACAGATCCCTGGGGAACTCCACACGTTATTGGTAGTTTGTCTGAATGAATATTATCATAATCAACAAATTGAAATCTATTAAATAAATAGTTCCTCATCCAAGTTAGAGGCATTCCTCTCACACCATAATGCTCTAATTTATATAATAATATATTGTGATTTATGGTGTCGAACGCTTTAGCAAAGTCTAAAAAGAGTCCAACCGTTGTATTACCCTGATCAATATCATGACAAATTTGCTTTAACAGATTTATTAATGATAATTTAGTACTATAACCAGAACGAAATCCATATTGGTGCTCATACAAAACAGTATTTTCATTAAAAAACTTAATCAATCTATTATTTGCCACTTTCTCAAATACTTTACTTAAAACAGGTAAAATAGAAATAGGTCTAAAATTACCAGGTGTGTCTGTACTACCCTTTTTATGTACAGGAATTACCTTTGCAATTTTCAATTTATCAGGAAATATACCAGTTGAAATTGATAAGTTTATTATATAAGCCAATGGGTGAGAAACGTAATTAACAGCATCCATCAAAATACCAACCGGAATATCATCAAAACCACAAGCTTTGTTTCTTTTCAGGGAACAAATTATATTTCGAACTTCAGTATGAGTAACGGGTAAAAAATAAAATGTATTAGATACTTTCTGACCCAAAAATGTATGAAAGGTACCATTTGTATCACCAATTTTATCAGCTAAATTTTCTCCAATCTGTACAAAGAAATTATTAAACATTTCACAAATTTTTCCAGGGATACTAGATTCTTCATATACACCATCAATATTCATTCCTAACTTTTCTACTCTGCTTGATTTTCCTCCCTTTTTATTCAAAATGTTCTTTATATGCGTCCATACTTTTTTTGAATTTCCTTTATCTTTTACAAATAATTCTTCATAATAATTTTTCTTCGCATATCGCAATACATTAGTCAATGTGTTTCTAAACTTTTTATATTTATTCAATTTTTCATCATTATGGTTTGACAATACAGATTGCTTATATAACTTATACTTGGTTTTAATTGACTTTAAAATAGCTTTAGTAATCCATGGTTTCTTAATTTTCGGATTAGGACTACGAAATTGTAAAGGTGCATGTTTATCACAAATCCTACGAAATATTATCAAAAACTTATTGTATGCATCATTAACATCATTTGACTCATATACCTCATCCCATGTGATCGTTTCTAGATCATCACGTAAAGCTTGAATAGAATATTGTTTATAACTTCGACATTTTCTCCTAGTTTCATTAATTAACGTTTGTTTATCAAAATAATTATGGAATATTGCATAACAAGGCAAATGATCTGAAATATCAACATATATAGTTCCTGAAGTTATTTCACATAAACTAATGTTTGTATAAATATGATCAATTAGAGTTTGACTGTCAGAAGTAATACGTGTCGGCGAAGAAATTAGCTGTTGGAGTCCATAACATTCCATCATCGTCTGAAGTTCATTTGACCTTTCATTAACTATATTCAAATTCACATTAAAATCTCCAACTATGATACACTGAAACTTGTCTAATTTTACATCATGAAGAACACTATTCATATCATTTATAAATTCATCATAATCACTGTCTGGTTTCCTATAGACTACTCCAAATACAATTATATTATCGTTTGTACTAATCTTCAACCAAAGCGACTCTGTACTTGAGATCGTAATGTTCAAACGCGTATACAATAAAGAGGAGTGTATATAAGCTCCAACACCCCCTCCTCTCCCATTCTCTCTGCAGTTGTATTCAAGCTTATAACCATCAATATGAAACAAATTAGGGTTTAGAATATTCCACGTTTCAGTTAATGCAAAGAGCTTAAAATTTGAACATACATTGAAATCAAAGAAAACTTTAAAATCATCAAAATTCGCATTTACAGAACGGATATTTAAATGTCCAACTCCAAGTGCAGAAGCAAACAAATGTGTATTTAATTCATCAGCATTCAAATTTCGATTAGTAATGTGAAATAATTCGTTGTTCGTCATTATTCACACTATTCATTAACAATGTTATTTACAAAGCAGGCCAGTCGTGATTTATTTGATTTTCAGCAGATCCTCTTCACTGGCGATGACAAGCGGCGGGCTGGTCTCGGTCTTCCTCACAAGAATCTTGGTATTCCAGGTCCACAAGTAGCGGTAGCCCTCCCTCTTTCTGATCGCGTTCGCCCTCGACAGCAAGACTTTGGTGCTTGGCAGCAAGTTCTAAGTTATCAACTTAGTCGGGGGTTAGTCGACACTTTATACTTAGCACTTTAGGCCGGACTAATTTAGTAGAATACCGGCCAATATGTTATATACGCGTGCTGCTGTTGTTGTTTTTTTTTGGCGGGGAGGGAATAGGGGGAGGGGGTTGACGGGTTTTGGAAATTAATACATTTGACTACTTGTTGATAGAAAAATAGGTGACTTTCGGCTCGGTTAAGGACGGCGATGGCAGCCAATTTTGATTGATGACCGCCATGGCCCTTTAACGCCACCGTAGCTTGATTGATCTCACCCCCAAGCGCTATTCCGTTACCTCAGTATGTCACATACAGGGTTGTTTTGATTTTCCGTGTTTTTCTTTTGCTCTTTATTCTTTTCTTCCCACGTTTTTGTGTGTGTGTGTGTGGGGGGGGGGGGGGGGGGGGGGGAGGGCGACTATTTGAAGGGTTGACGTGTAATATCATTACGACTCAATGAATATCAATTGTGATGCTGCCGGTGTTACGAATAAATATAAATTGCGATGCTGCCGGTGTAATGAATTTAATCGAATTAGAGACATCTGCCGTCACGAAATTTTCGTGTTTTCTTTACACAAACATAAATGATCATTACCATTATCCAGAAAAAGAAGAAGAACAATCGCATTTCTCACGAACAGATTAAATAGGAGAACAAAATATATCACATTATCTGACAGAGAAATGACACAGACATTCGAATGTTTAAACCATTGCCCATGAATTACCCACGTGTATAATAGAGTTATTGGTCGGGCGTTAAATTAGCCAGTAGCGCCCTCTGTACTGATATAGTAGAGCAGTTTGGGCTAGTATGCTCTCCTGGGAGTTATGATGGTGCGCAAGATTAGTGTGAGGGTTTTAACCGTTATACCTGATTACCAAGGGTAATAACGAGCCTTCGATACATGTCGCTCAATATTATTATATTCCACTTACCAAGAATCTTGCTCTACGATTGGTCAAAAGTTAATCACGTGATGAAAAATAGTTTCGCCCATCATTGATGGGAGAAGAAAGGTTCGTTACACTGTACTATCTTGGGTGAAAGTGCGTTGCACTTGCACTCACTACTATCTTGGTGAAAGTGCGTTGCACTGTGTACTATCTATAATTATTCGCGCACAAGTACGCGTGCGCGCGTTAGTGCGCAGAAAGCTAGCGCGCTGGTGCGCAACGTTTACGCGCGGCTACGCTTAATAGACAATGGTATAAGTGTCTTTGACTTTTAATCATAAATCTTGACGAAATTAAAATAAAAGAGTCGACCAATTGCTCAATATTCCAAACTTTTTAGCCCTTTGTGTTAGTTATAGGTCGTTTGTGATCAAAATAATTGATGTGGAATATAAAGCAAATAATCACCTTTTGGTTTCAGGCGATGGCAAACTATCACTTCATCGGCGATCTGATTGTATACGCTATCTTTCCTCAGCTTCGCTTCGGAAAGAAAGCTACATCCAGATCGCCTCGGAAGTGATAGTTTGTCCCATCACCTTCACCAACGGTAATTATTTTGCTTAGTATCTGTTTAACTCAATATTGGATTGCAAAATAATATAGTAGGGAACGAAGTTTATAAACACGCTCAAGTGAGAGGAAAAAAGGCGAGAATCGGCAAATCTGATTTATTTGTCTTTGCTGGAGGGATTTGCTTGTCAAATGATGCGTTATTATCACATCACGTGTCCAGCTGAAACGACTCAGTATCTCTTAAAGTCTCATGCAGGCGTTCGAAACCCCTATAAACAAATATTCTGTAATACTTACAAATCACTGTACGAAATGTTAACATCAGATTTAATTTAACGATATGTTAATATTATTATTAAATTTTATTTTGCATTATATGCAATTATGTATCTGTGAAATGTTTGTGTATGTTTTATTCTTTCATTTTGTTTTACTTATATTACTTCTGTATGTGTGTGTTTGTGGTGGGGGCGCTGAGACTTTCATGGGCTTTTAAATAATCGTCTGCAGTTTTTGTTTTACCTTGTATTTTGTTAAGTGTGTTTTTTTTTTTTACAAACATAGGATCGTATTACCTGCGCATGCGCACCAACGATTTCAATTAGTATGATTAAACATTATCTATATCGATGATATTCGGCTGCCGCACAGGTGTGAAGAGATAACAAGAAAACATGGAGATTTACCTAGATTTGTCTCTTTGATTAATCAGACGCCAGGTATTTTCCTTGCTCTTTCTTTGATGTGCCGACTGATATCGATGTATGTCAGGTGTTCCACAGGGGAAGCAAAATTGCGACATTTGCTCCGGTCGAATATTTATCCATGGCCTGGTTCAGCCATGTTTCTGCTCTTGGTGAAAGTTTGGGATGATGGTTTGTGTTATGCACGTAGACATCAGATATTACGGGAGGTTACATGTCGGGAAAAGTATATAGTATATAGAGGAAGACAGAATGGGATTTGGATGTATAATATTCATTAAAGGGATATATTAACTTTGTTGACATGTGCATTGTTGTGATCTGATATGTCCACTGAGTAATGTGTGAACATATCACGTTAAATGGATGTTATCGGTTATATGGCCGAGTAATGAGCGAAAATGCAAAGTGAAATTCACTAACTCATTGCACTCACGTTGTACATGGTTATGACTATCCAGTGGATAGTTACTAATCCGAACACTTTAAACGTAAATATCTTTTTAACGAAAGGGACATTTTAAAAGTAAAAACCTGTTCCATGCTTCTATTGGTAATACAGATATAACATGGTATGAGAGAACCACTAGATTTCTAATGAAGTTTTGTGGTTTAGGACAATGTTAATATTAAAGATTCCTTTAAATGAGTGACTACCAATAATATAAATCTGTTCGGCAATTAGCGATTTAGCGTAATCTATATCGTGTTGGACCCTGATGAAGGCAAAATGTTCCAAGATTGGAAGCATGTAAAATGTGGTGCTGGAGAAGAACGTTGAAGATTAGTTTGACAGATAGGGTGCGAATGAAGAAGGGTAAAGAAAGTAGGAGAACGGATTAAATGTCTAATGAGCATGCACCATAATTAAGAGAAAGCAATCATGGCATGGCTTGCACACATACTTAAACATAATAATATTTTGAAAACTGTAAAAAGAAGGCAGAGTTGAAGGGAAAAGACCAATAGGAAGGAAGCGTAACATGTTCATTGACTCAGTGTCACGAGGGCCATATGCACATTTTAAAGAAAGATCACTTAGGAGAGGAGTTTGATGAGTTTAAATCTGCCAGTGGGCAGACTAATTTAAAGGGGTATTCCGGGCCTGGAAAAACCATTCGTTATTTGAATAAGCAGAATAAGAGGCATAATTGGTGAAAATTTGATCAAAATCGGACAAGAAACACGGGAGTTATACCTATTTGAACATCATGTAGTAATGAGCGATCGTTTCAAAATTGCCGCCATATGCAACATCATTGACGAGCAACTCGCCATGGCTTTAGTACATGAAAATACACTTATTTCTCATTTTCGTTGCTAAAAATTAATTTTTCTCTGCTTGTTTTCACGAATTCATATAAAATATCGATGGGCCAACCTCTTTGGAATTTGTAAGCTCATAAATTTGCTTTGTTATGAAGAAAATTTAAATTTTGTAAAATTTCCATGTAGAAGTCAAAATGGCTGCAGCTCGCAAGTGACGTCACGATCGATAGCAATTGCGAACGATACTAAAACTCGGAGCAAAGTTCATCCTGTCATAACTTTTTTATTGCTCTACCGTTTTGGCTCAGATTTTCGATCAAGATTCTTCATATTCACTTCATTTTATAGCAAACATCACATTTCTGGGGTGGAATTCCCCTTTAAGTAGATGCGCCATATAGTTCGCGAGGGTTTTATTTTCGAGAATTTCGCGAAAACTTGTGAATCGCGAAATTAACAACACGCCAACATATATTGACACCAAATGCAACGAGATACGCTACGTGCATTGCATGCATTATTGCAATAGCATCTCTCTCAAGATAGTCATGAATGCGTATTGGTAACTGCCTAAGGCGAATTTAACCACTCGCGAAATTGTCGTAAAGTCCATACTCGCGAAAATGTATGTACGCGAAATATATGGCGTATACAATAGTGTTGTAATCCAGATTCGGATAAGCGTATGATATTGCAATGAGAATGATCTTGTTAGGGTTATAGGGTTATTGTTATGGGTTTAGTCTTGGGTTATTCGTAAATATGTTTTGGTTATAGCGCGAGCAGTTCATTTCAAAATAAAACCGCTGATGTGTCACCTTTTTCTGCAGAAATTTAATGGATAATGATATATTTCTTTAGAGGAAAATAAGGAGTTAAATGACTGGTATTTGACTTGATCAAAATAACGTATACCGTCCTTGTCCAATATAGATAAATTATGAGGAAAAAAAAAACAGTCACGAAGTAGCATTAAGAAAACAATAAGAGGAGAAAAGAGTCAGAGCAGTATACAAAGAAGAACAATACAAAAGGAGTGTTACAAAAGATGAATTTTCCCATCGGCCTTGTTTCCCGAGTTTGTAAGTTCTCCAGACGGGAGTCACTATAAAACAAGTAAAAAACATGTCACTGAACAATGCACATAGCAACATAAAGATACAGAGAGAGAAGGGGAGAGAGAGTATATTGGATATTATAGTTATAATGTAACATGTAATCAAAGTAAAAGAGAGAGAGGGAAAGACAAGGAATAGCAATGACACTTACTTTGTTGATGGACTTTATATTTCTTTGTATCTCGAGATCAGAACAGATTTTGATTAATCGCGTGAGACCCGAAGCAAGTGTCACGAGTGAGAAAGCGAGTAGATCTTGTTTTCTTTTTCTTTTCTTTTTGTATATACATTACATTGGTATACACCACTTTGTCATAGCTTAGTTTAATAAGTTACTCTTCGGATATGCACCCGCGATAATTTATAACGCTCCGTCCCGGTATAAGCCGGAGGCGGCGGGGTCGCGGCTCCTCGGTTTCCTGCTAATTTTAGCGCGCCAACTATTAGTTTCCCGCGCTATCACACCTCCCCGATCTGGGTGTACCCTGATCTATATAGCGAATACACGCAACACATACCCGGACACGGCGGGGTAAAATTCAATTTGTTGATAGGCACTGGAAGCGCACGCGTGAAATTCACACCAAATTATTAAGTAACTCGAGTGTTGGCAATACTCAAGGTGGAATGTTATAAGTAAACATATGAAAGAGAAAGGGGAGGAGAAAATATGATGTAGTAGAAGGAGGAGTCTGGAGAAGAAGAAGAGGAAGGGAAGAAGGAAGAGAAAGAGGAAAAACGGAGGAAGAAGAAGAAGAAGAAGAAGAAGAAGAAGAAGAAGAAGAAGAAGAAGAAGAAGAAGAAGAAGAAGAAGAAGAAGAAGAAGAAGAAGAAGAAGAAGAAGAAGAAGAAGAAGAAGAAGAAGAAGAAGAAGAAGAAGAAGAAGAAGAAGAAGAAGAAGAAGAAGAAGAAGAAGAAGAAGAAGAAGAAGAAGAAGAAGAAGAAGAAGAAGAAGAAGAAGAAGAAGAAGAAGAAGAAGAAGAAGAAGAAGGAGGAGGAGGTAAACAGATGAAAGAGAAAGGGGAGAAGAAAGGATCAAGGAGGAGAAGGAGAAGAAGAGGATGAGTTAGGAGGTGGGGTAGGGAATGCATCACGAGTAAAGAGATGAAATACACTACACATAGAGAGAGGACCTACATGTTGAATATACAAAAACACCGAACGAGAGAAGACAGGTGAAATACAAACAACATATATAGGAATAATACAATGACGTGGTCAGACAATTAAAGAAATGCATTAATTTTTAAGAAATACACGTCATAGGATCACTGAAAATAGCAATTTGAATAGAATTGAAAGAGGGACTGAATGAACTGCATGTCACGTTATTGACAACATGGTACAAGCTGTATCGTTAACTTAAGCTTAAGCTTACGCTAAGAAGACGATATATTTTAATTTGTCTTATAGACCAATCATTATTCCTTATGATAAAACGGTAACGATAACTCATTTGATTAAATTAGCATTTTGTGATTATTAATTCTTTATTGATACATATGAATGTTTATATACCCTAAAATTTAGTTTTGTTAATTTTATGGAAACATGTTTAAGCGCTTAGAGGCTTTTTTCAATATGTGCAATATAAATCTGTATTATCATTTATATTTAACTTGTCATTTGGTCTTCAATTATCATGTAGTCCAATTATTTGTATGTATTACATTTGCAATAGCACTTGACTTGACTTACGACCTTTTATATGATATACATTTTACATTAAGAAGCGAATAGTCATACTGCACTTTTCTCCTAATGACCACAAGATTGTTTCTCAATTTCGCTTATTATCAGTGTATTAGTACTGGCTAAAATTAAAACTGGTAGTCAGAAAATGCTAGGAGTGTATTTGCCATCAGCAGATAAACGATCAGAAATAATATTCATTTTAAAGATGAACAAAACTATTATTCTGCTTAAAGGGGTAGTACAGTTTTGGTAAGGCTGAACATTAGTAACATTAGTAAACCTGCACAGTAACATTACAAACTAATATTTATAACCCCACCATGCTCGAAAGATATACAAAAATACAAACGACTAAGTAAAAATCCTGTTATCATTCAAATAGCGCCATTAAAACACAAGAGGGCGCTCTCTAATAAGGCATTGGTTTCAACCATTTTTTATACAAAATTATGCATGTGATGTTTTGTTGAAATAATGATTAAAGAGAGAGGTCATCAACAACTATTTAAAATCCGCTTTTGACAATTTTTGAAAAAGTGTAAGCATTTTTTTTCTTCTTCAAAAAATCATTGTATTTATTTTGGGCCCAAATAAATACGATCGGATAATTATATTTATTGATATTTTAGCCATTTCTGAACCGATTTTGACCAAATAAAGTTTATTCTGCCATTAAAATTGCATGTTCTTTCAAATTCGACACTCAGTTTTTCATTACCTCACGAAAAAATTGTGTTGTGCAGCGCCCTCTCTACCAAAACTGAACTACCCCTTTAAACTCATTTTCTGTCGATGCGGCAACAAGAAGCAGAGGAAGATGAGAAGGAAATAAAAGGAGTAATTGAGAGAGAAGGGTGGTTGGATGGGGTAAATAAGTAAAGACAGAATATCGGAAATCCCGTAAGAGAGAGAGAGAGACACGAAATACAATAAAGGAGACAAAAAGAGATAGAGGGTTGGAGGGGGAGAGAAAGAAGAGTAAACATGTAAGAGAAGGAGAGAACATGACATACAAAAGAAGAAAGAGAGAGAAGGGGAGAGGGGAAGAGGGAGAGAGAAAGACGTAACAATCATGTATTCAAGAGAAGGAGTGAACACGAAATACAAAGAAGGGGGAGACAATACAAAAAGAGAGAGAGAGGGGGAGGCCTGGGGAGAGGGGGAGATGGAGAGAAGCGGATAGAAGGCGATTACTTATTTGACCAGTATCGATCGATCAAGGGTGACTGCAATAATAAAGTATCGATACTCGACTATCGCCCCGTCAACGGAAAAAAACTCGGAAATGATTATTATTTCAGCTGTGTAATTCAAACACACGCAGCAGAATGTGCAAATGAAATCATTTCTCACCGCTGACCACGTTCTGTAAACGAATCCTCCATTGGACGTGATCTAGACAGGGGTTTTAAACGTTGGAGTGCTTCAAATAATCACTTATGAAATCGCGTGAATAAGACCTTATAGGTAGAACGTGGTATGAATAAGCCTATATACAATGATCATAAAAGGCGATGGTGTAGGACAAAGAGTTATCATGACAAAACTAATGGAACATTATGTGTGTATTATTATAATCAATCAACCGCATGATACATTGATTGGATTCAATTTCACTCAAATGTATAAGTTAGCAGCAAAAATAACGAGCAGTCAAGCCAGTTCCTTTGTCAAATAAACATTCATGCGAATTGTATAGCAGTATGAACCAAAGTGATATAACATTTGTATCGTACTGACTTGTTGATTGCTTCCCTCAAATTACAATTAAAGGAACTACAGCGTCTAGATGTCCTAATTTTCACAATTAGGCTCTATATACGTAATTTTTCCTCAAGAAAAAGAATTTGGCAGTCATTTCCCATGAAATCAATGAATTTTGGGGTAATTAGTAAATATCTAATTGTCCTGGGAACGCCCCTTTTAAATCGCCAAAATGTGACGTCATCTAAAGAACGGACTAATGAACTAAATTCTGTAGATGACGTAAGCCAATTGTCAATCACATGTCAATCACGCTGCCGATTCTGGACCCTAAATGTGGGCGGGGCGTAAACTGGCTGCTAAGTGAGATTTGGCATCAGAAAATTAGTCTAAAATCACTACTGTGTTTATTTTCATGGAGTTTTTTTCGGCAGACCTATTTTGCAAGTCATCAACTATGGAATAAGTGCCAAAGTACGTTGTATTCTTTAGTTCCTTTAATATATCTATCATACATTTTAGCGTCCCGTATATAATTACATAAGTTATCAATTGAAAACGCAATAACATATTATATACAGATATCAAAGCTCACCTAATTACATGGTACTTTGATTTATCTCGATAAAAAATCACAATCAAGTCTTTATCTCAATACATTGATCTTGCGGAATGTTTTGAAGTTCATCCCCCGTCGCATCAGAGCATGACAAAGTTCACGGCGAAACATCAGTATCCTAACGGCAAGCCTAGGCCTTGTATGCGATTATTAATAGCGGAGTATTACGTTATCCGACGCTAGTACAACTATAAAATTGATAGTTTTTCCGAAAATCAGAGGGATTTGCGTCGCGAGACAATTTTATAGAAAATGATTCATCGCCACCGATTTGCAGGGCCGATTCGTCAGCTTGCGCGCGTTGATTTATGGCGTTGTACTATCGCGATCTCAACCAATGTCAACGGGGCATGCATTATTTTTTGCTTGGACGCGTGCACGCACGTGATATTGTTGGTGTTGTTTGTGTGGTGTATTGACGTTTTCTTTCACTTTTCGTTTTAATATTGACGTTAAACGCAATAAACTACAAATAGCTAAAAATCTGAAAATATCAAATATAAATGGTTGAATTAATATCGGCAACATTATGTACACGTTTGAGTTGTTTTTAATGCGTATTACTATGATGAGTATTTCACTTTTCGTTTTAACATTAGTGTTAAACGCAATAAAATACATGTAACTTAACTACAAATAAGAAAATATCAAATATAAATTGTTGAATTAATATCGGCAATATTATGTACATGTCTGAGTTGTTTTTAATGTGTATTGATATGATGATTCTTTAACTTTTCGTTTTAATATTCATGTTAAACGCAATAAACTGCAAAATAACTTAGCTACCAATCAGAACATTTAGTTAACGACATCAGTACATTAAAAAGCTACCTAGGTTTTTTGAAATCCAAATTCTAGATCAAAATACACAATCAAAACCATACTATGGAATTTTCCATTTTCATAGGCATGTGTACAAAGTTGGACAAAGAAACCTGATTTTCTCCAAAGTTAAAAAAAAGTGGATTTAGCGCCTTTTTTTTTTTTTCTTCATATCAAAACATTAGTTTATTTGAAGGTCACATTGCCTAATTCGTGACTGTTGAACATTTATATACCGTATGTATCCGAGGGGTCTAATATATCAACTAGATATGGAACTCATGATTGATTAACCTTTCGAATCAAAATTAGATCAGATCAACCTGAATATTTAAGAAGAAGCTATTTCCGAAGATCACGGTCGTAGAATAAAATGTTCTACCCCAGCGGGTGTAGTCTACGTGGAGCCGTTCGAACTGTAACATTTTCTCTACGGGGTCTTTAACTCATTTCTTGGAGCTTAAACACATTTAAAAAGTGTCTGAAAACCACGCGCTCTTACTCGGTTGTTCCCAGGGGACAGATATCATGTTCTAATTAGCAACATTTCTTAAAACGCAATGTTCAAATTCCCATCCCGTCTTACATAATTATATCTGATTCAATAAGCATGCGACTCGTATACGACCGTGTTCATTTTATTTTTGTCCATGTAAAACATAAGCTATGAAGACGTGACAGTGACTCAATATAAACTGCAACAAAACCTAACCGTCGAAGATAAATGTAATGTTATTACTAAGTTATTAACTTTGCTATACGTACGTGTTTATTTTCTTTGCGCTCCTAAATTAAATATAAAGCTACGCAACTTCCTGTATGACGTAATAAAACTGTTGTTAACGCTTCAATATTATTGTGTGACTATAACTATAAAATATATCAATCAAAGTGTTCAGCTAATGCACTCACTGGACGAACATAACGAAAGCCTTTTAACAAAATGATATACTGCCGGAATGTTTGTTATTTTTATTCCTTCCATTATAATGAGTGTGTAAAAAAAGAAAGAAAACTAAACTGTAAGATTCTGAGATGTTTCGACCTTGGAAATTGTTATAACCAATAATTTCCGGCCGGCCTTGAGCTCTCGCTACGAGTAGCTGAGGTAGGGCGCCGGTACATGCGCCATAAATAATTGTCGTGCAACCGTAAGACTTGAGACATACACACACACATCCACGCAACGCACATGCACGTACATACAGAATGCAGACATACACACGAACGTGCATACGTACGTACAAACGGACATACGAACATACATATCCACATCGTACTTTTCGCTGGTACTTGAGCTGCTGCAAGTGAACCGTTACATTTTGTTTGGCTTCCGGAGCCCCTTGAAAATAATGCTCTCACGTTTTCTTGGTATATGCAGAAAAATATAAACAAACGTATACAACTCGCGATGTAGACAACATGATTAAATACATACTTATATACAGACTTATAGACATACATATTCATTCATTCCGCAAGTAAACCTGCATTTCTACATTTAGCGAACTTGCATCACACATCATATAAGATCAATAACTAAAGCGATATGATAATTCGATGATATAGCTAATGTAACATCACACACGTCCACTCGTCCACATAGACACACGCATACATATACGGACACAGCATCACACAAACAGACACACACACTTACACGAGACATCATGTACATAAATATGCGCACATTATGAATACAGAAACACAACGTGTACAAGATAACAACAAGCACACCACACTCACGTACCGTTAAATATACAGAACAAAACACATAGCGGCAATTCCACAAAAATTAGCATGAAAAACAACGACTAATTGAATTCGCATTCAATTCGTACTATTCCGAGTACCAAATTTGCCCCACAAACTGAAACAAACACATTAACGAATTGTTAGCATTCAGAGAGTTATAATGATAATTTGAGTAGCGGGACTGATATAAGTGATACACGTGTGTATACAAACAAACTAAAAATGTTGCCTCGCTGCTTGACCGATGGTATAAATTGGATTTGACTCGGGTCACTAGTCATATGCTAAAACATGGTTAAAGGGATCTAGTACCTTTGTGGACATTGTGGTTGATACAATGTATATTGTTAATATATGATATGTCCACTGGGTATTGTGTGAAAATTTCAACTTAAATGAACGTTAGTATGGCCAAGTATATCGAGCACAAATGCAAAGTGATATTCACTAACTCATCACACTGACTGTGTACACGGTTACGACTATCCAGTGGATAGTTTAACATCTGAACACTTTAATCGTAAATATCTTTTTAACGAAAGGGAAATCCGAAAAACAAAACCTGTTCCATGCTTCTATTGTTAATACGAATACAACAAGGTATGAGGGAACCGCTAGATTAATTCCAATTTGATGTTGAGGTTTTGGACAATGTTACTAGATCCCTTTTACCTGTTCACTGCTAGATATTGCAGTTCCCATATATATAAACAGAATGAGCTATTCTTATGCAATACAATTGGTTATGCTAAACCCTCATGCAGGAATAGCACGACAATTTGAATACTAAATTCGCTGTAATTCTTCTCTTGTAAAAAATTACGCATACGATGAAAAGGCAGTATACAGACTCGTTGTTGAAAAGAGTTTGACCGGCGCAACCAACATGACCAATGGCAGACAATTATAATAATCATAATAATATCCTCGTTTTATATAGTGCCTATCACGATTGATAATCATCTCTAAAGGGCCCGTTACACATTCACGGTGCCAACACGGATGACCACGGATTGACGGTCCGGGGTACTCCCAGTTGGGTCCGGAATGCTCCGTGTTGCCTCCGGCGTCCTCCGTGTTGCCTCCGGCGTCATCCTTGGGCGCAGCGGGGAAAATTAAACCTGATTAATTTTCACCGGGAGCTCCGTGTTGAGACCGGCCAAAATTCGATTGTTCAGCTCATCCGTGTTGACTCCGTGTTGCTTCCTTGCTTATCCGTATTATACACCGTACTTCACCGTGTTCGTACCGTACTTATCCGTGTTGGCACCGTACTTGGACCGTACTGACACCGGCCCTCGATCCGTGTTGGCACCGTGAATGTGTAACGGGCCCTTAAGCGCTTTAAAATTACCCCGGTCATCGGATACATTCTGCAATCAATCCATCACACAAAGTGCACTTTTTCCACTCCCTGGGGAGCATTCCAGCAACGGGCAACCTTGTGGGCGCACACAATGCTAAGGAACTACGTTCCATCCTTCCGGATACCCATTTATACACCCTGGGTGGAGAGCAGCAAAATCTGAATAAATGTTCTTGCTGAAGGAAAAACGCGATGGGCATACTCTGGGTTCGAACTCGGGACCTCACGATGAGAAGACACGCGCTCTACCAATTTTGCCACACCACACTATTATATTATAGTATTATTTTATTATAATATTGTATTATTTTATTATAATATTGTATTATTTTATCATAATATTGTATTATTTTATTATAATATTGTATTATTTTATTATAATATTGTATTATAATATTATCGTATTGTAATTGTATTATAATATCAGTCTCGACTGAATACCAACCAAAAGAATTGTTCGAATTATGCATCATATCTTTCTTATTGCATCTTGTCTTTATTGAGAGTAATGTTTTGTGTGTTTTATCAAGAAAACATTTAGTTCCTGGGCCCCGTTGCAGAAAGAGATACAATCGATTGTAAGTTACGATTGATCGTAAGTCAGAAAATTTACGCGTTTCAACCAATCAGATTTGCGCATCTAGAACACGTGATCTGACTTACGATTAATTGCAACTTACAATCGATTGTATCTCTTTCTGCAACGGGGCACAGGATCAATTGTTTCCCTTTTTTAGGTTAATAGGCCTTTACTCTCATTGAGTTACTTTGACCGCTTATTCTAAATCTCATTATGCTCTTTTATCTTTATTCTCATTTTCCTCTCATGTAGGTATTGTCATTTAGTGTCAAATTTCATCCTTCAACTTCGTTCAACCGCGCGTACATTATCTTGAACAATGCGCATGCGCACGAGGGACGCTCTTACTACAGGTGGTTTGGCGTCGTTGTAAGTGGATACCGTCGCTCGCACTTTATCTAATTGGTGTTGAATCTTCGGTGAAAGGTGATCATCCATTCCTGCCCTTAATTCGCGCAATTGGGCGACAACTTTAGGGTACTCTTCTTTTTTCTAAATAGTTTCTTACTATATTTTCAGAGAGTTTGACGGCAGCCTATGCTTAGAACTAAATCCTTCTCGGAAGCTACGCAAAGCGTGAAATGTCATTGAGTTTTAAACTTGATACAAGATGCTTAATTCTAAAAAGCTCTAAATCCACTTTCTATCAACATCGAGTTAACGTGTATAAGTGTACAATTTTCTTAGTAGCTAGCTATTGAAACGAATTTGAAGTCAAAATAGGGTATCGAAATACGAAATATAGCTCAATTAATGTTCATTTCCCTACAGGCTTGTGTATACAAAGTCGAAGAAAACAAATGCAATTTTCTCCACCAAAGTCAATTAAGTGGATGTAGCGCTTTTTGGAATTAAGCTCTTCATATAATGTATATATATTTCCCCAAGAGATGGTGATGGTTAAATGGAGGCACGGTCGCGTTACTATCCCACAGGATACACTGTGACTAAGCACAGTTTTACGTTAAGCCATATGAGGCAGCACGAGTATCATACACCCACCCCCATCCCTTCCCCATACCCCCATCCCCTCCCCATTCCTCTTAAATTGACAATAACATAAAGGACAGAAGGACGTGAAAAATGCATTAATAAAAAGAAATTTCCCTCAAATAAGTAAATCTACGCTATGCTACTGACTATAATGATTATGGAGGAGGAGGTTGTAAATCAATATCCAAGTAACGTGAAATTACTCTGAAATTAATCATTCTTAAAAAGTGAAATATATTTGTTGTCACCGATAAACCAATGTAGATATAAGTCAAGAGGAAATCTAATAACAATATCGTCATATGAATGTATAGTTTTTTGTTTTCAAATTCAATTAATTTAGATATTGCACCTATGTTAAAACATGCAAACGATTGCAGAGGTTATACATGTAGATCAAATGTGTATTATCTGTTATCGCATACCTCAAGACGAGGACCCTGTCATCTGGTTGAAAATTGAGACGTAACGGTAAAGTCAATAGTACGATCGTTTAATAATAATAACAGTTTAATAATGTATTATATCATCTGACTTAGTAAATTACGTGTCTTTGATTGGCTAAACACGGTCACGTGATTGCCATGCCATTTTTGTATGTCACACGGCCACAGAGGTTTGTCACCCGGCCAGAGAGGTATGTCACCCGCATGGCGCGCGCTGCAAACGAGATTGTATTATGACGTCACAATGAGAACCAAAGGTACACGTACCGTATGTTGTTTTGACTGATTTCAGTTTCAATGCATGAATGTGAATATAGCCCCCGGATTTAGCCAGATGATATAACAGTTGTTAACTTTGCCGTCGGGAAAATCATGGAATGTTCCAATCCTCGGGATTTAAAATGCTATTTCGTGAAGAAAATAAGTCCCTCGACTACGTCTCGGGACTCATAATCTTCCCTCAATAGCATTTAAAATCCCTCGGATGGAACATTCCGTGATATCACCTCCACCACCAGTTAACAACTGTATAATGTCCACTGAGTCATGTGAACAAGTCTTATGATAAATTAATGGCATGTTGTGAACTACTGAACAGAACTCAACGAGTTATACGTTTTGAGCCCAATCAAAATTATCACCACTAGCTTTTCAACTTTAACATAAATATCTCAATAACGAAATACAATTATAGAATACAAGTTGTATACATCTATAGGAGAAAACAGCAAGGCATGGCTGAACTGCCATACATGCACGTGAGTTTTTTCAATTCAGTCAAAGTCACCAGATGCCTTTAAATTGAGAATGCACAATTATTATTATATAGTTATAAAAGACAGTATATTGCACACATTATATCTAGAAATATACATCGCAAATATCAATGGATGAACGCTCAATATTTTCAACTAATGCGTCTTAGGTAGAAGAATTTGATCGAGATTGCATATAATATTTGTCATTAAATGAAAATGATAATTTATATTTTCCAATGCAATGAACGACTCTAAGATATTTTATGTTTTTTAATAATTTATATTTTCCAAAGCAATGAACGACTCTAAGATATGTTATGTTTTTTTTGTTATGTTTTTGATATCGGAGCTTTTCATCAAGAATCACTTAGCGTAAGAGGCTTAAACTCCAGCGATTAAAAGATCAAGGTACTTAAGGTACTTAAAGGATCGACAAGGAGGATTAGCCGTTCATCCGATACCCCTGTAAAGAGACCGCCCCTCTGGCAGCCTTAATCCTCCTGCTACGATTACTATCGATCGAGACGATATCATTCTATTTCTGGATCGATCGATTAGGATGAGAGAATCGTTCGGAGGTAATATAGAATCAGCCTTGTATTAATACGGTCTGATGTATTTTTCCGTTTTGTTTCCAATTCAATGCAAGTTTATTTAGGCGAACAATTGAATGGTAACATGCATAACAAACACACAGTGGGGAGTACACATTTAGATGACGTAAATGAAAACAAAAATCGTTATGATTATTCATCGTTAATTATTGTAATACCATGAACACGTTAGTGGTAGAGAGACGTTATAATGCAAGCACTGTTTTAAGAAAAGTAACATACATATTATACTGTTTAAATACACATTCAATCCGAATTTATTTAGGCGAGCAATTAAATGGTAGCATGCATAACAAACATAGGGGTACACATATCATGACGTAAATTAAAGACAAATCGTTATGATTATTCATCGTTAATCATTTTAATACCATGAATAAATTAGTGGTATAAAGAAGTTAGAATGCGAGCACAGAAAAGTAGACACACATAATATACTTTTCAAATACACATTACTAGACACAAACTTTCACAAAGAATGGTGGATGGAATGTTTAAGTCGTAAGATCTTTTTTAATTATTCTCTCCACATAATATAACTTACGGAGTACTTTTCATGATTACTGTATATGAAGAGCTCATTTGCAAAAAGGGGTTAGATCCACTTTCCATAAACAAATTGGGTTAGCGATATCAGTACATTAATGAGCTACATAGCTATCTAGAAATCAAATTTTTAGGACTTTTTACACAATCAAAATACAAATATGGAACGTTTCACTTTTATATTCACATAGGCATGTGCACAAAGCTGGGCAAAGAAACCTATTTTTCTCGAAAGTTGAAAAAGTGGATTTTAGCGCCTTTTGGAATTAAGCTCTTCATATGTTCATATCTAATGGAGATATGAGGAACTTAATTCCAAAAGGTGCTAAATCCACAATTTCAACTTTGGAGAAAGGCAGGTTTCTTTCTCCAATGTTGTACCCATGCCTATGGGAATATGAAAATGGAACGTTCCATATTTGTATTTTGATTGTGTAATTCGTCCTAAAATTGAGATTTCTAGATAGCTATATGTAGCTTATCATTGTACTGATATCATTAACTCCGTTTGTCCTTCAGCAAGGCATTTAATCCACATTGCTGCTCTCTACCCAGGTTTTTAAATGAGTACCTGGTCTGGGGAAAATTAGCTTGGTACACATGTAGGGTTAGCCGCCGCTAGTATGCTCCCCGGGGAGTTGAGCATGTGTACAAGATAATTGTGCGGGTCTGAACTGTACCATATGACCAGGGGTAATAATGCGCTTATAAGCTGTTCTGCATTAGGCGCTATAATTATAAGTGCGATATATTATTATTATTATTTGTATCAAAAGTTGATTTAGCGCATTTTGGAACTAAGCTCTTCAGAATATCGTTGACTAAGAAAAACCAAGTTACTTGTCGTACTTCGGCGAAAGTCATGGTAATAGCGAATAGTACGCGCCACGAGTGTATGCTGACCATAGCGTTGCAGCTGGACTATATAGAAGTGCGCTCCAACTGCCATTGTAGAACTGCTGAAAGATTTGTACGTGGTATGAAAATACAATAATTATTAGTAACGTCATGTGTCACCATAATGACTAATACTATACTAATATTGATTCAGTGTCCGTTTGTGTTGTATTTTGTCCAAATGTGAGTTGAATAGCAAATGCGTCATTTTCCATTCTTTCAAATCCCTTTCACATAATATGTAACAAAGCGAATTCATTTTGAGTATGACTAATTTTGAGCGTAATTATATCCGTTGTTCTTAATGCGTGTAGAACGTGAAATTTAGAAAGTGTGAAGAATGCGTCTTGTTTAATACTTTAAAACCTCGTAATTAAGAACACACAATCAGTACCAATTGGTCAGGAATTGGGCAGTTACCCCATTGAGAATGTAACTTGTCAAACCTTGTCACTTGTCACTTACCAAAATATAGTAACAAAGTAATTATAGCCATCGGAAAGGGTGACTTTTCCAATGAAAAACGATACCTAAACAGTAATTTTGGACGAGTAGTTTTTGTTTTAGGACGTCTTAAATAAGACCACGTCAGGCTCCAATTTTTGTCAATTTTTTTTACCACGATAGTGCCTGATAAATCGCACTTCCTGCCCGTCATAGCATCGAACAACTATACCCATTCTCTGGGCACACAGCTGAATGCACACTAACAATGGCGCGCGTATTGATCGTTCGATGCTATGACAGGCAGTAAGTGCGATTTATCAGGCACTGACTCGGTAAAAATTGACAAAAAAGAGAACTTGACATGGTGTCACTCACAGCGCCCTAAAACAAAAACTACACGACCAAAATGACTGTTCTTGATATCATTTTTTATTGGAAAAGACACTCTATTCGATGGACATAATAATTTTTTTACTATATGTTGGGAAGTGCCCCGTTCCGTTTTTTTTTTCGGGCCGCCCTGTATAGAGTAAAAACAATGTTTAGTTATGTTGTCACCATGATATAATGACTAATAATAATGCACTCATTATCCGTTAGTTATTTTCTTTTTCCGAATGTGAGTTGAAAAGCAAAAGCGTCGTTTTCCAAACTTCCGAAGCCCCTTCACAAAGCGGAATCAGCAGCGTAGGCAAAAGTGCGGGGGAAATGGTGTGTCAATAATACCCAAGGGAGGATCACCAGTCGAGAAATTCAAAATACAGTCATAAATGTAAACATTATTATGATTATTAATATGAAGTAATTGTCCGATCGTTCATTTGAATCGACTGTGAGTGGAATGACAAATGCATCTTTTTTTCTTCAGTTTGAAAGTCCCTTTACCATGTTTACAAAGTGAAATGAGTTTATGAGGATATACGGAACGGGCAAGGATGTGCCAAGTAAGGCCCAGGAGAGGGTGACCAGTTTATACATTCAAACTAATAGTAATGATGGTGTCAACATTATTATGATTATTAATATGCAGTCATTGTCCGATCGTTCATTTGAATCGATTGTGAGTGGAATGACAAATGCATATTTTTTCTTCAGTTGTTTTAAAGTCCCTTTACAAAGCAAAATGAGTAGCGTTAGCAAGATTATGAGGGTACGGAACGGGCAAGGATGTGTCAAGTAAATGCCCAAGGGAGGATCACCAGTCGAGAAATTCAAAGTAGAGTCATATGGTTGTAAACATTATTATGATTATTAATATGCAGTCATTGTCCGATCGTTCATTTGAGTCAATTGTGAGTGGAATGACAAATGCATATTTTTTCTTCAGTTGTTTTAAAGTCCCTTTACAAAGCGAAATGAGTAGCGTTAGCAAGATTATTTGGGTACTGAACGGGCAAGGATGTGTCAAGTAAATGCCCAAGGGAGGATCACCAGTCGAGAAATTCAAATACAGTCATAAATGTAAACATTATTATGATTATTAATATGCAGTCATTGTCCGATCGTTCATTTATCTTGAATGTGAGTGGAATAGCAAATACATCATTATCCATACTTCCAAAACCCCTTAGGAAAGCGAAAAATAGCAGCGTAGGAAATGATATGAGGGCAGGCAGCAGGCATGTACGTACCAAGGGTAACGAAGACGGGATGACCAATCTATAAATATAAAATGTCGTTATTTTGTTAACATGATCATGATTATTAATATGCATCCATTGTTCATTTGCCGCAATGTGAGTGGAATAACAAACGCGTCATGTATATAGTTTCAAAGCCCCCTTAAAGAGATCTAGTAACTTTGTTGACATGTCCACACACTGATGAAGGGATGATAAACGTAGGGAAGGGTGGGGGGGCAGGTTTGGAAAAAATCTCATAATAGACAAACAAGTTGGAATAATCGGGGCAGTGATTTGTACTTCGTCATCACAATTATGATTAATAATACAATGAATTGATGTGTGTTTGTTTTCGGATATCAGTTGAATAAACATGTTTGGATCCGGGGGGGGGGGGGGGGTACTCAGATTATAGTCGACGGGGGGTGTGCGGCTGAGACACAAGAGTGACTTTTGAAAAGTGACAATTTTGCCTTTAATGTCTGCTCACTCATTCATGACTCGACGGATAAATCTCATTTTTAGAAGGAAGTTAGTCAATAAGTGTATAAACAATCACGCCAAGTTGTTTTGCTCAAAACCTTTTCCTCAAAAAGTTACGCTATTTTTATTAGGAGGGGGGGCTTACTTTTTTGTTGTATTTAGATCCCTTTAAGACACAAGTTCAGTCCTACATAATTACGTCAATCTCTTCTTAACATGAGTTATCCTTGTCCGTACATCAACAAGGAGAAGCCTGACCCCAATCAATCCGTTAATGTGTCCATGGATATTAACCTCTACATAGACATGCCTGCTAGAAACGTGAGGCGAAGACACCTTTAGTCCTTCCAGAGTCTCGTAAAAGATGCCAGGCTACGTTCCCCTTTTATGGAAGCCGATCGGCCCGGCCCGATGCATGTACTCATCATGAGTATTAACTTCGTCTAGGCTTCATCACATAATGATTCACATCGAGGATACATTTAATGGTTTTATTTCGTCCTATACGTTTATCTCGGGAACTATTCAGACTCATGACTTCACAGACCTTGCAACTCCTTAGACCTCGAATTTCATTCACTGTGTCAGATTCAATCGAAATCACGTAGCGCTTTCACATTTATCGTGTGCCTTGTTGTTCGAATTATGATAACCGACGAATAACATGGCTTTTGATTTGGGAAAGTGTCTCTCTAATTATGAAGCTATATTTGATTGAATAAAAACGTTATTGGAAAAGGTTTGGATTATATTACAATCAATGGGCAGAACGTAACAAAAATCTGGCATTACTGTTTACTGTTTTCTCTATAGATAAACGGAGTTCTTTTTTAATGAAACTATCACACATCGTTCAGAAGAAATTTACAGTTATATTAGCATATGATTGAATTCTGAAGAAAAACAAATTTTTGGAAGACTAAATCAATTAAGTTAAATAAATGAATCGCCGTACTGATAATTGCATATAAATGTGTGGGCATTGCTACACTTTATCTTAACCTGTGTAGACCATAATTATTGATACTGTACTGGAATACAATGCACCATATGGCGCCCTGGGATACTTGCAGTAAAATCCCGTAATGAATATAATTTACTGGAAACAAAATGACCTTTTAGCATGTATAATTACTTGCACCATTTCAAAGTAGTCAATATGTGACCTAACACTTGTTTTTGTTCACATACGTTGATGTGTCTTTCGAAATGCACCTTCCTCAAAGCATTGCTCAAATACGTTTTTTGAGGCACTGTCCTGAACCATCATTTATGTTCATTATGCGGCATTACTACCGTCATGACAATAACAAAAAACATGAAGGTATTATTTTGTCAAAACAATCAAACCGAGCTTACCAACGTCAAAGCCATACCGGACCTTTTTTATTTGTTATAAATGCACAACCCTTAACCCGCATACACGCGAGGTCCGTTGCAGATCCATCCGCATTATACATCAAACTGTTTAAAGCGGTACAAAACTATTTCGTGAGTAACACAAGAGTTAACGTGTCACTATATGTGTCTCATTACTGCGGTACGACAAGCACAAACATCCCTCGCCCCATCTTCATTTCAAACAAATGTATACATCTTATTCTTTTTAGCGAATTAGTGGATGATCTCGATCCTCTTGATCTATTTTCGGGCCATGGGTGTATTAAATGTGCATACATACCTCGGCCGAGAAGCGCTGGCATCCAGCTTGTTTAATTGTCATGACCTTTGGAATCACTTAGCCCCCATCAGACCCGGGGATGGGGTCAGTCACACAGCGCATGCGACCTAGGTAAGACCTGTTGTACGACTGAAATTCGCGGTTTGTCGCACACATATCTATGAGATGAGGTTGTGGAGGTCTCAGGACCACACCTGTAGCCACGTTAACATGGATAAGCCTCACAAGGCTCGAGGTGTTGGATAAGTCACACAGCGCCTGCGCAATACCAACGCAATACCAGCTGCACGACCAAAAGTCGCGGTTGGTCGCACATCAGTTTCTGCGATTAGTTATGCAGATCGTAGAACAACACGCATGCAGCCACTCATCCCTTATCCATATTATCAGGCCGGTAAGTATTCAGTTACAGTGCGACCTGTGTAAGACCAATCGTACCACCCCTGGTATTCGTGGTTAGTACTATGACTGGTTGCGGAGGTCGTCGGACGACACGTGCAACCACTCAGGCATCACAAGCTGTTATTACGGTTTCGTAACAATGCATCCGCGACCAACGTACGACCAATTGTACGTTTAAACGTAGCGGTTGGTCGCACAACAGTTGTGCGACTGGTTTTAGGGGCTGTGGAACCACAAAGTCATACAGAACTTATGAGGCTGGGTAAGGGATCACTCACACAAGGGCTGCGACCTAAGTATGGTCAATCGTTCGGCAATAAGTCGTGGTTGGTCGCGCAACATTCGCTGCTACTAGTTTCGTAGGTATTGGGGCCACAGTTATGCACCCGATCCATAGACTTCACCACAATAAACACCATAGACAGGATATGAATCCGTGATGTTTATTGATGGCCCCCACGATTGACCTACGACTGAATTAATCTTAGGTTGCTCTTACAGAATATACTGTTTTACCGAAGTGGTCTTAGGTCATTGTTTTGAATTGCTCAAACATCACGATTGGTCCGCGACTAGCGCTGGGGTCGTGGCGACATTGCGACTAGTCATGCGATCTCTCGACTTGTCTACCGATGAGTCTTGCGACCATTCAGGGTTATGTCGGTTTTGTGACCGATCTTACATTATTTACTATTTTATCACATGACTGTTTGTGTGTCTTTGTGACAACATTTTTGTTGTCGCATGGGAGAAAATTGAAGGGATTGTTTAGTTTTGGTGTACACAAAATATTTGTTTGTGAGATAATGAAAAACTGAGTATCAAATTCGAAAGGGCATACAATTTTAATGACAGAATAAACTTTATTTGATCAAAATAGGTTCAGAAATGGCTAAAAATATCCCTAAACATAACCATTTGTAATAATTGTGGGGCGCCACAATTCATTTTGAGTATCAGACCCGGGGATGGGGTCAGTCACACAGCGCATGCGACCTAGGTAAGACCTGTTGTACGACTGAAATTCGCGGTTTGTCGCACACATATCTATGAGATGAGGTTGTGGAGGTCTCAGGACCACACCTGTAGCCACGTTAACATGGATAAGCCTCACAAGGCTCGAGGTGTTGGATAAGTCACACAGCGCCTGCGCAATACCAACGCAATACCAGCTGCACGACCAAAAGTCGCGGTTGGTCGCACATCAGTTTCTGCGATTAGTTATGCAGATCGTAGAACAACACGCATGCAGCCACTCATCCCTTATCCATATTATCAGGCCGGTAAGTATTCAGTTACAGTGCGACCTGTGTAAGACCAATCGTACCACCCCTGGTATTCGTGGTTAGTACTATGACTGGTTGCGGAGGTCGTCGGACGACACGTGCAACCACTCAGGCATCACAAGCTGTTATTACGGTTTCGTAACAATGCATCCGCGACCAACGTACGACCAATTGTACGTTTAAACGTAGCGGTTGGTCGCACAACAGTTGTGCGACTGGTTTTAGGGGCTGTGGAACCACAAAGTCATACAGAACTTATGAGGCTGGGTAAGGGATCACTCACACAAGGGCTGCGACCTAAGTATGGTCAATCGTTCGGCAATAAGTCGTGGTTGGTCGCGCAACATTCGCTGCTACTAGTTTCGTAGGTATTGGGGCCACAGTTATGCACCCGATCCATAGACTTCACCACAATAAACACCATAGACAGGATATGAATCCGTGATGTTTATTGATGGCCCCCACGATTGACCTACGACTGAATTAATCTTAGGTTGCTCTTACAGAATATACTGTTTTACCGAAGTGGTCTTAGGTCATTGTTTTGAATTGCTCAAACATCACGATTGGTCCGCGACTAGCGCTGGGGTCGTGGCGACATTGCGACTAGTCATGCGATCTCTCGACTTGTCTACCGATGAGTCTTGCGACCATTCAGGGTTATGTCGGTTTTGTGACCGATCTTACATTATTTACTATTTTATCACATGACTGTTTGTGTGTCTTTGTGACAACATTTTTGTTGTCGCATGGGAGAAAATTGAAGGGATTGTTTAGTTTTGGTGTACACAAAATATTTGTTTGTGAGATAATGAAAAACTGAGTATCAAATTCGAAAGGGCATACAATTTTAATGACAGAATAAACTTTATTTGATCAAAATAGGTTCAGAAATGGCTAAAAATATCCCTAAACATAACCATTTGTAATAATTGTGGGGCGCCACAATTATTTGATAATTTTGAACCAGCCGTTAAAATTTGTTTTAAATGCTTCCTCTAATTTACAAAAGAGGTTTTTAAATACTTGTTGATTATCTCTCTATCTATTCACTGTTTCAACAAAACATCACATGCTCAATATTTTATTTAAAGTGGTTGAAACCGATTAGTGTTTAGAGAGTGCCCTCTTGATTTTGAACGGCTCTATTTGAATAATAACAGGCTTTTGTAATGTTGTATTCCTTTCGAGCATGGTGGAGTTACAACAGTGTTAGTTTGTAATGTAATGGTGCAGGTTTTGTTTATTAAAATTCAGTTTGACCAAAACTGTACTCTCTTTACCAAAACTCAACTATCCCTTTAACCTTTGAATCGAATATTACAAAAAGAAAGTAACATAAATGTTGACCCCGAGTCTCAAAAATGGTCGCACGCTCCAGTGTGACTGTAGCTGTAACGGGTCGGGAATTGATGTCGTATGCGGATGAAATGAGACGCTAATTACAGCTGATTTCCATCTTGGACTAAAGATCGCATCTTGCCGTTCCTCTACCCTCGCCCACATTTGACCAATAATTTGGCCACGTATATACCCTCGTCATCGGCTCCCCTGGGACGCATTTTCATTAAAGTGACTTTAATAGTAACTTTGTCCAAATCCTCCAAACTTACTTAAAACTCTAGTGGTTCTCTCATACCTTGTCATATTCATATTAACAATAAAAGCACGGGACAGGTTTCGGTTTTGTTCAAATTTCCGTTTCGTTCAAAAGATATTTACGATTGAAGTGTTCAGATGTTAAACTGCATGTCTACCATGTCTTTGGGATAATTTAAACCGTGTAAAAGGTAAGTGCAATGAGTTAATGAATATCACTTTGCATTTTTGCTAATTTCTCGTGAAAATTTAACGTGAAATGTTCACATATTACTTTGATGACATAATATTCAGATCACACCAATACACATTTTATTAATCACTCATCACTTATTGCACTTGTCAACCAAATTGCTAGATCCCTTTAAACTCACCCCGCAAATATATCACCCAATATCTATAGAAGTACAAACAAACATACAACTATACTGAACAAAGAAAAACAATTATTCGAAATTTGACAAACTGCTTGTCGTTTTGTTCTGTATTTGTTTTCTATTTTGCTTATTATGATTAATGAACTTAGATAAATTCAAATTTCAGTTCACGTAGAATGGTAGAGAAAATCTCTCTGTATCTGGAAATGCAAAAAGTAGTGTGTTTTTTATAATACTGTTCACACACATTACGTTTGAATGTATATTGATATATATAATAACTATAATCAATTCCCATATACAGCTCCGTATTTCATCCTCTTAAAAATAACATAAATCTGAGTTCTCAATAGTATTCTAAGTATATGACGTCTTCCCATGCACTTCAGGGATTATAAACTCTGAACACTGGGAGGTGAATTAACCCACTTAGGGCTGGTCCCGAAATAATCAGGTTGGGGTCTGTAATGAAGAGTACATGTTACAACGGGTTAGATATTATGAATGACTAATACATTTACGTCAATATGGAATCAAAACAATAATTATGGCGTGATGGTGAGCGTGAATAGAATAATAACGTGGACAGATTTTAAAGGGAAATATTGCGTTTTGGCACTGTTTTTGGTACTGTTTTAAAGAAACTTTTTTGTGTGTTCAATGTTTAAGCACTTCAGACTTAACTTTTATATATTAGCATGATTTGCCTCCAATTGTCCGGATATGCGAACAATTTAATTTTGAAAAAGAAAATAATATTACTCGTTATGTTTGTTGTCGTGTACAATTGTTCGTGTTCGAATTTAACTTCACACCGCCACATATACCGTACACGTATCTGTGTGTGATTTTATGCCAGGCTCTCCCGATTTATCACGATATATTTATGATTAATTTCTACACTCTTCTGCTTATACGCAATGCAATTTGCTTTGCAGTATCTAATCATGTTTCAGTTATTGTTGACTACAATTTATAACAAATATGTTAAGGTCAGTAATCTCTATAAATAAAAGTCTACAAAACCTCGACAGTAGATCGACAAAGGCTATACAACTACAATACATCATGTATGTACTGTATGTAGTGAAAAAAAACTGAAGGGACATGTTTATGCAGAAATCGTCGAATCAAGCGACCCTTTATTTAATTGTGAGTCGCCCCGCCAGTCAAGTCCCCATGTGAGCTGGCATTATCACTTATTTTGTTACCTCGGCCCTTGGACTCCGATGTGCTCGGAATAATAAATCTGATTAATTTTTCTAGACCGTAACATCGGGACGCGCATCTAGCGTCGTGTATATACGGCGGAAACGACTAGTTATCATATAAATATAATAATACATACAATCATGCGTTTTATTTTGATTTTATGACGATGTGAGGTCAGTACGTACGTCTTGTATAGTGTCTACAGCTGGGGAAGTGACTAATCAACATGTAAAACATCCTAATCAAACATATATTCGCATTAGTATGCGTTGGCTTATGGCAGTGCAACTACTTAAGGCTAATTAACAACGAGATTCGAATTTACAATGATTAAGCTTTTCTCTCTCGGGAATAAACATAATTACAGATATCACACTTTCGTGTGAACTTCTCGGTTTCGTATATTTTAGTTGCATTTCTGTTTCGTGTATATATAAAATGTATCATAATAATGTATAATATGTATAAAATGAGAAACACATTTGAAGATAAGATGAGACTATTCGAGACACGAATGTTTATCAAGTTGACGACCTACAATGAATTCCATAATTGATATGTATACAATGAGAAACAAATCATTTTGAAGATAAGATGAGATTATTCGAGACACGAATGTTGATATAAACCGAACACAAAAAGTAACTACCCCTTTAACAATTGATCATAATTTCATAACCAAGAATCGTAATAACAGTTCGTCTTGCCAAAATATCTCAAGGGAAACATTGTATTGTTCAACCCATGGTTGAGTAAGCACACATTAAAGAGAAAATTGTCGTATTTCAAATTTCGCAGAAGTAATATTATCATTGCAGTTTATTGAGTATTGGAAATGGATGGAATATCAAACAGTATTATTTCATTAACCATCATCAATGCATTCAGTCATATGTGCTGTTTCACAACGATGTACAAGCACGCGCAATATCCTGTGACTTTTGAATTGGGGCAAATGTGTCTTTAATCTATGTTCATTCAGACATAAAGTGATGAATATCTCTGATTTTCACACATAATGTACATTACAAGTGTAGATATTTTGTGGTAAGATGACATCTTGACACAATTATCGGTTATGAAATTATGAGCAGTTGTTTAGGGGGTAGTTATTTGTTGTGTTATTTTTAGTTGAAACGCTTCCATGAAATCCCAAGAAAAAAAAATAATCCCCATAGAGTACAACAAATACATGACATTAAAACATTACAATTCAGTCTCTTCATGTATGCCCAGACGCATTACCCGCTGGATATAATTACAGTATTGTTTGTCATTTATTTATGTTTATAATTACTGATATCCTATTGCTTTTGTATTATGCTATCTACTATAGAGAATTTGCAATCACCATTAGGTTCCCATACAAAAATAGTATAGGTAGTACGAGATGAAGAGATAGGCTGGTAGAAGTGTATAATAAACCATCTAAACCATAAGATATTTACGTTTTGTTGCTGTTTTTTCTCGAGATTTGTTATATTTGATACCTGCTTTATAAGCAATATCCTTGATGAAAATGTTGAGTCTAATCTTCCAAATAGCACATAATGGACGTTTGGATTCGGGATAATTATTATTCGGAGGGATAATGTACCTTCTTTCAAATTATTTTGTTTATATGTTCCATTGCTGATTTTACCGCCTTTATCCGAACGATGTAATGGATATTTTCCATCACTATCATCCTCACACAACATATTATATTCTTCTTACAACTTTGTATTTGTTTGTTTGGTTTGTGTGTATGTGTTTATGTGTATGTGTTTGTGTGTCTTAATTGCATGTCTGATTAGATGATTCTTTGTCTGTGCACTTGTTTGTTTGTGTTTTATATATGTGTGCTTTGTTTGTGTGTTCGTTTACTGCTGATATGACTGTTTGCTGTTTTGTTCGTTTGTTTGTGCCTGTTTATTTGTTTGTTTATGTGTGTGTATGTTTGTTTGTTTGTGTATTTGTTTGTATGTATATTTGTTTGGTTGTTAATCGTTTTGATGTAATGGGTATTTTCATAAATGTTGTCTCAAAACAAAATGCATATGACGCTTCTCACAAGTATGGGTTTGTTTTGTGTTCGCGTGTTCGTTTGTTTGCTTGTTTGTTTGTTTGTGTGTATGTTGTGTGTACTTCTTGCGCACCACATACCACTTATTCAGTGTGAATTTCGCACTGTGCGCAAGGCGTTCGCAAGATTGCACCGCGCGTAGATCTGATGTACAAATCCGAGTTACCTTCAATATTTAGGCGGAAGATGCCCTGGGGCAGTGAGGAGGGCATTCTCATCGGAGGTTGCCCCGATCGACTCCTCCTTCGTTGCGTCATTGTATTGTTCTCACTTTGCAGTGTCGTGACTTTCTAAGTCAATCCAAATAAGGGCACAATTTGCCCGAATCGTCTCCTCCTCCATGCATGTTTTCTAAGGCGGAAGTTGGGGCGGATATCGGGGCAAATTTACTGGGGGCTGCCCCCATTATAGCCTCTTACGATGCGTCATTGTAAGTGTCGAGACTTTCTTGCTCAAACTCAAGGAAAGGCGATTTTGGGGGCACTAAGGGTAGAGGGGGTATACTTAACGTGGGGCAGCCCCCATTAAAGCCTTCTTCGATGCGTCATTGTTCTCAATTTCCAGTGTCGTGACTGTCTAAGTCAATCTGAAATGTATGGCAAAATGTGCCCCACTTGTCTTCCTCTTCATAAAGGTTCCCAAAGGTGGAGGGCAGTAAGGGGGCACATCTACCGGATATTTCCCCAATTGACTCTCCCTTGCATGGTTGCATCATTGTTCTTACTTCGCAGTGTCGTGATTGTCTAAGTCAATCCGCGACTGATTGCAAAGTGATGAGAGTGATTCCGAGACTGATGTCAGTCCAACTATTACCACCCCACGCTAATGACTTTGCGGATCAACGTTGTATATTTTACAAGAGCATCAATTTTCACTTTTGCCGCGAAAAAGAAAGCGACGGGGGAACGTGAACTTTTCGGGTGAGATTCTGGCGATGATCCTTAACCCGTTAGCTCCAACACAATCTAATCCCCATAGACGTCATACCCGATACGCCAGGTTGCAGGAGGTGGTGTGGTTAATGTTGTTTTGGGGCATAAGATTCGGATGAACTTCTTTTGACAATTCCTATTTTTTGACAATTCCACGAACGGGAGGCCTAAATAGTTTGGGTTGAGAGTCCCGCGGATTTACAACTCATCTCGAATTGGTGGGGATGAAACGGTTGTCCATTACTGCATCACCGTAAGCCTTTACAATGTTTACATGGGATTGGAAGAGGGCTATATGGAGATAAAGAGGGGGAGAGTTACATGAGAAAGACAGGGAGAATGGATGGATTCAGATTGTCTGACAAATCTGCAAAACACATGAAAACCTGGACATTATGTTCTACTTTCTGATGCAAGAAAAAAAAACAAGTTTAACGGCACCACCTGAAGTCTTTCCCATGTTTACAGGGGACTGGATGGGGTGAGAGCTAGGGAGATAAAGAGGAGGAGGGGTAGAGGAGAACGACAACGCGGGGGATAGCCAGGAGGGAGAGAGCTGTATATAGATTTAGAATGTCTGATAAATCTGCAAAAGCATACAAACACACGTTACCAGTACATTATGTTACATTTAATGATGCGAAAACAAAATGTTTAACCGCATCACCGAAAGCCTTTTCCATATTACAGGGGATTTGATGAGGGCTATAGGGAGATAAAGAGGGGGAAGGGGTACAAGAGAAAGACAGGGCGGTGGTGAGTCAGGAGGGAGAAAGGTTTGGATTAAGAATGTCTGCCAAATCTGCGAAAGCATAGAAACACACGTAGCCTGAACATTATGTTAAGTTGGATGATGCGAAAACAAAATGTTTAACCGCATCACCGAAAGCCTTTTCCATGTTTACAGGGGATTGGATGAGGGCAGCTGTACGGAGATAAAGAGGGGGGAAGTTTAGAGGAGAAAGACAGGGCGAGGGTTAGTGAGGTTGGGAGGTTTAGAATCAGAATGTCTGACAAATCTTCAAAATAAAGAAAACATACGAAAGCAGAATATATCTACTTTCTGATGCGAAAACAACATGTATCACAACCGCATCACCGAAAGCCGGCGGTGGGATACAGGATAAAGACAGGGCGATGGTGAGTCAGGCGGGAGAGGGGTTTGGATTCAGAATGTCTGACATAATCTGCAAAAACATGAAAACATACGAAAGCTGAACAATTCTACTTCTCTTATGCTCGTGCGAAATGTCTGATATGATATTTTGAACAGATACATTTTTTGTCTCAGTGTGAATTGTCTTGAAATGGTGATGAAGGGTGGAAGCTTGCTTTATCGCATTCAGTTACTCCTTTTTGTTGTTAAACAATGATATCGTATAATGCATGTAAACGGGTACCATAACTTTATCCAGGGAAATGGGACTCCCTGCTTGAACTGTCTGTCCTTAGACAAATTAGGCGCACTTTAACATTGTCCAAAATACACAAATCTTACCTAGAACCCTAGTGGTTCTTGTATACCTTGTTGTATTCGTATAACCCAAAGGATCGTTGAACAGGTGTTTTTTAATGTTTTCCTTTCGTTAGAAAAGTATTTATGAATTGAAGCGTTCGGATTTTGAATTATCCACTGGAAAGTTATAACTGTGTACAAAGTCCGCGCAGTGGGTTAGCTTATTATCACGTTGCATGTCCGTTCATTACTGGGCAATAATCTTTAACGTGAACTCAGTACACATTTCCCAGTAGATATATAATAAATAATAATAATAATAGACATGTATATATAGCGCATATTGGAAAGAGCCTCTAAGCGCTTAACATATTTACATACAAATTAACAAAATTAACAAAACTAAATCTAAACATACATATATATATATTAACAAAATTAACTGTCGCGAAAGGCTAACTTAACAAATGAGTTTTTAATCTTGATTTGAAAGTATCTACATTGTGTGAAGTGCGAATGTTGAGGGGTAGATTGTTCCATAAGAAAGAAGCGGCGTAAGAATAGGATCTTTCACCATAGTATTTTGAGGTAATTCGTTGTGTGCTTTCCATATACCATCATAATGCTACACATTGTATCAACCATTCATCAGTTGTTGCACGTGTCATCAAACTTTCTAGATCCCTTTAATACATTTTGTTAGTAAACAAAATTCGAAAACATGTTCTTTGAAAACAGATATTAAGTATCATTCCCGTTATGTTCACATATCAAAATAATCAGTTATAATCGCATTGCTCTCAAACGATTTGTCGAATACATTTTAACATATCCGTTAAAAATGCACTCTGGCAATATGCATAAATAAACTAATTGTGTTTTGAAGTGAATAATACGATAAAAGTAATTAAATACGATTTTAAAATGTAACCTTTGCAGATTGTAGCAAGCCTATTTAAAATGTACATTCAAAATAATACATTTTTATTTCCAATTAGAATTCCAATTAGAAATGGAATAAGAGAAGGCATACCCTTAATCCAAAAGCAAGATGCGTTTGTCGAGTTAAGCACGATCGGACAATCATATCATTACTCCATATAAATAGAAAGATAGAATGATGGATAGACAGGTAGGGGCTAATTTATTTGCACACACCATACAGCCTAAATGTATTATTTTATGCTTCCACGTAGCTTAGTTGACACGACCCCCCTAGCTCCGCATCAGCCAGGCCTCTCGACCCGGGCGAATGTTTTGCTAGCTGCCGTTGAGTCAATAGAGGCCCCCACCCTCCAATAACTTTATTGCGTGATGCGTTTTTATAATCGTCTGAATTCGTTAATATCGATCATATTTCGCTCCGCGAATAGTCTCGCATCTAACCGTTCACGGTATATTTTAAGCTAGAGAGTTTACTTTAAATCGAAGTTAAGATAAGAATTAAGAATTCAGATTAAGAATAAGTACACTGTTTTGAGTTATTGCTAACTGTAAACAGTCACGAATAAGTAATTATATAAATCATTGCTGTTTTATTTGTATTTGCCTCTTTAACTTTATATTTAATGTTTATACAAAGAAATATTGCATTATTTATACATTACATAAACTCATAATAAAAGGAATATAACAGTAACGATGTGTTATGTAACGTTCATATTGGCTTTCCCGTTGGTGCATGAAATAAAGATTACATAATACAAATACAAGTATAAACTTAACTAGACGAGGGTTATCATGAAAGCTAATCATAATAATATTGTGCATGTATCATCCATAAATTATTCAATATTTTGATGACATAGCCTTTAATCGCTCGGACTGCTAACCCTAATAAGGTTACGCTGAGGGTAGATAAACATGAACCGATTATTAATACATCACAGTGGCCTTATACCTATATACTTCTCAAAGGATATATTCTTGTTGAAATTACCATACCATTCCACACTGTATGATCAGGATGATTATGTACGCTTTAATGGTGATAATATATACTGTATTTAGATACACGACTTTGTATTTTTGATCAATTGTATGGTGGACAAAGAGTTTATTTACTAATAACATGGAACATTTGACCATAAACATGCATATCTTGGCGTGAATTACTGTAACTATTTAATGAATGTATATAATTTGACTATACAGGAATTGGGGGGGGGGGGGGAAATATTTACTCTAAGCAGAGTATTGATAAACACTAACACCACTAATTAATTTTACTTTGGATGATAATTGCATAATAAATAAACAAAACAAATACTAATAAAATGTTTTGGTCTACAAATGTTGTGTTGTACTCCTGAGCTCTAGATATAATGCTAATTCTAATTACTTATTGATTCACAATCAATGCATTATTTATAATGTTTCTTTCGGTTGAAACTTAGACACTGCATTATTGTTGATTCTGTTCAATACATTTCGGGTGTTTTATATGTAGTGGCATAGCGTGGTCGAAATGATTGGGGAACACATAAATAATTGGGGAAAGACATAATGTATTTCTATATTTTTTCCCACAGATTTCCCCTAATGCTTTATATTGTTTTGTCAGATGGGGGAGAGAGGGGGGGGGGGGGGGGGCACGTACCCGTAGCTATGCCACTGGTTCTGTATTATTTGTACACAGGGCTTTCTAGAAAACAGTGCCAGAATTATAATGTTGCTACCCTGTTTTAATTTTTAAAAAATGAATCGAAATGAATATAAATAAATAATGTAGAACATCAACATGACTGTTCGCAATGCTCACTCAAACATGACATTACATTTAGCATGTTTGTGTTGGCGCAACACAGTCATGCACTTCGGAAACATGAACTTCAATACTTGCAAATTTGATTAAAATCACGCATTTTAACCACGGACTTTTTCTGTTTTTTTCATCGTTTTATATTAGATAACCGTAAATTGTTCAGTCCTTGCCCCGTGCCTAAAAATAAAGTTCATAAAGTCAATTAATTCGTGACATTTTCTTTCGTCACATTTCGTGTTGCCTATCTTTTGTATTATATAATTATGCAATATTGCTGCGAGTTTACGAAACCTTTTTAGCATGCTTGTTTCATAATTGTTATTGGCACTAAACGTGTGAAAAAGTTCGAAATTGCATTTCCTTATAATTATTAAAATAGAATTGTGCTAGTATAAGAAAGCTGGAAATAAACCTATGCAAATGCATGTACATTGTTTAATAAAAAGGAAGTATTATTACAGCCTAACTGAAAATGGCCTGTTTTTAGGAAATTACTTAATTCGTAGTTTTGTACAATATTTACCAATTAAGCATTCATATATTCGCTAGTAATAGGACTTTTAATCTTATGTTTATAAAGTTGCTCTGGAAGCATATTAACGAAGCAAGGCAGTGGTGGTGTGATTTATACAATGTAAAGTGATCCATTAACTTTGTACAATCTAAACAAAATCATTCCGAGCTTTCCCACCTCTCTTGTACGTTGTTGTTTGGCTTATGGTAACACACGAATGAAACGGGTACTGATATAAAAGGGTTATTGCAATGCAATTTGACATTCGGGGTGTTATTATAATTATAATCTCCATGAATAATTTAATCTCATCAAAAACAAATTATTTCCACTGTTTCTTTTTTCTATTACACAGCTCATGAGGATAATATTCTGGGTTTATACTACGCCATTCCTGCTGTTCTGCAAAACTGGTAAGCATTCACTTCATGTCTTACGTGTTCGAGTTTCAAGTATAATTTCGCCATGTTAATTTGAAATAAGTTTGAATACGTTCGTTGCTCATTCCTGTTGTGTTAAGTGTTGTGTATAGTGTTGTGTATAGTGACACAAACATCATTAAGATAAAGATGTATAGTTAGTGTTACAGTTGGTGTGTATGAGACGATGAGTATGGTCAGCATAGCATCTCCAGATATTTAAATTATATAGTTTACTTCAATTGTCGAAGGACCTTGTTGAACAGAATTCAGTACATGTTTAATGTTGTTCGTTGTTGTTGTTGTTGTTGTAGCTGCTACTGCTTCGTTTGTTGATATTGTTTGATGGCGTTTAAGTCAATTAAGAACATTTTCGCCAATATCTCCAACAAACAAAATCAAAACATTGAAATGTAATATCTAACTTGTGTAGGGTAATTAAGACCCTATAAAGACAGACCCGGAAAAAGACCCCAAAAAACACAATCTAGCCGATCTTCTTGAACCAGGTCTCCCTTGCTAGATATAATTTTGTTACAAGCCCATGCCTTTCAAATGAGCTTGATAGTGAACAGTCTTGGCTATATCTGGTTGCGAGGAATACACCGTTCCGTCGCGCAGACTCGTGAAGAGGTGTTCCTGCCTAGTTTTCTGTGTCTCTCGAATGGCGACGATCAAGGGCGGTCCAAAGACGTAAATAATCGAAATTGATTGAATGCGTCTACTAAAAACCAAAATAACTAACTAACCAACCGCCCACTGCAACTGGCGGCTGATTTACCACCAAAACAGCCGCATAGGGCCTTGACTCAAGGCTACATCTTATAGATACAGTAGACCAGGTTTCATAGCCAACCTATCTTCACTCTCCCTCTCTCTCCCTCTCTTTGGCTGCCCATGCGCAGAGGAAATAAAATCCAATATGACATTAGAAATTAATCTCGAGGAGTAATCAAGTTATTAGAGATGGAAGGGAGTGGCCTTGAATTACGCCAAGTTTGGATCTCCGGATCGATACATAGTTATAATAATTTTGGAAAGGGGGAAATGCGATTTGTCGAGAATATGTTTACTGTTGAGATGAAATAAAAAGGGAAGCAAATTAATGGAACGGATACATACACAAGAACATAAACAGAAAGTGAGAAGCAGATATAACGATAAAGAGGGATACAAACGGAATGATACAGCCAGTCGAATATGGAGAAGAAAAGAAACATAAAGCGGGAGAGGGTGATACTTATAATTTGAAGAGGATACGATTTGTCGAAAACATGTTTGCCGTCGAAATGAAATCAAAGGCGACAAATTGATGGAATTAATGGATTTAGATACGATAATAAGAGAGAGAAATAATCAAAAATGAAGAAGAAAATAGGATAACAAATAACAAAGATTGGAAAGCTAAGAAGATGGATAGATAGATAGATAGACAGATAGAGAGATAGATAGATGGATGGATGGATATATGGATAGATGGATAGATGGATAGATGGATAGATGGATAGATAGATAGACAGACAGACAGACAGACAGACAGACAGACAGACAGACAGACAGATAGATAGATAGATAGATAGATAGATAGATAGTTAGATAGAAAGATCGATATATAGATATATAGATAGATAGATAGTTAGATAGAAAGATATTTTATATATATTATAGATATATAGATAGATAAATAGATAGATAGATAGATTAGACAGATAGATATATAGACAGACAGACAGACAGACAGACAGACAGACAGATAGACAGATAGATAGATAGATAGATAGATAGATATATAGATAGATAGATAGATATATAGATAGATATATAGATAGATATATAGATAGATAGATAGATAGATAGATAGGTAGGTAGGTAGGTAGGTAGGTAGGTAGATAGATAGATAGATAGATAGATAGATAGATAGATAGATAGATAGATAGATTAGACAGATAGATATATAGACAGACAGACAGACAGACAGACAGACAGACAGATAGACAGATAGATAGATAGATAGATAGATAGATAGATAGATAGATAGATAGATATATAGATAGATATATAGATAGATAGATAGATAGATAGATAGGTAGGTAGGTAGGTAGGTAGGTAGGTAGATAGATAGATAGATAGATAGATAGATAGATAGATAGATAGATAGATAGATAGATAGATAGATAGATAGATAGAGATAGATAGATAGATAGATAGATAGATAGATAGATAGATAGATAGATAGATAGATAGATAGATAGATAGATAGATAGATAAATAATAATGATAAATAGATATATATATGATATATATATTATAGATAGGTGGAGAGGGAGGAAGGGGGTGAATACAAAGACAAATGGAAAAAGAATATAAAGAGTACTGTTTTGTGGCTGCGAAATCAGCAGAAGATGTGAACTTATTAAGACAAAATGTTAACAAATTTAAATACACATTTAAATTCATTCGGCACAATTTAGCGGATGAGAATGTTAGAACTTGATACTTGATAACACACTTGTTGTGGAAACTTGATACACTCGGCAATATTATTACCAACTTGAATTTAATTTTCTCCCCTAATTTAATTTGCTGTAAAGTTCCTCACGGAAATTAACTGGGCCCGGCAAGTTTGTATAAGCGTGCACATTTCTTGATCAACCTTTCAACCACTTATTGAGAATGTTGAGCAAATTTTGGTTCAAAGATTTTAGCAATTCTCGACAGAATTTTTAGCAAACTTCTTCGAGCACCTGTTTGCATTTGGCTTCAATAATAAAGGGTCTGTTTTTTTTCTGACCCAGCCTGTAAGTCTTAATAGCTTTCTCATGATTAAAGTGAGCCATTAACTTCAACAAAGCATCATCCACAGGTAAAGGTTTGATGTTTAGACTTCAATTATACACCAATATCCGAATTCAGATACTACGAACGATCGAAGTATCCGAATTCGGATACTTTTGAGTACATTCGAAAAGTGTTTCGGAAGCGTTCCATCTTAAATATCTCCATAATTAGAGAGACTTTTTTCACAATTCAAAGTACATTTTATTATTCAGTTACCATAAGCCAAACACGAATGCACAAGAGAAGTTGAAAAGCTCCAAGTGAAGTTGGTTGCAACCATAGAGCTGTATATAAGTTTCCTATATACATGCGTTCTATGGTTGCAACTGACAAAAGGTAATGGATCACTTTAAATAGCCTTTTTTTATGATTCAGGAAATAAATGGCGGGGAGGTGGCAAGTGCCCCAATCATGACATTACACATGCTGTCATTACCGTGCCGCATTTTCTTTAAATTGGGGCACATTCCATATATTAAATTACAACCCACTTCAATGTCTGGGGTAAAAAAAATAATAAGCAGAAGAAGAAAAAAAAGAAGAAGAAGACGAAATCCTGGAACATACACGTACTATGTAGGCGAACGTGACTTACATGAAGATTCGCGGGAGATGATTAATGTTGATGTCTGCATGGGGGGACATCGCAAAATGAACAGCGAACAGCTGTTTAAAGGGAGCCAACACCTTAAAACTAAGATTTGTAATCGTGTTAAACGTTCCAATCTGGGAATTAGATGAAACCACTTGAACAAGTACAGGCAATTATAAGTTTCAAGGCATTTTATTTGAGTTTGAATTTAACGATTACGTTTAATAGTTTCCACTGTTTCCACTGTTTGCAAATAAAGGCTAGATAATATATTCACCCAAACACTTAATAACAATCACATACCTAGACAATATATGTGTGTATTGCACTGTGGAGTGCATACCCCTCGAAAAGATTGTATTAGCAGTACTAACGAACTGTCATATCTTGCAAGAAAACATATTTAATGCAAAGCTATTTAACTCACAATGTTCAAATGATAATGAATTTAAATGTTGCTGTGCCCTTTAATGTAGATGACGGAATGATGGCATATCGCACAAATAATGCTCTTCGAAGGCCCCCTAATGCTATTAAAGAAAGACATAATTATGTCCGTAGACGGGATCGAGGTACTTATTTCTCCAATAAATTTAATTTGCATCAAGGAACAGATTTCCCGACGAGATTGCATTTGCGAACTCGGAGATAAACGTTTTCCGATGTTTAAACTAAAGGGTGCATTTAATGTATATGTAGAAAATTATAAAATATATCGTGCAGGTCAGTTAATTAAACAGGTTAATGTTTTATTACATCTTTGGTGTAATTTGTATTTATATTCTCATGATAATGACCTAGATTGAAGACATAATATGATAATGTTTTATGATCATTTTATGTTCTTATTATGTACTAATAAATAACCCACAAACAGGCAAACAAAAATGTTCATGTTAAAGGGATTTTTGTCCAAATCCTCTAAATCCAATTGGAATTCTAGCGGTTCCCTCATACCTTGTTGTAACATTAAAAGCATGGGACAGGTTTCGGTATTTCAAATTTCCCTTTCGTTAGAAAGATATTTACGATTGAAGTGTTAAATTATTCACTGGACCGCGAAAACGCGTGTACAAAGTGAGTGCAATGAGTTGGTGAATATCACTTTGCATTTTTGCTCATTACTCGACCACATAACGTCACACAACACCCAGTGGACATATCAGACAACAACAATACCCATTGTATCAACCACTCATAATTTTTTGAACATGTCATTATAGTTAGTAGATCCCTTTGAATGTAATTCAAATTCGTAGCATTGAAGATGACATATATTATTCATCCTCTAACACATCTCAACAACCGTATGAGGATGAGGATGATGATCATGATTACGACGACGCTGATTATGTTGATGATGATGATGATGAGGATGAGATGATGATGTCGGCAGTAATGATAATCCCAATGATGATGATGATGATGATGACGATGATGAGGATGATGATGTCGGCAGTAATGATAATCCCAATGATGATGATGGTGATGATGATGATGATGATGATGATGATGATGACGATGATAATGATGATGATGACGATGATGACGTTAATAACGATGACAATGGTTGCGATGATGATGATCATCATCATCATCATCTCGGTGTTGATGATGAGGATGATGCAGATGGTGATAGTGATGATAATGATAATAACACAAACGCGTTGTTTACATTACGCGACTTTCCTGTGAGCACATTTATCAGCGTCCTGGCTCCTACAAAAAATATCATCTGCGCATGTCGTTGAATAGAATGTGGTTGGTGGTTTTATTCCTAAACTGTTTACATCCTATTGCCGGGATAAAGGCACATCGCAAAGAAATTGCTAAGGAAACAAACATCTATATAATTATAAATACTTCTATTTGTTTTTTCTTTCAGTAAGTATTTCCCTTGAAGTCGTATGAAACATACAGGGCGATCATTACGACATCGGTTTAACCCTGACACTTCGTGATCGGGTGTACAACATATAAACCCCACTTGGAAAAACAACATTTGGGAGGGAATGTCTTGTGTTGTGGTTGTCTGCTTTTAACATTCCGGAAATCGTGATGGTCAGACTTGGATTGCTTGAGGGGCCTTTCAAAATACTTTCAGCGTGAAAACACATTCAGGTAACATTAGTGTACAAGTGAAATAGCGAGCAAGAGTAGAAGAGAGAGAGAGAGAGAGAGAGATACATGTGCATATATGAAGGATAAGAATACAATGGGGGACATGGGGAGCAGGTGAGTGTACAGCAAAGAAAAAGCGAGAGAAAATAAGATGAGAGTTAACTATAATTTATATGAAGAGCTTAATTCCAAAAGGCGCTAGATCCACTTTTTCAACGTTCCATAAAAAACAGGTTGTTTTGCCCAACTGTGTACACATACATGCCTATGAGAATAATGAACATGGAACGTTCCATATATTGAGTTCGATTGTGTAATTAGCCCTTAAATTTAGATTTCTAGATAGCGACGTGGCTTATTAAAGGGATCTAGTAACTTTGTTGACATGTGCAAAAAGTGATGAATGATTGATGCAATGTATATTGTTGTTATCTCATATGTCCACAGGGTATTGTGTGAAAATTTCAAGTCAAATGGACATTGCATGGCCAAGTAATGAGCGAAAATGCAAAGTGATAGTCACTAACTCACTGCACTCACTTTGTACACGGTAAGAAAAACTCCGGGAGTTTTTCTTATCTGAATACTTCGATCGTACATATCTTTGTAACGAAAGGGAAATTTGAAAAACCGAAACCTGTCCCATGATTTTTATTGGTAATACGAATACAACACGGTATGAGGGAACCGCTAGAATTAAAATTTTATTTTGAGGATTTGGACAATGTTACTAAGTCCCTTTAATGTACTGATATCATAATTATACTCAATTTTGTTATGAAGAGTGGATTAGTGCATTTTGGAACTAATCTCTTCATATGAGAAATCTTGATAGTGATCTCCACTATAAAATTTTCAAGATGGCACAAAGTGTTATTTAGCATGATTTTAAAGCGGATTAAGCATGCGAAAATGTACCTTTAAATGATGTGGAAAGTCATGATCTTGCATTTTGTAAATTGCCGTGATGTTTCGGTTTTTTAGTAAGATGTTAAGACTTCTATAAGTCTTTATTATCGTGACATTTTGTTTAAATCACCATTAAGCATGCTTTTTCATTTTTAAAGGGGTAGTTCAGTTTCGGTAGAGAGGGCGCTGCTCAACACAATTTGTTTGTGATGAAAAACTGAGTGTCGAATTTGGAAGAACATGCAATTTTAATGGCAGAATAAACTTTATTTGGTCAAAATCGGTTCAGAAATGGCTGAAATATCAATAAATATATCCGATCGTAATACATTGTGGCCCAAAATTTATTAGATGATTTAAAAAATAAATTACAAAAAATGCTTACAATTTTTTGAAAAATGTTCAAGAACGGTTTTTAAATAGATGTATATTTAGATTTAATCATTATTTCAACAAAACATTACATGCATAATTTGGTATGAAAAATGGTTGAAACCAATGCCTTTTTAGAGAGCGCCCTTTTGTGTTTTAATGGCTCTTTTTGAATGATAACAGGCCTTTACTTAGTCGTTTGTAGTTTTGTATACCTTTCGAGCATGGTGGAGTTATAACAATTAGTTTGTAAAAGTTACTAAAGTTCAGGCTTACCAAAACTGTACTACCCCTTTAAGTATCATAATTACAGCAATGAGGATGTGGTATTATTTTGATTTACTGGTTGGTTTTATATTCTAACATGCAGGGGTACTAATCATAGGGAAAACAATCTCAGTATTAGTCCAGATTTTGTTATTAGTAAAAATGTAAGTCTTGCTCATACATCATCTCGTGATATTTCGTTCATAAAAACTAAAAACAAATATAATTGTGTTTTTGGTTAATATCGACATTACAGCAGCAGGGTACACCATAATTATATGCCTCCGAGATATTCCCTTTCTTTGTTTGTTGGTCATAATTATTCCCATATTTTTCATATTTCGTTTGTTGGTCATATTTTCGTATTGTTCATATTTGTCAAGGCCGAAACATAAAATAAAGGGACAACAAAATAATCTAAATAGTTATTAGTACGGGATTATTTATTAGTACGGGATTATTTATTAGTAAAAGTGTAAATCTATATCATTCTTCATCGCGTTATTCCTTCGAGATATTTTCTTCCTTCGTTTGTTGGTCATATGTTCATATTGTTCATATTTTGAAAGGTAAAAGCGCGAAACATAAGGTCAAAATAATATCAATATTAGTCCAGATGTACAGTATGTATTAGTAAAAGTGTATAGTAGTCTTTCTTTTTCATCATTTTGTGGTCTTTTGTTCATACAAAATAAAACCGAACTATTCAGGTTATGGTTATTATCGACATTACAACGCCAGCGCACATCACATGTGCCTTCCAGATATTCTCGTTCTTCGTGTGTTGGTCATAATTATTCCCATTATTTCTCATATTTTGAAATGCAAATGCACAAAACATAGCCCCTAAATAATCGCAATATTAGAGAGTAGTATATAGATTGGTGATTAGTAGAATTGTGAGCCTCTCTCGGTCATAATCTCGTGCGTTTTCGTTCATAAACAAAAACATCAACACACAAATATTTTGTTTATTTTGCCTTTATCATAGCGGCTGCATGCATATATTATCAGGTATCACTTCGAGACATTATCTTTCGTCTTGCCTGAAAGTTTCATATTTTGAAAGGCAAATTCACGAAACATAGGGACAAAATAATTTCAATATTACTCCGGGTTTAGTGGTTAGTAAAATAGTAAGGCTTGTCCCACTTGTGACCTCGTGATATTCTGATCATGAAAAACATCAAAACAGTCATGTTTTCTTAATACCAACATTATAGCAGCAACGTACAACATCGAGTATATGCCTCTCAATTATTGTTTGTTTTGTTTGCTTGTCGCACGTTTTACGTTTTAAAGAAGAAAAGTTTCAGTATTTGTAAGGATGTAAGCCTCTTAATTATTAATCACCGCATGATCTTTCTTGTATGCCATTACTAAAACATACCCCCAAGTCATTACTGTAGCGAACATAGCAAAAGGCATTGTTCTTGTTTCAGTATTTGTAAGGATTTAAGCCTCTTAATTAGTAATCACCACATGATCCTTCTTGTCTGCCAGCACTAAAACATACCCCCTAGTCATTACTGTAGCGAACATAGCAAAAGGAATTGTGATATTTTACTTGTTGCTCACGTTCGTTTTTAAAGGGATCTAGTAACTTTCTTGACATGTGCAAAAAGTGATAGATGGTTGCTATAATGTGGATTGGTGTGATCTGATAAGTCCACTGAGTAATATGTGAACATTTCATGTTAAATGGATGTCAGTATGGCAGAGTATATGAGCGAAAATGCAAAATATTCACTAACTCGTTGCACTGACTTTGTACATGGTTATGACTATCCAGTGGATAGTTGAACATCTGATCACTTTAATCGTAAATATATGTTGAAGGGATTAGAAGGGAAATGTGAAAAAAATGAAACCTGTCCTATGCTTATTTTGTTAATACGAATCCAACAAGGTATGAGAGAACCGCTAGATTTTCAGGTAAGTTTTTCGTAAGAAGATTCGGACAATGTTACTAAATCCCTTTAAGTTGATGTCCAAACATTTTGACGAAACAGTCATAATCTTAATCAGGGCTTAGCTCTATGTAAGAATGTAAGACTTTTCAGTCATCATGTTCATGTTATTTAGTGGTATGTGTATGTGTGTGTGCGTGTGCGTGGGTGTGTGTGTGCGTGTGGGTGTGTGTGTATGTCTGTAAGCACCCCCAACCGAGGACATACCCTAACCCTAACCCTATCCAACCACGGACACATTTCCAACCGTGGACCGTCCTCGTTTACTTATGGAGCAGTCACACGATGCTTGCGACGACCTGCAACAAGACAATAGAACTTATGAAGGGCCGATCATGTTCGAAATAACTAGACGTTACATCAGAATGCAAATATCGCAATTAATTCGGTATTATTCCCAATTATAGCCATAAATAGGTTGTATGTATTACATTTAGGCTAAAGTAAACCTAACATGTTATTTACCGTGCTTCATAAGCATCATAAGCCTGCTTTTGGGTTGTCGATCGAACAATAGCACGACTGGTCACGAGGAACGCATGCGCCGTGTGTTCTCTTGCGACGGCAGGTTCCCCGTCGCAAGGTTTTTGAACATCAAAAAGTCGGTTCAAAATCCGTTGCGATCAAAACAATAAAAGGGAGAGAGAAAGAGCATGCGGTTATTGCGGTGATTGCGGTTATTGTGGTGGCTTCATCTCACCCTATTGACCTATTGAAATTGCATCCATGGCAATTATTCATGGTTTGGTAGACAATACTTAATCCTGAATACTTCAGGCAAGTCTCGTCGCATGCGGTGATTGCGGTGACCTATTGAAATCGTATCCATGGCAACGATGCATGGTTTGGTAGACAATGATTTATCCTGAATACTCCAGGCAAGCCTCCAGATATTTCTGCTTTTCATCAAAAGTTATTTATTCTCATTACCCACCTACACACCCTCATCATTGAAAGGGAGGTATTCCACCGACAGGTTTGTATTGTCATGATTGGGATCGGCATCCACATGACAGCGAAGGGGGGGGGGGGGGGTCTCGGCTCTTGCGCTCTTGGGCCCAAATAACAGTTGTTATTTTTGTTGTTTTTCTAACTTGTTTACCGCGGTAATTTATATTTGGACCATTTTGGGTATTTGTATGAGCTAAAAGCCAAAAGCTTGCACGCCGACCCCCGTCCTTTGTTTATATTTTGCAACATTTGTCATTGTTATGGCTCCATACTAAGCATACGCAGGTTAATTGCATATAAGCTTGGTGCACCAATATGGTTGCCCACCGCTAGTATGCTCCCCGGGGAGTACAGGATGTGTACAAGGTAATTGTTAAATGCGCGGGTCTGACGCTTAGAGGCTATTAGGCGCGATATAAATACGAACTACTAATATTATAGGTTTTCCCGGTCAATTTCGCGATTGTGTCAATCGAAATGATAATAGGAGCAAACGAATTCGCGCGATTTGCGATCGCCGTACCAAAGCAGCATTCGAATTCGTAAATAGTCGTTCAAAATCACGTAGGAGCAAGTGAATTTGCACAAAGTGCATACCTTTTCATCAATGGACATTCGAATTCGCGAAAGGCCGTTGACAGTTGGCTGCACATTCGCGAATTCGAATGCCCATAAATGAACTTCTGTGTCTATTCACGAAAGCGTGTGCGTATGCATGAATTCGCATGCACTTATTCGGAATTTGGAAGACCGATACCAACGATTACGCGGCAACGCGCGAATTCGAATGACCCTAAATGAATTCGATTGAAAAAAGTGCCAAATTGAGCGGGAAAACCTATATTAATTATTATTAAATATTATTTTTATTATTATCATTATTACTATTATAATTATCATTATTAGTAGTAGTAGTAGTAATAGTAGTAGTATAATTATTCCATAATTTGTGCATCATATACACCATATCAACAGGCGCGCCGGAAGCAGTTTTGGATTGGGGGGCAAAACCCGAAGGGGGCTCAAGATTTATGTGTTATGGGGCTCATGCCCGACCACACTCACAGGGTTGCCAATCCCCCCCCCCCCCCCCCCCCCCCCACGTTCACGGGAGCTTTTGCATTTTTGGACTCGAAATTGTGCAATCTGGTGCATAAAAACATGATCCAACAACATAGCTTACAGCCAAAAATGAGTCCCGAGGGAGCGAAGCGACCGAGGGCTGTGGAAGAGCCAGGGGAAGATTTTGCATTTTTATACTTAAAATGATGCAATCTGGGGCATAAAAAACATAAACCATATGCCACATTTGTATGATCCAACATCATAGCTTACAGCTAAAAATGAGTCCTGAGGGAGCGAAGCGACCGAGGGCTGGGGCAGAGCCAGAGGGGAGTGTTTGGGAGGGGGTATCCCCCTCCCACGGGGAAGATTTTGCATTTTTATACTTGAAATGGTGCAATCTGGGGCATAAAAACATAAATCATATGCCACATTTGTATGATCCAACATCATAACTTAAAGCTAAAAATGAGTCCCGAGGGAGCGAAGCGACCGATGGCTGGGGCAGAGCCAGAGGGGAGGGTTTAGGAGGGGGTATCCCCCTCCGACGGGGAAGATTTTGCATTTTTATACTTGAAATGGTGCAATCTGGGGCATAAAAACATAAATCATATGCCACATTTGTATGATCCAACATCACAACTTAAAGCTAAAAATGAGTCCCGAGGGAGCGAAGCGACCGATGGCTGGGGCAGAGCCAGAGGGGAGGGTTTGGGAGGGGGTATCCCCCTCCGACGGGGAAGATTTTGCATTTTTATACTTGAAATGGTGCAATCTGGGGCATAAAAACATAAACCATATGCCACATATTTTGTATGATCCAACATCATAACTTTCAGCTAAAAATGAGTCCCGAGGGAGCGCTGGGGCAGAGCCAGAGGGGAGGGTTTGGGAGGGGGTATCCCCCTCCCACGGGGAAGAATTTGCATTTTCATACTTGAAATGGTGCAATCTGGTGCATAAAACATAAACTATATGCCACATTATGTATGATCCAGCAACATAGCTTACAGCCAAGAATGAGTCCCGAGGTAGCGAAGTGACCGAGGGCTGGGGCAGAGCAAGGGGGTTGGGAGGGGGTATCCCCCTCCCACGGGGAAGATTTGGCCTGTATAAACTTGAAATGTTGCAATATGGTGCATAAAAAACATAAACCATATGTCACATTTGTATGATCCAACATCATAGCTTACAACTAAAAATGAGTCCCGAGGGAGCGAAGCGACAGAGGGCTGGGGCAGAGGAGGGGCAGAGGAGCCAGAGGAGGAGGGTTTGGGAGGGGTATCCCCCTCCCACGGGAAAGAGTTTGCATTTATTTACTTGTAATTGTGCGATTTGGTGCACGTCACACAAACAGCAGAGCAATAACAGCCTACACAGGAAGTACGTGGACTGGTACAGAAAAACCCATCCCAGACGTACCAAATGCAAGTTACACAACAAACTGAGATAATTTGTTTGCGCGCGAAGCGCGCAGCGAAAATTTTAAATGGATGAATAACTCATTTTTTAAACGTTAGAATTAACAAATAATCTGATACATTTAATTTGTTCTTTTCCTTTTTCTTTCTTTCTTTCTTTTTTCTTCCTCTTTTTTGAGGGGGGGGGGGCTTTTTGGGGGGGCAAAAACGCGTTTTGCCCCCCCCACTTTTTGGATTGGGGGGGCGGCCGCCCCCCCCTGCCCCCCCCCCCCCCACTTCCGGCGCCTATGCATATCAATATAAGAGCAGAGAGGTATTAACGCTCATCCTTGAAATGCGAAACATTTTGTGAGTGTTTATATTGTATAGCTGCAGTGAGTTTGTACAACGCGGTAATTTATTACAGACTTTGACACTTTCCGCCTTTCATACGCCCACGTGACCAATCGCAAGCTGTTGCAGGTCGTCGCAAGTCCCGTCTGACTGCTCCATTAACTAGTGCAAAGGATTGCTAATTCATATGCCATTCATATGCGCGCGCATCAAAAATCCGGAAAAATTAACGTGCACCCCGTACGTCCACGGTTGGACGCAGAAAGTCAAACGCATACACAATAGTCCTCGGTTGGACGCAGAATATCAATGTGACACATATTAGTGTGTCCACGTTTGCATAGTACAAGGATTTAGGTCCTCGATTGACATGGCTTACAGGTATGTGTGTGTGTGTGTGTGTGTGTGTGTGTGTGTGTGTGTGTGTGTGTGTGTTTGTATGTCATTGTCTGTGTGTGTTATGTTCGTTAATTCTACCATGACAGTAGCAAATTAAAAATATAGCTTGAAGATATTTTTCTACTTTTTGGACGATTGCTAATCATGCAGTGAAGGGTGCGATTATAATCGCATCGCCCGTGGTTTGTATTGTCTGTACAATACACGTACGCGTGAATAGAATAGAAGTGTCTTTAAAAGTACAATCAGGTACAATAAATATGGGAACTAACTTCTTGCCCAGCCCTACGGGACGAACAGGGGGGCTTGAATGAAGACTGTCGTGGCAGTTCTAATGCTTGTTTTGTTTGGCTGAATCCGAAGTCTAGCGCTACAGAAAATAAATTCATAAAATCTGCGAGAAATACTCTTTTTTTTTTGTAGAACAGTGCAGCTTCATCTTGCGAAAATTAGTTTCGCGCCAGGGTACATGCGAATCAGGTTTGATGTTTAAGGTAGTTCAGATTCGTCAAATGAGATGCGCGGCGCCATCTTGCATACGCGTTGCGCACGGTGCGTAATGCACGTTAGCTCAGTGTCATGCGGTGCGCGCAAACTAACCCAGTTCAAAATGGCGACCCGCTGTGTAGCATCCCCACGCTTGATGCCCTTTAATTGAGTTTGATTCGAATCAGGAAAGTAGAACAGAGATGTATCTAGAATGTGCAGTTGTAGATCCAACATACTTGTAACGCTGGAAAGAAGGGTGGATGGATGGATAGAAAGATGGGTGGATGGATGGATGGATGGATGGATAGATGGATGGTTGGATGGCTAGATTAATGTATAAATGGATATGATATATCTGGCTGTATGTCAGTCTAAATGGATGGATGGACAGGTGGATACATACAGGGATGGATGATTGGCATGATGGATGGATGGATGGATTGATGGATGGATGAATGGATGGATGGATGGATGGGTGGATGGATGGATAGATGGATGGATGGGAGGATGTGTGAATCCCTTGATAGATAGATATATAGATAGATAGATATATATATATACATAAATATAGATCTAAGCTAAGAATATAGCGTCCTGAGTCTCTGTGACCATGGTGACACGTAAAAGGGGGAAGGAGACAAATAAACAGATATGATTTAATAAACAAGTTCAAAATAAATGAAACAAAAATTGAGGCCAGTTGCGTACCTAGGATCTTCGCAGTGGGCAGGTGAGGGGGCAACGGGGAGCTTGCATTCGTATGAGGGGGAAATATTTGTACTTGACGACCAAAATCAAGGGCTACGTATTCACCATATTTACGTGCCCGAAAATGATGATATTTACCCTAAGAATGACACAGTTCTGCCGATTTATTTTGCAATTTTCGTTTGGTAGGCGCGAGGGTAGGGGGGGGGGGGAGGACTCCTGGGGGCTCAGACAAGTTATGGATTAGGGCACGCCCCCGTCGCTACGCCCCTGTCTGCGGTGAGCAAGCGCATTGACCGGATTTCTTGTAATATTAGGCAAAATGTAGCCCATAAATGAATTATGAATTTGGGTTAGGTTTAGCCCCTTGGTCCATGACTGCTCACTTTTCAATCTCGGATAATCTTCTTATTTCGTTACCAATATTTATTACTGAAATGTATTCTAGCATACGTTATTTGTGCGAATAGCAGTGGATCATAGGCAATGGGTTAATTTTGTGACGACTATGTATGCCCCGGGTTATAATGTGTTGATTCCTACCACAGGGTACTATGAATACTCCATTCATGTTCACATGCACGTTCCAAAACATGGACAATTTTCAGAATCTTCTAAAATATAGCCAGGCGCTCGGCATTTATGGAAAGGAAAAGGGAAAGTTAATCTCACGAGTTACCAGAGGGCTGATCCCCTGACGTAGTTTTCCCTTCATATAGTAGACGTGTGGCCTGGGGCTAATAAATCGGAAATAGGCGCCGCCTTATGAGCCAAAATTGGCACGGGAAGGACTTTAACTTAACGTTAAACTAACATTGTACCCGAAAATCGGGATCAGACATGTTGATTCGCGTGCAAAGGGTTTCGATCAGCAGCAGCAGCACTCGGTGTACCCGAGACTCGAGATCAACCATATTGCTGTGTGGAAGCAGGGTTAGGCCAGTGCTGATTTAAACCAAGTCTCGGAACCAGACTTTATGCTATGTGGACGTCTGGTCCTGTAAATTCAAGGCATTGCAACGGACTTGCCCCGGATTCTTGGTTTAGTGTTGACAGCACGGGTAAGCCCTTGTTTTAAATGGTGGACTAAGGCGATTTAAATGTTGGGACACTGCGGTCTAATTTTGTCCACACCCACTGGGAATAGACAAGACGAGCTAATGCAATTAGTCTATGACTAACATTTATTTTAGTACGTGTGCGTGTTGATTTGTGTGCCTGTTTTTTGTATTTTCGTTGTTTATCCATGTATGTGTGACTTGTATTCATGTTTTGAAGGAAGTTTGGTCTCGTAAATCAGACGCGCCGTATCATCTTGCGAACGCCTTGCGCACGGTGCGTAACTTTGTGTCAACTCAGTATTATGGCAGTGCGCACAAGTTATACCTCAGTTCAAAATGGCGACCCGCGGTGTATCATCCCCACGCCTGATGATCTTTAATATTTTACGCTTTACAATATCAAACTCATTTATTCCATACAATACACAGAATCAACCTTGTTAAAGCAAGAGCATATTCACAGACACTTGCATAATACAGTTCATCAAAAAAGTAAACGTACGTACATGCACGAAATATGACCATCTATAGGCTCGTACGTGTGTCACTTTCTTGGTTCGATTTAGGATGGAGTATAGCGAGTGATTTCCGCGAAATAATCATCGATTCGCAGAGATTCGCGTATACAGATTATACCAAACCGTTTTCTATTGCATGATCCTCATCCCTAATACAGTTACGCATTAACTTGTGCGATGCCGTAGAAGCAGGTTATGATAACTTCACATAGCTGTAAGTATAACTGCGATTTCCCTTGGCCTGTTACGACTTAATTGCGCACGTATATAAAACACCTGTACGGAGCGTGCTATCACAACATACCCATTTGAACCGATTTGCCTATCGGTATCATCGGTACTTGCCTATACTTTCATCGGTATCTAATAGGACGTATATTATACACCAATGTAGTGCCCTGTCTAAAAAGCGGCAACCGATGAAGTCCGATTTCTAAGCGCGATGCAAAGAGCGATGGATCATTTTCTCCTATATCAAGTAGGAGACTTTATACCGATTCATCGATTTCACTCCGATAAAACAAAAAGGAAGGGTGTGGAGGAGTTCATCGCGGAAGCAACGACTATATTCAAAGGTCAACAAAATGTCAAATGTTTTGCCATTTTGTAAGCCATTTTGAAATATGCTTGTTTGCGACGCTGAGCAAGTGTGTGTTACGCACTGTGCGCAGGGCGCTCGCAATATGACTCTGCACATTTGATTTAAGAATCCGAAACACCTTTAAAGCGATCCGTTATCTCTTTTAAATTCAATACAAACCACTCAAAATTGTCTGGTATCTTTGTCAATGTTCAATGTTAACTTTTAACCAGGTAAGCAGGGTACTTGTTTTTTGTTACTTTTACGTTATCAACTCAGAAGAATCTTATAATAATGAACAGTTCTTCTATAGCGCATATCACACCAAGGTTTGGGTCTCTATGCGCATATAAAGAAGGAAACATATTAGAAGGGGATAGGATGAATACAGAGATATACAAGAGACAGAGAGGAAGAACGAATGCTAACACAAGTGACAATTTAACACACACACAACAAAACATAACTATTATTTCAAAAATAAGTGGGTTTTTATGTTGTTCTTAAACCTTTCGATAGTATCAGCTTGTTTTAGATTCTCTGGTTTATATTCTTTGATGATATTGGTATGAGATTGAAGTCTCAAATATCACTTTTGGAAAAAAAGGAAAAAATCTTATGAAGTTAGTGGATCGCTTTATATCGGTGTGAACATGAAAAAAAGAGACATTCGCCTTCACCTTCTTGTTCCCCTAGGGCCGGAAAACGGGAGCTGATGCCCATCAGCAAGTGGGATAATCTTACGCCAACCTTACCTCGAGCGCCGTATCATTGCTGCCTGGCTGAAGAGGCGGAACTGGTACTACGGCGCAACCAAATATGACCGGGGTGAATGATTAGTTCCCAACTAAGTCTATTGTATGGTGATTGGTCTGAGTATAGATTACACAAATTATCTGTCAAGTTGGCAACTAGGGTTAACATGGTTTGACAAGAAGGCGATAATAATGGTTTGTACAAACCATGGTTTGACGATGGTTTACACATTCTATGGAATGCTGCTCGCATATAGGGTAAAGCAAATGTGATAATCTATATGCAAACCTTACTCAGTGTGTCGTATCACTGTTAAGTTCCCCCGATGACCCGGAATATGTGATATCATAGCAGGATGAAGAGAGAGGATTGAAACGGGAATTGCAAACGGATATCACCCAGTGAAACGAGTAAAACGAATCAATAACAAAGAAAAGGGGGGATGAAGACAGACATTGAATTCAATTATAGATTAAACATGTTAAAAGAGCATGGCCTAAAAATAGATAAATGTTGATGCCAGCATTCATCAGATTGTGTTGTACGGTTTAGTACGATCATAATAACACGTCATAATCCTTATCACAAGAACAAAACAATCCAATATTGATGAAAGGTAAAGGAATAAAGAGGAAGAACGGAAAACAAAACAACATTAAATTGGATAAAAATGGACAAACAAGGAAAATGAAGTAACGAACAACAACATCAACAATGTTAACAGTACACCGAGGCAACCAAACACCAACGTCATCTACATGTATGTATCATCATCATCATCATCCTATCCAGCCAGATTCGTCTTCGTCGCTCTGCGCGGAATCATCAATAATTATTTCATATTTTCTTGCCATCGGGCCCAAGGTCAAAATAAATTACCATGCAGCTGAGATGTTTTGCAGTCGATTATTATTAAGTATAACCGTGCTCCTCCGTCCCCATTTTCCCTTCTCTCCTTTTTGTTTTATTTATCAGTTAACGAAACGAGAAAATAGAGATGGTATTTTCTTTAGCTTTCTAACTCAGACAGGAGGGCATTACAAGAGTTGAAACACATGGGCATGATGGGGGGGGGGGGGGGGGGGGGGGGTGGGCACCGCAGGGGCAGTAAGCAAGGGGGGTAGCCGCATTGTGTAGACGGATTATAAATCATGTTTGATATTCTTTCCTGCCCCATCTATAGGGGAGAGTTTTCGGTGATATGACGATTTCTCCAGCTACGATAGTTCCAAGGTGCTAATCAACACTGTATCGTTTTTGTGAAAGTGAGCCTATTATGGTTATGTTAAGGATTAGGTTACAGTACCGGTTTGTGTTAGGGTTAGGGTAAGAGTTAGTGTTATATGTATGATTAGATTAAGGTTTCTGCTACAATTTGAAATATTTGATTGTTCATACGACATTAAAAGTGAAAACAAAATTAGCGGAAAAGTATATATATTTTACAGGGGATGGGGGTGCATAAAATACTACCCCATCTCCCTTACCCCCCCCCCCCCCCCCCCCTTACTTGCATGACTGAGCTTAGCCTTCGATAACATTGACTTATCTCTGCTAACTGTTAAATGTTAAAACGTTGCTGACGTCATAGTTATACACCTTCGATACAAAAAGTCGATATTTCCCCTTTCCCTGTGCACTCGTTCTCAATAATTGGTTTCTCATTGTCTGACGAACTCGCTGCATCTGATAACAAAAACAAAACAATAAGACAATATTCCGAGCAATCAGCCCGCTAAGAATACAACAAAATGGAAAACGTTAATTGGGCCAATCGGTCATAGCTTCAAACGGAGACAAAATATTATTTAGAACGCCGCAGACGGAAACCATTTTTAATTAGACAAATATTGCCTATAATTTCCACATCTTGTTATTATTGAAATGTTCACGTCCATACAGATAAAATGTCCAATATTGTATGCGTGACGGTGCCTGATATAACTTTACAAAAAATTACATGAGCGAAATAGCTTTAGCGCGCGCACACACAAACAGACACACACACACATACACACACGGAAACACACTCACGCACAAAAACACGCACACAAAAACAAATACACACACGCACACGAACACACACACATTGTACAGCATTGTCGCTATGCTCCTTCGACACCCCCCCCCCCCCCCCTCCCCACCCCTTAATACAAACAAAGCATATTTTGCTTATTACGCCACTAACACATGGGGTATCATTGCCCTGGTCGTGTCCTGTTTTACTGGGGGGTTTTTTCAACTGAATTCTTTGTTACTGAATCTAGGACCGTATCTATATTTAACTTTTGTTACCGAATACTGAAATGAAAACAACATGACATACAATATATTTTATGAAAAAAAGGTCTTCGTAAGAAAAAGCATAGCTATCGGGTGTTTGAAAAATACCAGACACTGCTAATCAATGTAGAACTTGTCTCATACATTTTATTACAAATTCTATGTATAGTTATGCAAGTATAGGAAATAAGAGAATATATAGTTTTTATTTAGTTTCATCTACATACAAAAAAACATGTTTGCTTGAATTTCTCTTGTTACCAGACCACTTCTTGAATTGTCTGTCGGGGGTCTGGCCGACTAAAGGTCCATGGGTAATGCCTTCTTAAACAATATAAACTCGTGTGCAAAGGGTAAATGCTTTGATTTCCTCAAAAAGAAATACGATATATGTAATCAATTATGGCATGCCTAACAGCAATGGCCTTTACATGCTGACACACTATGGCAATTCGTGTTTTAATTGATTTAATTCACTTATACATCGAACCAATGTAAATTGTGACGTAACAATAGGACTAGAACGTCATAGTTTACGTACAAGCTTGAACGAGACGTGAAAAACGGGAAAGTCCCGTGAATTGTCGGAACAAAAGAATAACGCCACATGATATCAAATTTAGACGCCATAATTGTGATTACACCAGTTATGTAGCAGTGTTTTGAAGACGAAATTCACGTTCAAAACATATATAAATGATAAACTTTCTAGGTGTAATGGTTTGCATTTGAAATTAGATATTATTATCATTATTGTTAGTATTTATTTTGCAAATATTCAAAACAAGTACAGTGTTCATATATTAGAAAATACAAACAATTACAACATGATACAAAGAAAGGAGAAAGTGAAGAAAAGGGAGAAAAGGGGCATTAGCAGGTGGGCCAGGGCACACAAACGTAAAACGTGTTGCTGTTGCCCGTATATAGGCTTTTAAGCCCTCACAATAAATATGAATATTATAAACAATATCCCATAACTACTGCCAATACATGTCATTGACTAATATTACTCTTTCGACATAAGTCTATACCAGTTTTCCATGTTAATGTAGTTTAGATGATGTTGTATTATGATAGTATTATAGTTTAGCTGCCTTGTCTGTGTTTATACTTATTTGACCCACATTTATTATGATTAGAAAAGGGCAAAGAAAATGGGATTCCAACGGGATTCGAACCCGAGACCTCCGGATTGCCAGACCGGTGCTCTACCGACTGAGCTATAGAAAATCCTCGTACGGTGCTCGTCCCTGAAACCCCTTAATTTTCATTGCCCGACATCCACATTTATTATATTACAGTACTCAAAGCTTTTCGACGACGTGTACATATTGTTTAAAATATCGAGAAAGACATAGCGCAGAATAGTTGATATTACAATTTCAACTCATTTCGTAGATAGGCAAAGTTTCATAACGATTGCCATGGCTTTCGGAGAAAACTAGATTTTGTTTTGTTTTCATGCAATGCCTGTCCGATTTACTTACAACCGTTAAACTTGTCGCTATACGGCGCCCACCTTTGTTCTGTTTCAAATTTGAAACAAATAATACAAATAGCAAATAATAGTTGATATACTTTAGTTCCCATTTCAACAAATTTCTTAGAAATGTAAAGTCTCATAACAATGTACATGGCTTTCGAAGAAATATGAATATGTGTCTCTGTCTTTTTTCCATGATCCTTTTACTCGTTACAGCCGCGCCCACCTGAATATGCATATTGCAACAGTTCTGTTTCGAAGAAAGAATAATAAAGAATAGTAGTTCCCATTTTAGCAAAATTCATGGCTTTCGGAGAAACATGCAATCCATGTCCTATTTACTTTAAAGATTCGTCAAATCAGATGCGCGGCGCCATCTTGCGTACGCGTTGCGCACGGTGCGTAATGCACGTCAGCTCAGTGTCATGCGGTGCGCGCAAACTATATAGCCTAGTTCAAAATGGCGACCCGCTATGTAGCATCCCCACGCTTGATGACCTTTAATACAACAATTCACTAGTCAGACTGGCGGCCACCTGTATACAAGGGCATAATTTATTGAACTGTTTCACTTCATCCGTTTTTCTGTAATTGGACCTTGTCTTGAGTGTAAACTGGAACACTGGGTTGTTATTACATTTGTATAAACGTGTTATCCAATTTAAAGAGAAGCAGCCAAAGAAAGATTGACAGTCAGCTAAAGTAGATATATCGAAATTTAAATAGATAGATAGATAGATAGATAGATATATAGATATATATAGATAGATAGATAGATAGATGGATAGATATATAGATATATAGATAGATAGATAGATAGATAGATAGATAGATAGATAGATAGATAGATAGATAGATAGATAGATGGATGGATAGATAGATAGATAGATAGATAGATAGATAGATAGATAGATAGATAGATAGATAGATAGATAGAGACTCAAGATACGAATAAGCTTATTTAAGGGGGACTGCCTCCCCTTCCGTCTCACACCTCCTCTTATTTTTGTTCTGAATAGTACAATACAAACAATTAATATAGAGAACTGCTGCACAGAGTCAGGGAACGAACCAGAACAAATATATAATTATGAAGGTTAAAAGCTCAATGGAAACATACGTATAAGCTCATAAGTGGGTCAACTTATCTTCCATCCCAACCTCCGACCCCCCCCCCCCCCCGACCCCCCCCCCCCCCCCCCACCCATTTCTTATTTGGTTCTATATAATGTGAAAATACAATACAAATGCTGTACAGAGAAAAAGATCAAGCCAGAAAAAATAGATGAACGTTAGAGACTCAATGGGACCATACTAATAACCTAATAACTATAGGACTGCCTCCCTTTCTCTAATACCCCCCTCCCCCTTTATACTGGTTCTGAAAAGTACAATCAAAATTACCCTAGAAAGCTGCGCAGGGATATGGAACGAACCAGATAAAACAATAATTATATGAGGGTTATAGAACCAATGAAAACATACTAATAAGCTCAAAAGTGGGACAACCTCGATCTACCCCCCCCCCCTTTATTTTGTTTCTTCTGAATAGTACAATCATCTTTGGGCGCGGCGCCAGCAGCTGTGGCGGGGACATTGGCGGTAGGAAATGCAGCCCTTCTTTGGGGGCAAAGCATTATTATTTCTCGGAGTATACGGAAATTGATTCGGCTGGCATGTTCAGAACTCATAGAGGCATGTCATAATCGTAGCGCGAGATCGAGAAGCACTAGTATAATATGGCTGGATTAGCCCCGTGCTTGGCAAGCTTGGATTATAATGTATTTAAAGATTGGCAGGCGTGGCCATGCAACTACCGCGCGGTTCGCCAGTGTGAACTATAGGCATGTTGTAATGCACTACAGAACTCTGAGCCAGTGTGTAAGACGCACCGCACCGTGCGCAAGGCGCTCGAAAGATGGCGGCACCACGCACGCGCGACTGATTTATGCATCCGAACTACCTTTACAAATTGAATTGCTTCGAACCTGCGACCTTCAGATTACTAGTCCGATGATCTTACCAACTGAGCCACCAAAGACCTATTTTGATGGCTCCACCCATTTATTGCCCTTTGCAATGCTCATGGAAGTCGAAAGTATCCATCATCGCGTTCCCCGAAGAAATCGATTTAAGAAAAAAAAAGGGCAAGGGATCGCTTCGGCAGCTAATTGATAAAGCTCCCTCTCCAATAAATTAATTAACAATACAAAGGAACTGACTAGATACGAATTATAAAACGTATTTGGAATGTTATTACATTGGATATCAATTTTGCTCTACATTGTGGAATCGAATCGAGGTTTTATGTACGTATTTTAATCAGGCTAATAGGACTTGTGCTACATAATTGTTTAATGTCATTATGCAATGCCAGGGCATGGTTGTGTTATTAGTATTCTGTATAAACGTGTGTGGGTGTACGGATGTATTTATGTCTTCATAGCTTAGTTTTTTAAATTGCTTCTTCAAAATCTTCCGCCGTCAGCTCACTATTAAAGCCAAATATCAGAAATGTGAAAGTTTCGGAAACTTATATTATGTTTGTCTAAAAAATGAATTGTTATTGTTGAAATGGTATAAGAAAGGATTCATATGGTGAAATCTGAACCTTAATATCGTTACTATAATGCAGAAATATAAGCTGAAAGTTCCATGAGCGCCGCTGAGCTTGGACCAACAGTTCACAACATACACGCCCTCCTTCACTGGGCATATTAAGTTCACTGTGTGGCTACACGCTCGATCATTTCGCGTGTATTTTTTTTTTCTGCACGAGATTGTCTTGAAAGAGATTATTATTATTATTTATTCGGCATTTCAAACAAGTACAATGCAACGATACAAAATGAATGATGAATTTACAAACAAAAAATACATAAAAGCACCCCTGATGAGTCTCCCCAAGCTGCCTGGCAGGAAAAAAGAAATCTTCATTTCTATAACCCATTGGGTCTTTCCTACCAACTGATGCAATCGATTGTAAAGTTGCAGATAATTGCAAGTAAGAAAATTTGAACAATTGAACCAATCACATTTTGCGCATTTAGTTGAAATGTTGTAACCAATTGCAATTCTTTCTGTAACGGGGCCCTATTATAATAGTCATATTATGTCACATTATTGGGTATAAAAGCGTGTATTTGCGTTTGTTTTATGTGGGGGCATTTCGCAGTAAATGCTATGTTAACTTTAAGAAAAGTTGGAAGTAAGAAAAGGGGAAAAGGACATGAACCACGTGATCTTGCGTGACATGTGACTTGGTCTCATGATAAGAATACAACTAAATTGGTTCTACAGGAAACGATGACCTTTCGACATCCTTCCCTAATCTATATTTAACTTTTGGCCTCATCTTTCCCCTGCAATTTCTCACTGCCCACCTGGCGAAGATGAAAATCTAATAAAAGTTCGGTCTTTAGACATTATTCTTTTTTCTTCTTCTTATTTCGATTTCCTTCAGCCACGGGTCAAGTTCTCTTTATATGAGGATGCACACATGTCGTGTACCGGTGTGGGAGTGGAATTAGTCCGGCCGCGGAATTAGTCCGGGCGGACAAGATCCGCGCGGATTGTGTACAAGGAGCCGATATATTTGTGTTGGTTTCTAACTTCAATTTTCACCAATATGGTTGCGAACAAGGCTTACACTAACCCGAACCCTTAATATGGTGGCTAGATGTTATATGTGGTGGCTATGTTTAGATTTAGTGGCTATAGTTAGATTTAGTATAGCTTTGGTTAGATTTGTTGGTTTAAACTATGAACATTGATGTTAGCAGTCATCCCCCTAAATTGCACTGCCCGGACTGAAGCCGCGGCCGGATCAAATCCGAGACCACACCGGCATTAATCTAACTTAGTATACAGCGAGCGTAACATACATTTGCGTGACCTTTTTGAATGCGACGTCTGTCAATTCTAATACAGATAAGAAACAAATTCATCATTACATCGGAAGCAATACTGACCGATTTATCTTTCTTTTTTTTTTTTAATCCTATTTATTTCCCGGAATAGAGTACATATTTCGGGTTGCGATTATTTAAAATCGTACATCAAGCAACAAATGCAGAGAAATTGTATATTGGGCCGGGGTAAGCTCTTTATAAACTTATTATTTAGGTCATCTTTGAACACTTTGATAAGAAGATACACGACAAACTCGCCATAGTTTAATTATTTGTGCCCGTTGTACATACTATTTTGGTTGAAGATTATTTTGTAGTCGCCATACAAACAATCAACTCAGCTTTGGTATATTCATCATAATAATGCACCTTATTTTATTGACGGTATTGTCATGATTGTTTAAGGTCATAATTCAAAAATAAACATTTGACATTAACAGATGAAACAATTACATCGTTTCGTATTTGACATTGTAAACATTTCAAAAGTGTGCTATATAGCAAATTGTCATGAATTCGTCTTTGGAAAAAAGGAATATAATTGAAAAGCAAAATGCAATGCATTATGCAGATAACAGATAAAGATACTACGACAATGTGTCGGGAAAGGGATAAGACGAAAAATATTCGGCGAGGAGTTGAAATCAATACTTAACTCATGACGTAATATTCCCAATTATTGTACATGTTTTAGGAAGCGCGCTGCAATCATGTACAAATGATTTACGGGAGCCAACTAGTCGATTTAATACTATTACGTCACAATGCGTTTTCTCACATTTTGAGAACATAACTCTCTCGTCATTCTCCTGAAGTTATTTATAGCTTACTTCCTTCGTCATCCATCCATATACAAAAGGGGAAAAATGAAAACAAGACAAGAAAGGCCGGATGCGTGCTGTATAGTTGGGAGGCGTGAAATTTGAGAGTGCTTTTCGGGTTCAAGTTAGCCCAAGGGTCTAGGACTTCCTCCTCGTCCTTAGTCCTTACTGAAGTCTTTCCCCCCTTCACTAAAAAAAGTCTAGCCCTTCAGGGTTTGAAATGAACGTTTTTCTCCATGCGATGCGCTTTTGTTTTTGTTTTTGTAGATGCACAACGTACAGCCCGCAATAGTACACTTAGTTCTGCTCCAAGACGTATAGGTATTGTATTGTCTATATATTTTTCTCTGAATGTTTATTTATTTTGATTCATAAGACATGGATTCATGATTAATTTGATATTAGTATGTATTATTAGCTCTCATTTTCTATAATTTGCTCATTATACTGTTACCAGAATGTAACGAATGGAACATATAGAACCGTTGCATGCCATTGTGTATTAAAGCACTCCTTTATATGGCTACCAGAATAAAATGTTCCCATGGGAATAAAAAAAAGTGCGCTCATTTGCTTGTATACCATTTTAAGATGTCTTTGACAAAGATGAATATACATGTTTTTTGCCTGTTTTTTATCGTACTTATTTTTATTGTTATTACTATTTGTATGTCAATGCGTATATTCAGTAATAGTATTGTTTGTAAATTATAACCATTATAATCATTATTATTATAACACGATTTGTCATATACCGCATTAGCGTTGTGAGGGTTAACATATCGCCATGGCAACACGTTTTTTTTTTTGTCGATGGCCATTATATTATAATTTGCAAATGCAAGGAAGTCGATCAGGTGTTACTAATGCAACGAGGGCAGAACATATTGAAGTAAAATAACGGACAAAAGGAAAAAAATCCATAATGGTGTTGAAGCCTTTTAATTTGTTGTTATTTTAATTCCAGCGCTGACGCAAATGTAACTATCAAATATCGTGGATACTCGATATGGATGCTCGAGGTATTAATAACCAATGAGCAGGGGATTATGAGTTAATCCATTGAATGCGGAAAAATGTGTTATACCGATGAAGTCTATATTTATTATGATGTAAAGTATGAATAGGAGTTAACAGCATCGTGTGGCGCATTTTTCTATTGGCGCTATTTTCAAATAGAAAACTTTGTAAAGTAAAGACTAGACAAAAATAACTTCTTTTTTTTTGTGCGTGTGTCATGATGAAAACATAGCAGCATTAAACATTGAATGGCCTCGAGTACGGATTTAAACACCACGTTTGTTTTGTTAGAATGAGTTATCACACGACCAGTGGAAAGTCGTTATTAACGCACTGTGGAATCTGTCCAATCAATTAATATATGAATGCTTTCCTTTGAATTAATTATGAAGATACATAATTATAGATACATTTATTGACTATCTGAGTAGACTGTTCGTCAATACATTACTAAAATAGTCTGTAGAGTTTTAAAAATAGGATTGTTGTTCCTTGCAAGAAAAAAAGTCAGCATCGATATAATATGAAAATAGTTTTGAAAGGTATATAAATAGGTATTAGAGTAAACCTTTATCGATACATCACTGAACTGTGTAACGACAATGAAGTTTTATAAATAGGATTGTTGTTCCTTGCAAGAAAAAAGTCAGCATCGATATAATGTTAAAAATAGTTTTGAAAGGTATATAAATAGGTATTAGAGTAAACCTTTATCGATACATCACTGAACTGTGTAACGACAATGAAGGGGAATAAACACCCTCATCAATTCATTGTAGATCTCATGTTGCATTTGTGAGAGCAGCAATTCAATGTGTTGATTTAATCACAACAATAATTGTTCTGGACAATGCCTTTACTGTAATATAAAGATGCACTCGAAAAGTTTAAACTGTATCGGTGTGTATGTTGGGTAAAATTCATATACACCGGTAAATTTCTCCAAAACATGCACTGTTGGTAAAAAGGATTTTATTTTAGATATTGACATTTTACTGCGAAGTGTAACATATTTCTCGGCGTAGAAACATCTCCGTGAAGGTCATAGACGTGTGCGTAAATATAGTCGTCGTCGATATATATAGCTTACCATGGGCGTATGAGCATATTTTTCACATTTGGGGGAGGGGGGGGGGGGATTGAGGCATTTTGCTCGAATAACTATCCTTCCTATATTTCACCGGACAGGCAAAAAACAAAATTTAAGCCTCTTTGGTGACCGAAAACTATGTTTTGATGGTTCAAAAATTATGATTTTCTCAAAAGTGGTACGTGTTTTCCCGAAAACCCCCTTTTTTTTACTCTAAAATGTCACAAAATTTACCAAAATGTAAGATGCACTTGCCCGAATATGACATGAGTTTGCCCGAATATGACACGGTTCTACCCGAATATGAAATTGATTCGCCCGAATGTGGCATAGTTTTAAGGTGTTTTTTCCCCTGAATACGGCCGTTTTCAAAACTCAAGGAGGAGGGAGTGCAGCCCCAACCCCCCCCCCCCCCCCCCCCCCACCCCCACCCCTGCCTCATACGCCTATGTAGCTAACGCATAAAAGGCTGGCCTTGCAATCCGAATTCAGGTGTGACTAAAAGTAATGCGAAACCGGTGTGGGAGAAAATAATGCCCGGTTGGGAAAATTCGATATTTCCTCCGCGATATTGTTTTACTAATGCATCATGTGTACAATGCTCCTCTTCCGTCATATTTGGTTTCTGCTGAGAACGGTTTATTTTTACTTATCCAACAAGTAATTGTTATAGGTTCAAAAGACACAAAACATGTAGCACATTTGTTGAGATCTATTACGCCACAACATCATTCTATAAAGGTGAACCATTCGAATGTTTGTTTGCGTTCTGATCTATATTTGGAGGGCGATGTAAACGAGACACATTTCGCTAGAGAGCGGACAATAATCCCCATTGCATGCCGACAGGGAGACCTGGAAAATTGGGGGTTATCTTCAATGCCACCCACGAGCAGTGAACATTCAATATCAAACAAAGAAAAAAACATCGACTAAATAACATTACGGAAAAAAACATCGAATCTCGGTAGCATTTCGCACCCATTACCTACAAATTCATGACGTTTTATGTATCCCAAAATACACCAACATCATCGGTCTCTCTGCGCATAAAAAAAGGAATTACAAAAAAAGCTATGACGAAAGGGACGAGTTGAATATTCGAAGCAAAAAAAAAATCCAGTTGTATTAACCTACAGAATGAATACAAATGTTGTTGTCTCAATAAACTTATATGATGGAGTAGGTCGTTATAATTGTGTTTTGTTATGGAAAACAAATTACTACGTGACATTTTGGGTACCCCCCAGACGATTTGTTATGTTTGCTTTTCCCCCACCATTCCTTAACTGATGAAAATGTGATAGTATTAAGTGATGAATAAGTCACATAAAAAACAGCAAAACAACGACGGATCTATCAAAACAAGTTCATCATGAGATAGATATATTGTTTGTTTAATGTCAATGATGATAGTAGAAGCTTTCATTACAGTGCGGTCAATAATAACCGTACAGTTTCTGCAGAGTGGGTGCACTGACTTATGACCAATTGACATTTCCCGAAGAGCATAGTTGACATGAAAATAATAATTTACGATAGCATTCTCAAAAGAAAGATATCCCTTCTTTGTCGTGTAGAGGATATTATTTTAGGTTAACCGTAGGATATGACCGTAAACATACAAATAATACTTTTGTGACTTGCCTCTCCCCTCTCGACCCTGGCCATTCCTGTTTTTGTTGTTTCAAGATAGGATGTGTTTACAAGTTTTTGTTGTGTATCAACATAGGATATATCAAATATCTGACATAAGATTCGAGTTCTAGTCCAAGACCGAGTCTGTGTCCGACTCCGAATCCGAGCCCGAGTCAAGATCCGAATCTGCTGAAACATTCTTCGAAGTCTGACTAGACTACACCATAAAAGACGATATTGAGAATATTGTACATGTACAAACCATATGCCTGTACTGACTTCACATCTAGGCAAGATAGCTGTGATTAATTTCACATCGTGTAAACCCCTTGAAAACGAACGGGAACCGGGATTGAGGCCGCCATTAACCATCATCTCGATCCCCATTCGTTTTACATTCGGCCTCGGGTCCGAGCCCAAATCCGAGCCCGAGCCGGAACGAGTGCGAATCCAATTCCGAGTCCGAGATCGGGTCCGAGTCTTAGTGCGGGTGCCGGCTCACTTAAAAATGGCCTCGAGGCCGTACTCGACTGCGCACTGCTATGTTGATAATGACATTATTGCCAATAGACGACATCAACAATATTGTACATGTAAACATTATGTATACTGACTTCACATCTAAGCAAGATAGCTACGATTAATTTAAAACCACGTGCGAATATACGGGAACCTGGGTTGAGGACGCCATCAACCATCATGTCATCTCCCCATTCGTTTTACATTCGGCCTCGGTCCGGCACGAGTGCTAGTTTGCATTGAGTCCGAGTCCGAGCCCGATTCTGGGTTCGAGCTCACGGACTGGAACACGCTTAGAAAGTACGAATTAAGTGGAAATATGTCAAACTGTGAAGTTAAATTATTATCGATAAAGCAAAGACATACTTGTCACATACTTATAAGTAGAAGAGCTGCTTAAACAAAGAAAGCAATGAAAGGGTTATGTCATTCCTAATGTTCGATCAGCTCATGATCTTGGACAGGTCATGTACGAACGAGCCTCTCTGTGAATATATTGCACATTGATTAAGAACGAAATGTAATTAACAAAAGTATATTACAAAATGGGAATAATAATAGAACATTCAATGTTTGTTAGGTGTTATCGTCAATAAAACAACTTTATGGTTTAAAATTATGAATGTACATTGTAGTTATATCCTGTCTAACACATCTGAGTACGCTTATTATTCAATTAACGTCAGTACCCTCTCATACATATCGACTTGTTTATGAAAATGTTATTCTTTTAGTAATTTAGACGAAATATTGACATCGTTTTAATCGATAGCATCCTATTGTCGATAACATTCTGAATCATATTTTCATATAATGTGCATACTTTTTACATGCACGTTTTATTATACGTGTTGTATGAAACAGTACGACATGGTTGTTATTCTGTTTGCGACACGTTTCAATGACACTGTATACAAGAGTAATGACCGCGTGCACAAACGCGTGGGTCATGCAATAATAATGATTACCAACTAATTTGGTTTTACTTTACCAAATACGTTAACGATGTCATTATTTTGTTTAGGTAGTTAAAGGGATCTAGTATAATTACGCCTGGATCGACTCAACTCACTCAAATTTCAATGCTAACCTTATTTTAATAACACAGTTGAAATGAGTCCCGGGATATTTAAAAAAAAAATTAAACACAACAACAACAAAAACACAAGCAACACGCTAATAACGGCAAAATGTGAAGAAAAGAACTAACTTACAAAATATTAAGTACAATACAACAGGATTGTTATTCTGTGACACGTTTCAATGACACTGTGTATACTAAGGCTATGACCAAATTCAATTATACTTAGTACCAAATAATTGTGTTTTGCTTTACCAAAAAATGTTGATGATGTCATTATAATGGTTAATTGGTTTAAGGGATCTAGTATAAGTATGCCTGAAACGACTCAACTCACATACATCTCTATGTTAAAGGTAGTTCAGATTCGTCAAATGAGATGCGCGGCGCCATCTTGCATACGCGTTGCGCACGGTGCGTAATGCACGTTAGCTCAGTGTCATGCGGTGCGCGCAAACTAACCCAGTTCAAAATGGCGACCCGCTATGTAGCATCCCCACGCTTGATGCCCTTTAACCTATTGTCATAACACAGAGAGCAGAATTGACCCGCGGGATTTTTCTTTCCTGACCACATTAAACACAAAATATACCACAATAACAACAAAAACATTTGGAAAAAAATTATACAATTTAGTAAGAGAAAAGCAACCAGGCAGGGAAGAACTACGCCACATTACTTCGTGGAATTGTGGTAGTTGTGCTGGGTTTAATTTGTACAAATCCCGTGTATTATTACAAATGGGTCGTGACGATAAGTTTAATATCCAATATCACTTTGTATTTTCACTCATAACTCGCCCGTTTGACATTAATGTTCACACATCCATCAGCTGCAGATGTATACCAGGCCAATCCTATAATGTGTTTCTGCATAATCAACAATGTTTAATAGGTCCCTTTAAGTCATAAATATTGTATTACTAATATCCCTTTAAGTAATACATATTGGATTACATTTTACCTAGTTAAAATAATCACGCGCCTGGAATTAAACATTTATGGATTAAAAATTGTATTCCATAAATATATAATAAGCCAGTCGACAAAATATTAAAGAAACTGTTTTGTACGAATGTTAATAAACCGAAGTGGTCCACAGTACAGGTCATGCATATTAAATCAACCATCTTTCATGTCTTTGCTATGTATATGTCTTCGAATGATAAATCAACGACACTTGCATACCACAAATACCAACGAGATAAGATATCAATAACAAACAAATCTGCAGTATTATATACAAAATATATTTATCCACCCATCTCAATCAAATACATCCAGATGCGGTATGAGTAGATGTTAAAGGGATCTAGTAACATTGTCAAAATCCACAAATCTTACTTAGAACTCTAGAGGTTATTTCATACGTTGTTTTATTCGAATTACCCCTAGAAGCGTGGAACAGGTTTCAGTTTGTCGAATTTCACTTTCGTTAAAAACATACTTACGATTGAAGTGCTCGGATTTGTAATTATCCAATGGAAAGTAATAACAGTACAAGAGTTAGCGAATATCATTACTCGGCCATAATAATAACATCAAATGAACATGACGTGTTCACACATATCTCAATAAAAATATCAGATCACAACAATACACCTGTTACCAACCATTCATCAGATTGTTCCCATGTCAACAAAGCTACTAGATCCCTTTAACATTGGGTGAGGAGGGTAAGGCTTTATAGGCGGAAGTTTAGCCCTTAGACCGCCCATAAAAATAGGTTAATAGGGGGCAATTGACACTATTTCAGCGAGGAAACTCACCAACTTGATCTACACCCGTTTGGTTTACTCCTATTAATATAATATAATAATAATATATTACATTTATATAGCGCTTAATACAATGTTTCTAAGCGCATTTTTATTACCCATGGTCATCAGGTACAGGTCAAACCCGCACAATTATATTGCGCACCGTCTCAACTCCCTGGGGAGCATACTAGCCCAGCTGCCCAACGGGCGCTGAAGGCTAATTAACACCCGACCAAGTACCCATTTATACTCCTGGGTAGAGAGCAGCAATGTGGATTAATTGTCTCGCTGAAGGACAAACGGAGTGGGCAGGGTTCGAACTCGGGATCTCGAGATCATAAAGCGCGCGCTCTACCGATCTTGCCACACCTGACCACGTCTAATATATTCAAAATCTTGAAAGGAAATGAAATTATATGAAATTAAATCTCATGTGAATAATCATAATACAATCCAATGAATATATTCAAAGGTCCGAGTGATAACAAATAATATATTTTTTGGAAAAAATACATTTGATTGATTGGGATTTTTAACTAGCAAGTAGAAAAATACTAATCGAGGATAGCCCCAATATTGATACATTAATTCATTTTTTCTCACATAAAAAGAAATTGTCCGCCTTATTAGTATGATTATATTAACTTATTTACACCGTTTGCATAAAAATCAATTGTAGATCACAGCTTTAACAAATGCTGATGATTATGAGTATAGGGATACGGAATAGCGATGTTTATAAGATTAAGAAAAGGGATAACTTTGGGGTTTATGGTCAAGATTGGAGCTTTGGGAAATTGGAAGATTCGGGCATCATGTTGTAGACTAAAACAAAACATAGCTAACACAGCTACAATCAAGTTTCTGGGACCTGTTATTAGGACTAGGATTAGGGTTTTGGGTTTAGCGCTAGGGTTAAGTTTGGGGGTTTGGAGGACAAGTTTGGAGCTTTGGGAGTCGGGAGATTCGGGCATCATGATGTAGACCAACATGAGGAGTACTGTACAACAAGTGGGTAAAGGCGCAACGACAATCAAGTTTCTGCGACCGGTTATTAGGACTAGGTTTAAGGATTAGGATTAGCACTAGGGTTTGGGATGTTGGGGTCAGGATAGGAGCTTTGGCAAGTGCGAGATTTGGGCATCATGCTGTATAGACCAAAATGAGACATAGACCGATTGAATGAAGACGCAGCGGCAATTCAGCTTCTGAGACCGGTTATTAGGACTAGGATTAAGGATTAGGATTAGCACTAGGGTTTGGGATGTTGGGGTCAGGATAGGAGCTTTGGCAAGTGCGAGATTTGGGCATCATGCTGTATAGACCAAAATGAGACATAGACCGATTGAATGAAGACGCAGCGGCAATTCAGTTTCTGAGACCGGTTATTAGGACTAGGATTAAGGATTAGGATTATGGTTAGGGTTTTGGGATTAGCGATATAATAAAGTTTTGAGCTTTTGGAAATGGGACATTCGGGCATCATGTTGTAGACCAAAATGAGACGCACATCGAATTGGTGAAGACGCGGCGACAATTAAGTTTCCGCGGCCGGTTATTGGGTCCTTATGGCGCCGATTTATAATGACGAGCACAAATCCTTCGGGAGGATAATTCGTTTGGTCGTACTACGCGCAGATACAATTATATTATATTAATTCATATATTAAATGGTCTTGGTGGCATGATGTATGATGGTACATGTATTATGTATGCCAAAAGTTTAACCCACCGCTTGCGGAAACCTCATTGGTGTGGGTGGGTCTCGTATTCATATAGCATGTTAAACAATGTTAGAGGTAGTATTAGTTGCGTTTCTTTATTATTATGTTAATTAAGACAAATTGTAGTTGGTCATAAACGAAAACCATTTGGAGCATCCTGTTGTGTTTTGGTGTGGTTGTTTAATTTCATGGTACTAGTTGCATTATGGATATGAAGTATACAGATTTCGCGATGAAAATAGATAATAATAATAATATGCATAAGATACTGCTTCTACTAACCAATGAAAGCTTTTTTTTGCCATAATAATAATGATAAATAGTAATGTATTTCTTTATATCGCACATTTTCAATCTCATATGCTCTATTGGGTGGTCAAAACTGTGGGAATACGTTAACTGTCAATAAACGAGTAAATGCATAGTGCGCAACTGCTTGCTTTCACAGTGTGTAAAATAGTGCGCCCAGCATTGTTTAACATGTTATATATGTTGCAATCTACATAATCTATCTCAGCAATATCACAGTGCGTTCACAGTGTGTTCACAGTGTGAAATGTATTTCACGCTTTGAAAACGCTCCAATTTAACACAGTGTGTTCACACTGTGTTAAGACTGTGTGGTACAATGTGTTCTTACCGGTAGGTCCCCCGTGGCTACCACATTGATTATTTTTGTATATACATTGCCCCGGTCACTGACTCGGGACGGTCTCCGTAAAACGTTTGTTAACATAAATTATTCCCTAATGAAATCATTATTACCCGCGTAATGTTCTTTTGTTTCCTCCGAAGGTAAAATACCCAATTATCGCATTACGTGTCCCCAATTAATTAATATGTTCTTCATGTCACATTAAGCTGCGTTGTGTTTCATCTCCATGGCATGTGATTAAAGGGATTTAGTAACATTGTCCGAATCCTTAAAACGTACTTTACTTGGAACTCCAGGTTTGTTTTTACCTTGTTTTATTCGTATAAACAATAGGAGAATGGGACAGGTTTCGGTTTTCCCCCTTTCGTTAGAAAGATATTTACGATTGAAGTGTTCGGATGTTTTACTATTTACTGGATAGTTATAACTGTTTGCAAATTCAATGCAATGGCTTTGCAGATCACTTTGCATGTTCGCTCATTACTCGGTCATATATCATCCATTTAACGTGAAATTCTCACACAATACTCAGAGGACATTATCAGATCACAAAACTACACATCATACCAACCATTCGTCACTTTGTGCACATGTCAACAAAGTTATCAGATCCCTTTAAGCGTTTTGTTATATTCCCTTAACATGTGATTAATAGACTTCTGGTTATATTGTTGACTGCGACCATGCAAGGTATGCGTGTAATCGTGTGTGGGTGGGCGATTTGGGCCGGAATTACATGTTGTCCATTTTCCCGAGATGATGTATAACTACACGCAATTTATCGCGATCCCGATGTAACAGTTATAAATGTAATAAATTCAAATCAAAACATCTCTCAACAAAACTGATCAAACCATCACACTCACGCACACCTCTACAAACAGACAGACGCATATGCACACACGTATACATACAAGTACATTGTTCATACAGCAATATTTCCCCGTATAATCGTCTGTATACAAAAGTTATGAATGTAATAAATACCAATAAAAACATCAGTCTCAATAAAAAAAACTGATCACACTATCATACTCACGCACATGTATTTAGACACACGGACAAATATGCACATACGTAGAAGAGCTCAGTTCCAAAAGGCGCTAAATCCACTTTCAATACAAATTGAGTGAACGATATATCTACGTTCATAAGCTACGTAGCTATCTAGGAATCCACATTTTACGACAAATTACTAACTCAAAATCAAAATATAGAAAGTCAAATTGTCATATTCCCATAGGCACATGTACAAAGTTGGGCAAAGAAACCTGTTTCCTCGAAAGTTGAAAAAGTGGATATAGCGCCTTTTGGAAGAAAGCTCATTATACAAAACATTGTTCATAAAGCAACATCTCTCTGTAGTTGTCCGTATACAACAAAACAAAAATAGTTTTTTTTTATAGTAAGCTGTCTGATATAGTTGAATTTAATTGAATTGAATATATAATGTCCCAATTCAAAAATATCAGATATCCATATCTAATATTCAACAATTGCTCATCAAATGGTAAAAATGACTAGAAAATAGCGTATTATGCTAGTCAAACTAGCTCTTCTAAAAATACATCACGTGAACAACTAAAAACAATCAAAATACATGTATATACAAAATTTTACAACAAATCAATCCACATTATCAATGACAGCAATGCCGAATCTGTCATACGTTTTTGGTGTAATGTTTGCACTGTGTTTTGTTTCGTTTTTCTCTTTGCCTTAATTCGACATTCAACGTATTATTGTTTGTGTTTTAAATACGTTTAATACATTATTATTGAACTATGAAATTCGTTATTATTAATAATTTAGTCGATTGCTTTTTACGACATTTGTTTTCTCAGATAACGCGAGGGACTATATCGGCAATGCAAATACAGAAGTAGACTATGCAAAAAACAAATATGCAGACGTAGACAATTTATTATACATTTAACCTTCAATATACAAAACATGCGGCGGCGCGGCTATAGGATTAATCAATTTTACTTACTCTTTTATTTTGCACATTTGTCTCTGAAAAAGCGTGATCGTTCAACCAATTTTGGGGGAAAATAATCACCCATTTTTCACACCCTCGATTTAGTACAGTGGGCAGACGCCTCTCTCAGTATAAATCGGGATTGTACTTTTTTGTAATGATATAACATGGCTCCGGGGACGGTGTCTGGCCTGTGGCGTATAGCATGGTCGGACTGGTTGGGGGAGGAGTGACGCATAATATATTGGGACAGGGACACACCTTGTTTTTCTTCATAACTGTGTTAAAACATGTATCCCCCTTATGTTCTGTATTGCTTTTGTTATTTTTTTAATTTTTAAATTATTGGGGGGATTTAACGTGCCCTCTGTTCCCCCGGGTACCCGGCACCACGCCCCTATGTCTGCATTATGAATGTTTAATGTATTTAGGCAGGATGGTTCAGAGGGTTCACAGTCTGATAGAGTTGTAATAAGAATGGAATAGCCCGTCCAATACTCTCTTTGTTTGAACGGAACTTTTCTTTAAATTTAATTTCAGTCAAACTTGTGTTAATTTAATTTAAGCTTTTCGAGGCAATTTAGGTATGGTTGGTGTCATTTCGAAGCTTAATGTATGGATTGGAAATAATTAAACCATGTAGATACGTAATTACAACATGTATTATTTAATAATAAAGTTGTTTTATTGACGATCAAGACTAGCACACATCGATTTTACTCTTATTCCCAGTTTGTAATGTCCATGTATAGGCACATTAATTATATATATATATATGTAAGTCGCAACGCCACATTATAAAGTTTATCTAGATATGAGTAGTTAATAGTAAATTTGTTTTATTAACGGACAAGACTAGAAAGCATCGATTTTACTCTTATTCCCGTTTTGTAATGTGCATGTATAGGCAAATTAATTATATAATAAATATGGAAGCCGTAACGCCACGTAATAAAGATTAACTATATATACAGAGTGTTTACAAAAAAGCGGAACCCAACTTCCACCAGCAATATCTTATGTAGTGAACATAGTTATGTTTATTGCCATATATCATCGCAAAGATAATTTATTACTCTTTCATTTGATACCATATTTGTAATAATTGAGCTCGTAGTTATCGAATTGCAAGCATTTTAAACGAGCAATGTTAAAATTGCTTTGCGCACAAGATTTAGATCTATTCATCAACACGGTATGATGGTCATTCATTGAAACCTCTCCTTGTGTTCGTTTGTCTTGTAATCCTTTTGTTCCGTAAATAAATGAACATGGAGATACTTTTTAAATCAGTTCCTTGCCTGACCATGCAACTAACCACTGAACACGAGCACAAACATGTGCGGACAGACATGGGGGTCATGTGGAAGGACATTGGGGATGATTATGGACCATGAACTCCCGGGGGGGGGGGGGGGGGGGGGGGGCCACTCAACTATATTGCTGTACACACGCGCGACCAAAAAAACGCGTAAAAAGGGTACCATACAAGTGCTGACACCCGCTCACTTTTTCAAATTAATTTAAATATGGCAAAAACTTGATTAGGCATGCGATGTTTTTTAATGATATTCACACGCCCTAATGCTCATTAGTCAAATATATAACGCGCGTCTCCCCATTCGGGTCTGCTTTGCGCACAATGCGCGCAACAATACAGGGTCTTCACTATGCTGTTGACCGCTCACTTAGTGTTGGTATCCGCTCACCTGCATTTTGCGTTTTTTCAATTAAGAACATTGCCGTTTTTAATGGCAAGTGTCTATCTAATTTCTTTTTTTTTCTGTGAGCATTATTCTCTCATCTTTATTTCCATTATGTGACAAAATTTAAATGAGTAATTGTATTTTTCATGTGGTTATTTGCTCTTAGTGCCGTCGTTTGACTTTGTAAACGAGTTTGTTTCTTACTTAAACGTACACACGCACGTACGGCGCACGTGCACACAGACCCACGGATTCACAAACATAACTATTTGCATACACACACACACACACGCACACGCACACACACACACGCACATACAATACACAAATTAGAATAAATGAATACAGTAGATTATATGTTTTAAATGTTGATTCCAAATCATTAGATTTATTTATAATCTTCAAGTTTTTCAGTTGCAGGAAAATATTTATAGGGTGAACAAATTAATGAATTTTCAAGAAATACAAAACATTCGTTTTTTTAAAAGAATCATTTTTTTTTAAAATAATAACATAACATCTTTATCGGGCATTGACCATTATACGTACTTAGTAAATCCAATAAAGTCCACAATAGAAAAACATTTAGTGTGTAATACCTTCAATGCTTATACAAAATTATTCAAGTAATTACGATTATCTAGTCTAGAATCTAAATAATCTATCATTTCGTTAGCGATTATATAATAAAAGAAATGTCATGTTACAGTAGGTGAATAAATAATTTTAAACCAAATGCGACCCTGCCCTTAAGAAAACAACCAACAACAAGATAACCGAAATAAACAATCAACCATGCGAACAAGAGTGAACACAACTTAAACATTAAGAAAAAATACAATTAGTCAACTAAATTCTACGATATTCTGGAATCACAAATCATATAAAAAAAAATCAAGAATGTAACATCACAATAAAGCTACGAACAATATCAATTCCGATGACAGCATGGTATCCACATTGCTGAAAAGTAAGTATGGCAGTATTGTGTATTATTATTATTAAATAACAATTGAAAGACGATCCTACATATTATAATCTATATGATTGCATAAATTATCCGTAGATTCGTTTAAGACAAGTCAAATTAAATGAGCAGGATGAGTAAACTTACAATAATGGTCAATCCAATGGCCTCATATAATAATATCAGACGTTCTGCTAATAATACATAGACATAGCCTATACGTACAAACTTAACCTACAATCATATCATTTACATTTATCATAAATACATTTTCCAATCTCTACATAAAGCTTCAAGTTCGATACTGGTAAATCAACAAAATATATACATTGAAAAATGTGAGATGTCTTTAATTTACCTCGTGTCCTAAAATATAAAAAGTTCAAGGAATGTAATTATATTTGTAAATCGTAATCTCAGTTAAACATGTTGATTCAGGATGAATAAGAAATCGTTTGAGATGTTTATTTTTGCTTCAGTTCCAGTTTAATTTTATGTTCGTACCCGAATTTCAAAGGTTCACATGTGAATATACAAATGTATTTGGCAATTTCATCTGTTAATAGCCTACTTGTCAATCCGACATTAAAACACGTATCATGCACGATGCCATCCTTTTCCTAACTATACAAGTATAACGTGGAGAAGGTGGTATACCGATAATTAGGCCTATCCAAAATAAAATATGTTGCTTTTAACTGAAATGTTGCATTCCAGGTTTAATATCGGGAATACATTATAGATCAATGACAATTCGTTTATTGAGTGCCATGTTTGCCAGAAATGTGATGGAGGGAGTGGAATCAATGAAGCCATTGGGGGCAGAAATCGCAAGCGATCCATGCGCTTTCTGAATCATCCCCTTCCTTGTGGCAAACTGGGCATATGTATGTGTCTTCGTCTGTCGTATTATTTTCCTTCGTTCTCCTTTTACCACCATCATTCCCTATTACCACGATTACACTCAACACTGCCACCTTGTGATTTTCCTGTCTGCCAGCTCGCCCATCCGTACTCGCATCAGGGCGGCCTGGAGGTTTTCCTGTGTCCAGGGCATGTTTCTGTAATTGTTGAAATACATGAGAAAAGAAAATTATTGTCGGGCCTTCACTAAATTGATTAAGTAACTTTGGTGACATGCTGTCAAGTATATAATAACACACGCGAATATTCTGTGAGCCGTTATATTTGCTTAGTAATATTAAATATGTGATAATACAATATTCGCTAAAACAGGGAACGGTTTGAATAAATGTATCTATATAGCCTTTCATTGAAGATGGGTTCAGAGGATGAGAATCAGTTTAGTGAAAGTGCGAGTAGTCAAACGAAGTGCGTTTATTGTATTACTCCGTGTTCTTTATACTTAATCTATCGGATATATTGTCATTGGTTATCGATATCGTATCACTGTTTTCATCGTCTTAAATAACATATTCAGCCTCCTCCTACCGACCTCCCTCCTATCAACCCATCAATAGTAATTGAGCCTATAATGGTTTATGATTCGCCTATGTTTGTCATGGAACTAACCTTTCTCGATCTTTCCAGATGGTTACAAGGGCCAGTACTGACAAGGGTAGTGATTACATCAGCCTTTCTCGCTTCATGTTTCAAAATAAAATACCAATGTATAATGTTATAGCCATGTTCATATTTTGATATTAAACATCAAGTAAATTTGTTGTTAACATATATACACGATAATTGAATGTTAGCGTCATCATGCATGATTTCTCTGTATTTACTATTTACCATTAATAAATATTTTAATTGATTTTGTCCTGCTGTTGTTTGTCCTTCCTCATCAATAATCACCAATAATAATAATATTTCCCCCTTTTTTTCTGTCACACCTCCTCATGTGGCTATTTGGTTTATTTTTGTTATACTCTTGAATTTGTAAAATATAATCATCAACCCATGGTGATCCTGACTTACGTTTCATGGGCTTTGAAGAAATATAGTATGCTGAGGCTGTTCCCAAGGACAGAGCTAGATGCCTTTCTTGTTGTCTCACAACCTATTCAAAATGAAACAATCGTCATTATCATTATCATCATCATCACAAACGATTTCTTCAACATCATGAACTACCCTAAAGTTCATTATCATCGTCATTCTCATCATCATCATCATCATCATCATTATCATCACCATCACCATCATAATCAGCATCATCATTAATCATCATCGTCTCCTTAAAGTCTTTGAATTTCCATACTGATCGCGATCATCATCATAATCACCATCATCACCACCTATACATCATAATCATCATCATACTCATCAACATCATCATTATCATCATCATCTCCTTAAAGTATTTGAATTGCCGAACAGATCATCACCATCATCACGAGCACCATCATCACGATTGTCATCATGACCATCGTCGTCATCATCATCATCATCATCATCACCATCATCATCATCATGATCATCATCTTCTTCTTAAAGTCTTTGAATTGCCATCACGTTCATTATAATCATCATGATGATGATGATGATCATCATCATCGTCATCATCATCATCATCATCATCATCACCATCCCCTTTATTTCTTTGAATTACCACCACGTTCATTATAATCATCATGATGATGAATATCATCATCCTCATCATCATCATCATAATCATCATAATAACCATCATCTTGACCACCTCCATCATCATTATTATAATCATTATCATCAGCATCATCATCATCATCATCATTATCATCATCAACTTCTTAAAGTATTTGATTGCCAAACTGATCATCATCATTAATCACGAGCACCGTCATAACCATCGTCATCATCATATCATCATCATAATAATAATAATCATCATCATCCCCTTTATTTCTTTGAATTACCATCACGTTCATTATAATCATCATCATCTTCATTATCATCATCATCATCATCAATTAGAAACACAATGCCATCGCATTCTCGCTATAACCATAACACGCAATACGCATTCAATGTAAGGGTGAGCGGATACCAGCATAGCGCTATTTCACGACGACACCTTCCGTTATTTTCTTCTTTTTGTAGTTATTTGTTCCCAAAATCGTAAACAAGCGATATAATCGATTTGTACGATACTTGTTCGTCGGGTGAGAAGACGGAAGCGGTCGCTCTCGCAAAAAGAATGATTTTGGGATCATTTTACTAAATAATTGAAATCAACTTACCAATTTTACTGTGCACTATGATGCTGGTTCGGAAGAAAGATCAAGGCGAGAAAAATACCTTGTGTTTCAATAATATTACACAAAATGACTTAATATTTTGATTGTGCATTTGTAAGATTATCGCAATTGCGTATACGCGCCTATTGCGCGCGTATATAAGCGTATTACTAAATGTAGGTCAGATTTCATCAGTCAAGTCACCCAGAAAACTGCACTGGGAGGGTGCGCGGATGCCAAAACCTGTATGGTACTTTTTGCCATAGAAGTATGAATAAACAAACCAACCCGTTTATAACTAGAAGGCTCACTTAACGCGCGCAAGTCACGTGTCCCATAGACTTTGTACATGGGCAACATGGCGGAGTGAACCGATTTTTGAAGCTCCCGTAGCCCACTTCTCTACGTCATCGCGTAGTGACCTAGAAATACTGGACCAATCATCATGCTATGCAGTGCGTAGACTATCGCGCCTATTTTCCTGCGCACTGTCCTAGATTTCATCACGCTTATGAGAACAATGGGAGCCATTGTGACGTATGCATATGAACTTGTTTTATTGACCTCGATCCCGTGACGACGCGTTTGAACTACTCTGTGATTGGTTAACTGTAGTTCCCAAGTAGCCCATAATGCAACCAGTTGTGGGCTCTTCCGGTGAGCAAAAATCGCTGCACTCTGGCAGCAGTGACACCCCCCTGCTTTTTGCTGATCATGGCGCGTCACGCGCGTGACGCGTTTAGGGTGTCAAAAAGGCAGGGGGGTGTCACTGCTGCCAGAGTGCAGCGTTTTTTGCTCACCGGAAGAGCCCACAACTGGTTGCATTATGGGCTACTTGGGAACTACAGTTAACCAATCACAGAGTAGTTCAAACGCGTCGTCACGGGATCGAGGTCAATAAAACAAGTTCATATGCATACGTCACAATGGCTCCCATTGTTCTCATTTAAGCGTGATGAAATCTAGGACAGTGCGCAGGAAAATAGGCGCGATAGTCTACGCACTGCATAGGCATGATGATTGGTCCAGTATTTCTAGGTCACTACGCGATGACGTAGAGAAGTGGGCTACGGGAGCTTCAAAAATCGGTTCACTCCGCCATGTTGCCCATGTACAAAGTCTATGGGACACGTGACTTGCGCGCGTTAAGTGAGCCTTCTAGTTATAAACGGGTTGGTTTGTTTATTCATACTTCTATGCAAAAAGGCCAACATCTGAAAAAAGGGTATGTTTGTGGAGTTAAACAAATACGCGTTTAGGGTATCTTTTTCTCCAAACTTGTTTCCCGGACTTGTCTGGAGTTTGCCGGGGATTTTGTGCGACTTCGAATGATTCCAGGGGATTCCAGATCTCGGGAACGTCCCTTGATCGCACGATCATACCCCCCGCCCCCCTCCACCATTCCCAGGTCCCCATTCAACTCTGAGATACAATCATAATATGAGACACATTTGAAGGGGAGTGTCTAGAATAATATCCCTTGTATCATTGTAACCTCTAGTGGCGTAGCTACGGGGGCACAGGGGGGGGGGGGGCACGGGGGGGGGGGGGGGCACGGGGGGGGGGGGGGGCACGGGGGGGGGGGCACGTGCCCCCCCCCCCCTCAATCGTTTGGCAAAAAAATGTCGAACGACCCGAAATTAAGCAAAATGTGTCTAAATCATTCGCATAGCTGCACTATACGTAGTCCAAAATGTCTAGGCAAAGAGCACCATCAGTCATCTTCTCCAGAGTCGACATCTGCATCAGTTGAGCATGGTCTACTGAACCTAACCCAAGGGACCCGTGTCGTGGGTCTAGTCACACGGTACTTGAAAATGGGCGTCAACAGGCGGGGGACGGGGAAGGGGGACATGCCCCCCCCCCCCCCCCATACATTTCTCTCCCACTTTTTCTTATGCATACATTATGTATGTTTGATTCCATAGCTTGAACTACGAATCATATAATATTTTTTGTCTCGGGTATGGACCAAATCGCACAATTTAAAGCCAAAAATATGCAAAAGCTCCCTACAGTGGGAGGGGGACACCCCCTCCCCCGCTTGGTCGCTTCGCTCCCTCGCAATGCCCTCCACTTTAGAGAACATTTTCCCCTTCTCTTGAAACTGATCCTTCTACATCAAACACATCATTTACAGATCCACTTTATTAATCAGACAGATCTGAATTCAAATGTATGCCAGAAACAATAGTTCCACCAGGAGATACACATGGGATCAACAGCGTGTGTTTTAGTATGTTCACGGGCGTAAATCCCGGGGGATGGGGGATATATCCCATCCCCCCACTTATTGATGCGGGGGTGGCCTGTACAAATACCAACATCCCCCACCTTTTTAGAAGTTAAAGGGGTAGTACAGTTTTGGTAAGGCTGAACTTTAGTAACCAAACCTGGACAGTAACATTATAAACTAATAGTTATTACTCCACCATGCTCGAAAGGTATACTAAATTACAAACGACTAAGTAAAAAGCCTGTTATCATTCAAAAAGAGGGCGCTTTCTAAAAAGGCATTGGTTTCAACCATTTTTCATACAAAATAATGCATGTGATGTTCTATTAAAATAATGATTAAGTAGATAGATCATCAACAACTATTTAAAAAACGCTTTTGAACATTTTGGAAAAAAATGTAAGCATTTTTTTAATTTTTCGAAAAAATCATCTAATTATTTGGGCCCCAAATAATTATAAGATCAAATATATTTATTGATATTTCAGCCGTTTCTGGACCGATTTTGACCAAATAAAGTTTATTCTGCCATTAAAATTGCATGTTCTCTCAAATTCGACACTCAGTTTTTCATTATCTCACAAAAAAATTGTGATGTGCAGCGCCCTCTCTAACAAAACTAAACTACCCCTTTAAATCTATAATTCTTACAAAATGCATAATAACAATGATAATGGTAATAATGATGAGGACAATAATAACCATACTTCTAAAGTGATATTTTAAACACCAATTTCAAAAATTTCTCCACGTGGGAGGGGGTAAACCCCCTCACACACTCTCCCCCACCCTCCCCCAAATAAGTAGGACAATATAGACAGGCACGGACGATGCGAGCGTATTTGAGTCTGGTGTGTGTGTAGGTTCGAATGTGTTTGTATACTATACAGGGTGGCCCAGAAAGAATGCAACACCTACGATCGTTAATTTCATCAACATCATCGACGAAATGTCATTGTGTTTTGTTTAATTGGGTAGAACATTCTTTTTCAAATAAAATGATACCATAATCATTGATTTTGGGTAAGGCGTTTGGATCCTAGGGTCATTTTCTGAGGCAATGTCGTTTCCTACCCAATCAAACAAGAAACAATGACATTTGGTCGATGAAGTTGATGAAATAAACGATCTTAGGTGTTGCATTCTTTCTGGGCCACCCTGTATATATAGCAGTCTAATCATGAGGGAGATGATTTAAGTCATGATTTCTTTAAAGTTAGTACAGTCAAACCTGCTAATGCGACCACCTGTCTATATCGACCACCTGCTCATAACGACCGCTCTCTGGTCCTCCCCTGAAAAATCATGTGTTAAGCGACCTGCGTAATGCGACCACCTGCCTAACGCGACCAGCGACCACCCTATTTCGGTCCCGACGTACATATAAATATGTGTATAACGACCACAAAATTAGCGCTTGAGTGACCAAGGCATCAACTCGATCGCCTCTGGTCACTCAAGGCTCCAATCCTGAGCAGGTCAATGCATAAAACAAACTTTTATAATGACAATAAACTTCAGACAGCTTATAGATTGACTTTGGCTGGTCACCTAGCTATCACATTTCGATTCAAGTATTTTAGTCTCTAATATATGGGATTGAATATTCCAGGGTCATTATTACATCGAGTATAAGGAATTCGACAGATTTTCGTATATATTTTTCAAACGTAGTTTCAGTACATAATTATAAATGATAATTATAAATGATAATTATATGTGTACTAAAGAGTGAACATTTATTAAAATAATTATAAGTATCATAAGATCGCGTCCTTCTATCTGATGTTTGAACAGCCGGTTAGTTTCTCAACAATTGCGCGGAGTACTATTTACTGAGTATTAATAATTTATTACGTGGACGTGGTTTGGCAAAATATTCTCGTTGGCACTTAACCAATTTAATCAATCAGTCCTAGGCCCCGTTGCAGAAAGAGATACAATCGATTGTAAGTTACAATTGATTGTAAGTCAGAAAAATGTACGCATCTAAAACACGTGATCTGACTTACCATTAATTAATAATAATAATAATAATAATATACAACATTTATTAGGCGCTTAATACGGTTGTTTCTAAGCGCACCATTGTCGGTCTACAATTTACAGCCAAAACTTATACTAAACACATAAATTATAAATCTATTCTATATTCAATAAATCATGCATAATAATAAAAATGAGATCGAACGTAAGATCAAACATACAAGGAATATAATTGCATCTTACAATCGATTGTTTCTCTTCCTGCAACGGGGCCCTGAACGGGTTTTAGCGTATTGTACGATTTTAATAGTTAGAAATGTGGTAGGAGTCTATTTTAAAGGGATCTCGTAACATTGTCCAAATCCTCACAACCAAATTGTAATGGTGGTGGTTCGCTCATACCTTGCTGTATTCGTATTAACAATAGAAGCATGGGACAGGTTTTGTTTTTTTGAATTTCCCTTTCGTTAAAAAGATATTTAAGATTGAAGTGTTCAGATGTTAAACTGTCCACTGGACACGTGCGTGTACAGATGCCAATTAATTACACATGTGCATATAGGCACAATATGCGACCAGAAATTCAAAATGGCCGCCCACCTGTCTAATGAGACCACCTGTCTACACCGACCACTTTTCGCCGGTCCCTTGAGCGGTCGCTATAGACAGGTTTGACTGTATTATCAAATTTTCTTCCAAGGTATGCACCAGATTGCATTATTTCGAGTGAAAAATTGCAAAAGCTCCCTACCGTGGGAGGGGGACACCCCCCTCCCACACCCTCCCCCTCGGGCGCTACGCGCCCACGGGCTTGGTCGCTCCGCTCCCTCGCAGTTGTGCCCCCCCAATCCGTTGACCCTCGCTACGCCACTGAGTCCTCTACCCATTGTTCAGGTTTCTCAACAACATTTTGAACCATTTCAAGAACTCAGGATTTGGTGTATTTTTTAATGATGTTCATATTTTTTGTAAATAAATTATTCCAAAATGTTTCAGAAACAAGACATGGTAGTTATCATTTCTTTGTATAGTAACTATACACAAATATCTCGAGAGACCTGCGATCCATTGTATCTGCATTGTATCCGTTGTCACATGCTGTATGATATTGCAATCGGTATTATCAGATATACAGTCAAACTTAAATTGAATCTGCTGGTACTGATGAAAACATGAAAAAGCTTTTACTTACAAATTCAACTTATATAACCCCGCCCCCCCCCCCCAAAAAAAAAAAATAGAGGTCTTTTGAATATCTTCAACTGAGGCAAAGTTTCAACTTAGTGTGAAGTTGACTGTAGTTCTTATTGACAAGTACATGTACATTAGAGGTTTATTTAAGGTAGACCTTGTTTAGGGTTAAATGTTTAAGGTGGTTAAACATTTCCATTATTTTTAGAGGTTTAATTGAGAGCAATTGACGTAGACCTTGATAAGGGGTATGTTTTAGGGGTTATACTTGTTTAGGGGGCAAAATTGTCAAAAAAGCACGCGAAAATACTTGAATAGGGTATACATTTGACCAATGGATAAAACTTGTTTAGGGTGGGTTTGAAAAACCTGTGGTCGCGCGTGTGTACAGCAATATAGTTGATTGGCCCCCCCGGGCATGAACTCTTCTCAAAGTTGAATAAAATGTCAAACTATGAATCAAGAAACATCATGAAATGTTATTTGACTTTGGCTATTGTTTCATTCTTTACATTGCATTTAACAATTACTTTCTACTCTTGTGCGCAAAGTACTTTTTACATAACCCTTTTTAAACAGGTTTTATTCAATCATGCATGACGTTATCACAACATATTTGGTATCAAACGAAAGAGTATGAATTAACCTTTATGACATATTGCAATAAAGATAATTATGTTTATTAAATAAAATATTGCGGGTGGAAGTTGGGTTCCGCTTTTTTATAAACACCCTGTATAAACAAGTGAAATTGTTTCGATTCTAAGTATTAAAGGCTACAATTTAATGAATTGTATGGACCCATGGAGGTTAGGGAAAATGAGTGCATACAAACACATGTAGCCATCTCAGGGAGCACATTCAGACATAAATAAGTAATTAAGTTCAGTTTGAATTAATTGTTCATGATAGCATTAATGCATTGACTTTTCGGACATAAAGTACAGAACATCGATCGCTGCCCAACGAACAGATGTGTGTATAATAACAGTCCGTTTACATTTCCGTTTCATTTAACGTTGTATTAGTTGCATTAAACATCAATAAACACTGTTTTGCACCAACAACTAAAATGTAATCGTGTCATATGACGTCTGCCGGCCGTTCTTAACGTCAAATAAATGCTGTTTATAATACAGTTAAATATGAAGCAGAACACATTCAATATTGTAGATTCGTATTTTGCCAAGGTTTTTTTAGTCGTACAAAAACAAAAGCGTGACAGCGAAATATTGCTTTTGCATAACGATAACGTGAACAAAATGTCAGTTTATCGTACACAACGGGAATATGAACGCCAACCTTGTCGTACAGAATTAATGTAGAGTGTGAACGCCGTCCCAATCTTTTCATCTTGCAGAAGTAGTACACCAACTCACCCGAAAATACTAGTACATGCACATCAGTACGCCACATGTCGTCGTCCCCACGCTATCATCATGATAAGTGTGGCATGTTCACATCCCCACCCCAAAGGACGTTTTTAATCGCCGAGCAAAATTATAATGTGAACGCTAGAGTACGTCGTTATACAGGCTACTAAAAAAACCGTGGCCTCTCTTGCAAAAGTATGCCAACATGATTGTACCTTTCAGCTCCCTTAGCGCGCCAAACACTGCCAAATGATGCATGCATGCATGCATACCGATACTAACGGCACGTGGTGCCGTACCCACGGCTGTATACATAGCTGCAGCAGCAGTAGCAGCTACCCTACCGTACCTCATGCACCCTATTTGCAGCAGCTATCTCCCCCACCAAGCTCCTCATCATTACGCGCGCCGCCCGCCACGGTAAACGGACGTACGTAGATTAACGCTGCTAAAGTGAGCTGCGAATACCGGCAGTGGCTGCTACTTTGGTATATTGGTCTATGTCAGTGGCCACTTTTTCGTTCGCCCCGACCGCTCTAATTTTGTAGAGTGATGATGATGATGGTGGTGATCTTCTTCTAAACGTTGTTTGGAGTTTACTTTGCCAGTTTTGGTGGCAGTTAATTATTTGTGTTTCACGTTGACTTTTCCGAAACTTCTTGGATACTTACCCTGGAAATTTAATTAGTGATCTTGCCAGTGTCATTTTGTTTATGCGTGTGAAATCCAATGTCAGGTAAACCTCACAATTACACATTTAAATGTCGTTGTCATTAGTTTGTAGTTCTGTATATATTTTATAAACTGAGATTGCATTTTTCTGTGTACAATATTGTGTTAAATGAAAAATACATAAGTTTTATTTGTATTAATTTTAAAGGGTGCTTGAATCCTCTTTGTGTTCCCGTTGGTTTCAGTACGTTTGCATTTGAAACCTAGTTGTACTATTGCACTTTTATAAATGGATTGTTTAGTATAATAATTATAATTCCAAAGTAAATTTCAACTTCCACAATATTTGTATTTGGCATTACTAGACTATAGCTGTATTATAAGTTTGTGTGGTTGTATATACTTTGTCATTATTGAACGCACGGAAGTAGTTTGATCTAGTTAAATTGCATTGAATTTGAATGATTATAGTCAGTAAAAGTTAAATGTTGGCAATTAATATATTAGATGTCATCATTAACATGTCATAAGATGAAATGTACTCGTAAATGGTTACAGGTATATCCCTTTAATATGTAATTAATATGTTTAACAATTAGAACAACTGTTTTTATGTTTCTGTATTCATGTAAGCTTGACAGAAATGAATAAAAAGCTAAAAAAAATTAGTAGAAATGTAACCAAACACAGTTGTGCATGAATCGTCGGTTTAAATTACCATCTTTAGCATAATGTGCAACCATGCGGGAAGATAACATCCAAGTTATGTATACTATAGTCTACATAAACTTCACACCACTTTTGAAGTATGATAGCCAATTATATTATGCACAAATTCAAGTTTTTACTTACATTTCGGAGACGATGATGCTGATTATCAACATAATATTATAGAGCAACCATTTGCAACGTGGATACAAATAGAAATGATCCTTTTTTTGGCAAACATTGTTTTCCTAAACGTAAACATGGTAATAATTGACAAATCGACATCACTATTGTATAAACCGCAGCATTTTGTATGTACGTGCCGGCTATTTTTGGAGTTTGCAATATTTAACCGACTAACGTAAATAACAAACTAAATATTCTTGAGTTGAAATGAGAACACCTTAAGAACAAGTGCATACTGGATTGCATACGAACATATTATGGTGTCGCCTGATGTGTTTAGTTTGTGTAGATTATTTCGACTTCTGAAAAAATCGCATCAGTGATTTAGATGAAATATTATGAAATACTAATCAATATTTTGATTACGATCTTACCCTATAATGGAATACGATACAAAACTACATAATAAAACTGTTTGCATAATCATGGGATATTTAAACTACAGCCACAATAATATATAACATCATTTTGAAATTCTTTGAGCACCTACAATTTTTTTGACGCGTTAAAACGTTTTACCGCCTGATTCATGTGTTGTTGTGGTTCATGTCCCGCCTACACCCCGGCAGAGCATTATCAGTCTGTGTTCAGCTTGGCATGTCTCGTTTTAAAGCATCATATATATCAAGTCGAATATAAACTGCCATAACTCGATAATCTTGCTATATTTTCGTATTTGAAGCTTAACCCATGAACATGCTGAACAAGTCATACTGTTGATGTTGGTACAGCACGTACTCTGCAGAGACCAAAAACCTTATTATTTTTGGAACTATATAGTACTCAATTGGTTTAAATGCGATGAATAAAGTGTCACCATAAACGTGCCTGTATTTCTATCGATTGAACATGACTTTTGTTTATAAACATGTTTTGTGTGATCCATTACACGTGTATGTATATCATAAACAAGTGTCTTTAACTGTCTAAAGGTACTTAGTAACATTGTCTAAATCCTCAAAACTTACTTGGAACTCTTGTGGTTCTCCCATATCTTGTCAAATTCATATTAACAATAAAAGCACGGGACAGGTTTCGGTTTTTTTTTTCCATTTCGTTCAAAAGATATTTACGATTGAAGTGTTCATACGTTAAACTTTTCACGGGATAATTTAAGTCCAGTACAAAGTGCAATGAGTTTGTGAATATTACTTTGCATTTTTGCTCATTTCTCGGCTCAAAACATCCAACTAACGTGAACTGTTCGCACATTACTTTGTGGACATATTAGATCACATGAATACACATTTTTATTAATCACTCATCACTTGTTTGCATTCGTCAACAATGTTGCTAGATCCCTTTAGAGGGGTCTAGCAACTTTGTTGACATGTGCAAAAAGTGATGAATTGTTGATGCAATGTATATTGTTGTTATCTCATATGTCCACAGGGTATTGTGTGAAAATTACAAGTCAAATGGACATTGTATGGCCAAGTTATGGGCGAAAATGCAAAGTGATATTCAGTAACTCGCTGCACTCACTTTGTACACGGAAACAAAACTCGCCCGGAGTTTTTCTTATCTGAATACTTCAATCATACATATCTTTGTAACGAAAGGGAAATTTGAAAAACCGAAACCTGTCCCATGATTTTATTGTTAATACGAATACAACAAGGTATAAGGGAACCGCTAGAATTACAATTTTATTTTGAGGATTTGGACAATGTTACTAAGTCCCTTTACGTGTAATTTACACCTAGGGAATCATTCGGACTGAAACTAATCACCGTGTGCTGATGAGATCCGTTAATAATGTATTTATTCACTGTCCTGCATACTTAAAGGGACTTAGTAACATTGTCCAAATCCTCAAAATAAAATTTTTATTCTAACGGTTCCCTTATACTTTGTTGTATTCGTATTGACAATAAAATCATGGGACAGGTTTCGGTTTTTCAAATTTCCCTTTTGTTACAAAGATATGTATGATTGAAGAATTCAGATACGAAAAACTCCGGGCGAGTTTTTCTTCCGTGTACAAAGTGAGTGCAGCGAGTTACTGAATATCACTTTGCATTTTCGCTCATTACTTGGCCATACAATGTCCATTTGACTTGAAATGTTCACACAATACCCTGTGGACATATGAGATAACAACAGTATACATTGCATCAACCATTCATCACGTTTTGCACATGTCAACAAAGTTACTAGATCCCTTTAAAGAAGGGGGTACGACGCATCATATTCATTGTTGAGAATGATATATCTCCCACGGGCCCTCTGTTCAGAAACATAACTGAGTTAATTCAAACATATGTTACTTGTATCTTAATTAACGCAACAAATTGGGGGGGGGGGGGGGCGGGGTGTGGACACTGTCGTTATTCAGTGCTAAGGAAATTCTTCAAATTGTATTAGTGTTCATATATTTCATGTGTCTTCGTGAGCTCTCATATGGAGCAATACGCTAATGAGCGACTGATAATGTGAGGGCATTCGCAGAAGTATTTCTTATATCGACTGCCCCCTTCTGACAAAGATAACCCTCCCACGGCCTGTTGGTCCCCCTTTCGGGTTACCTTTGGCTGCCCACTATCCTCCTGTGTTACCAATGAAATTAATAAGTTGTGATTAGACCTGTTTTTGGTACGAATCTTCACGAACTCCTCGGTCATGTCGGTGATACGATCCATTAATAAGGGTTTAATTCGCAGAAATAATCTAAGTGCAGGCAATACCCCTTATAATTTATAATACATTTTCTCCCTCTATGTTTCAGTTTGGATGATATGCCACTTTCATTAGTTGCCGATAGAATTAATCAATTATGACAACGTTACTTTATCTTCGTGAGCTGTAGGATGGTACGCCTCATTATGAGGAAGCGATCAATATTGTGGGAATTTAATTCGTAGAAGTGTTTAGATACATCCTGCGTCCTTATTCTGGATAAATCTGCCAACCCCCCCCCCCCCCCCCCCCGCCCTCCCTCCTCCTTCTCCTCCTCCTCCTCCTCTCAATTTCCCTTCAATTTGGGTTATCTCTGACTATGCCACTGTCATCACTAGGTACCAATGAAATAGATCAAGTATGTTTAGGTTTCGATATGTTCGTGAGCCTTTGTATGGTACGCATCATTAATGAGAGATCAATTATATTGATGGGGTTTAATTCGTAGAATTCGAATGTAACTACATATCGGCTGCATCCTCTTGAAGAATGTGGTCATCACCCCTTCCCCTCCACATTTGCCCCCCCCCCCCCACCCTCCCCTAAATTGTGGTTAGTCTCTGACTGTGCCAATCCCATCACTTGGTGCCAATGATATAGATCAAGTATGTTTAGGTTTCATGGGCGTAAGTATGGTACGGATCATTATGATGGCCGTTCAATATTGATGGGGTTTAATTCGTAGAATTCGAATGTAACTACATACCGTCTGCTCCCTCTTAAAGAATCTTGCCTTCACCCCTTCCCCTCTTCATTTGCCGCCCCGGATCCCCCCCCCCCCCCCCCCTCCTTCGATGTTTGGTTATAATCTGACTACGCCAATGCAATCACCTGGTGTCAGTGATATAGATGAAGTATGTTTAGGTTTAATGAAGTAAGTATGGTACGCATCATTAATCAGAGATCAACATTGAAGGGGATTAATTCGTAAAATGTAAAGATGTAACTACAATCATACCGGCTGCACCCTCTTAGGGAATGTTGCCCTCACCCCTTCTCCTCCCCATCCCCCACCCCCTTCGATGTTGGTGTATTATCTGACTATGCCAATGCCATCACTCGGTGTCATTGAAATAGATCAAGTATGTTTAATTTTCGTTATGTTAGGGTTAGGGTTGGATCAAGTATGTTTAGGTTTCATGAAGTTAGTATGGTACGCATCATTAACGAGCGATCACTATTATTATTATGGGTGTTTAATTCGTAGAATTCGAATCTTACTACATACCGGCTGCACCATCGTAGAGAAAGTTGCCCTCACCTCTCCCTCTTTATATTTGCAAATTCCCCCCCCCCCCCCCCGACTCAATGTCGGGTCATTTTCTGAATATGCCATTACTTTGTGTCAGACTGTCAGTGAAACAGATCAAGTGTGTTAAGGTTTCATGAGCGTTCGTATGGTACGCATCAAAATGAGAGATCCATAGATTTTACTGGTTTCTATTCGTAGAAGGATAATGTTACTATCCTCTACCCTTTTGTGGTGAATGCTGTGTCAAACATCGATTCGCACCCTTAATGTGGATTATCTCTGACTATGCCACTTTCATCACTAACCTTGGTGCCAATGAACATGATGCAATCATTTAGATCGAGTATGATTAGGTTCCTTTCTGTTCGTGAGCTTTGGTATGGTACGCATCATTAATGAGAGATCAATATCGTTCGGGTTTCATTCGTAGAATGATAATGTTTTAACCGGCTGCGCCCTCTTAAAGAATGTTGCCCCCCTCTTCCCCTCCCCATTTGCCCCCCTAAATGTTGGGTTATTATCTGACTACGCCACTATCATCACTTGGTGTCAGTGACATAGATCAAGTTTGACTATGTTCTTTATCATTTCGTTAGCTTTAGTATCGTAGGCATCATTAATGAGTGATCAGTATTGTTTGAGTTTGGATTCAAGAATGATAATGGTTTAACCAGCTGAACCCTATTAGAAAATGTTGCACTCCCTCCCGACCCAGCCCCTCATTTTCGCATAACACTTTTAATGCAAATGTTGTCGGTTGTTTGATGATAATGAAATTGATCCCCTCATTTATTTAGTGTTATAATTACTTTCCTGAGCTGTGGGATGGTGCGAATCATTATTCAGCAATCAATAATGTGTTACTCTAATTCTTAGAAGTATAATGAAACTACTTGAAGCCCCCTTCCTTGAATAATGTTGCCACCCCCCCCCCCCCCCTGATAATGCCCCGCAACTATTTAATGTAAAAATCACTACAACATTGTGCCATTTATTCACCTGGTACCAATTAATTTGATCTACCGATTAGTGCCCTTTCTTCACGAGCTCTGGGGCGGGCGAACCATTAGTATAATAAAGCGGTCGATTTTGTTAGGGTTTGATTCGTTGTTCGGCTGTACCACCGTGTATAATGTTGCTCCTCCACCCCCCCCCCCCCCCCCCCACCCAACCCCCGATCCTTCCCCCGTCTTCCCCTTATCATCTGTTGCAAATGGAATTGATAAACTGATTCGTGGCTTCGTGGCTGTGTGATCTCAGGGGTGGTACAAACCATTAATAAGCGGTTGATATTGTTAGCGTTGTAAAGCTGCCCCCTCGTGTAGAATGTTTCCCCCTCCCTGTCCATGTCTTCCCCCTACCTTAATTAAGCCATTTATATTATCTATTGCAAATGAAATCGATCGACTGATTACTGGCTTTATCTTCGTGAGCTCAGGGGTCGTGCCAACCATTACGAAGCGGTCGATACTTTGAGGGTATTCGCAGAAGTGTTGTTTGAAAACTACCGGCCTACCTGCTATACAATAATCATTTAGCTTCTCATGAATATTTTCGTCGTAAAATAAATAGTTATTCCGAATTTTGATTCATGTAAGCTTGCAACTGCATCTTGGAACTGAAGCTCCTGTTTATTAAAGTATTGTTTGTGTAATTATTATCATAATCAACCTTTGTTTGGTCTTAGGAAATATTGTCTGAATCAAATATTCTTACCATCCACTGTCACTAGTTAAATGTTCCCCGGTACAAAAGGGTTGCTTTAAGATTGTAAAATCGACACATTTCCTTGGTTATACCGATGCTTGAAATGCAGATATTGTACCTGCTTTATTTCCACTATATCAACATCTTCATAAGATAAGAAAAGCGAGTTTATGCGGCATTTATAACTGGAAACGTATACATATAAATAGAGTTGCTCAGGGGCGATACAGTGTTATAGTACAGGGATTCCGGATAGGTTTTGAAAGTGGAGGGGGGGGGGGGGCTGACCACATTTTAATTGTTATAATCATTGTTTTTTATTCTTATGTATTTTATTATTTTAAGCCAAACTAGTGGGGGGGGGGGGGGGGCTGCAGCTCCCCAAGCCCCCCCCCCCCCCCCCCCCCCGGTTCCGCGGCCCCTGTAGTATGGGCAACGGTAATAGGGTCATCTATTGGAATGCCCATACGAATGTACCACTACATTAATATCTTCATTAGATAACAAATACGTGTTATTTCATAATTCGTGCATTTAATGTAACTAACGGTAAATGGTTCGATAAGCATAATCTTCTAGCTATTATATCCAATATTCACCTTTGAAGTACAATTTCGTACTACGACATAGAGTTAGTAGACAGTTTAATCTGTCATTAAAATTGTATGCTCTTTCGAATTTGACACTCAGTTTTTCATTATCTCACAAACAAATTATTTTGTCTGGCGCCCTCTATACCAAAACTCTACTATTAAGATCTAAATCCCGATTACGGGAAAACTCTAAGTTCGATGGGACAATCACGCATATGTTTGTACGCACTGTGAGCGATATTGATTTATGCGATAACGCGTTCATCGAAAAGACTCAGAGCGCAAGCGATTACTGTATACACGATCTTAGGCACACACGCACGGCGTCGCGGAGAGGCGTTTGGCCACTAGTTTGTTATATAACAAATGCGTGTTTACATAACTATACTACACATTGCACCTTTCATCTGTTATTTATAGTTTGCTATAGATCACTATCAACGTGTTTTGTAAATACGTAAGATAATGTATGTTTATACGCCCTTGGAGATACGATGATTTAACATAAGTGTATCCAGCATGTGATACGTTGTTTAGCTGGAAATCGCGTGCATCGCATTAACCCGTTTAGAACTGCCCCATTAACTTGTCATTGATTTATCACAGTCAAAATACGCCCTTTCAGACACAATGATTTATACTAGGATGCATTTAACTACATTTCTCCATCCCCGGAATGAGTGGTTTGAGACGTGCTGCATGATGATGATATTTCACGCGAAACACTAACCTGGCGCGCGTTTGAAAGCGCTGATTCGGAACTGGACGGGTGTACTTAAACGCACGCTTTAACATGTTTAGTAGGTAATCAATGCGTGTTTATGTGGCAAAAGCGTGCATTGCGATTAACGCTTTCAGGCTGACGCCACTAAAATCGTTATTGAGTTATCGTAGGTAATACACGACATGTGAAACCCTATGATTTAACAATGTACGTCTTCATGAGGTAATAAATGCGTGTTTATGCAGCTAGCATTGGCGTGTAGAGATATTTAACCCTTTGAAGCTAATGCACGCGGAAAGGTTACTACACGTACGCTTTTGGAAAGTGGTACTTTAAAGGTCCAGTATGGAACTTGCATACCAAAATCAAAATTGCAGTTAATGCCTTTCTTCCAAGTTCAAAAGGATATAACATTAGTTAACGGTGTTATATGTTTTTAAATTAGTCACATATGGCACATGTAATCAAAGTAGTTTTTCGTATAAAACCTATTTTGCTTATTTTGCACGTTGCTTTGAATGTCCAATCGTACAACGCAATACTCGACGTGAGGTTTTGTTACATTAGCATTACATTTGGGACTGGATTCGTATTTGTTGGGACAAAATCCCAGAGTAACAAGTATCAAAATACACATCCTAGCTTCAGCATTAGTGAACATTTGAGACGACTTGCTTCTACATGAGCCATATCAATTCCCTGACATTCCCTTTAATCCAATTTTGTTGAAATATGGTACTTCAACAACCAGCAAAAACAAAAAGCGGACGTTGGAAAACAAAACAAAAATGGTGCTTTGGGACGGGGGCGGGAAGAGCGCTACTACACGATGCCCTGGCGCCAAGGTCGCGGGCAAGAATTAGATTAGCTTTCGCCTCCTCCTTCTCCTCCCTACGTACGTACTTAGCCGCGGGAAATCTTCCTCTTCATTTCCCCTTTTTATTAGCTACTGCAATGTTAGCTCTCCAAATTAACGCATAGTTACCATATTTAGCGATAAGATTAGCCAGCCTTATTCCCCCCTCAAGATTATAATGCATGAATGATACAGGCGAGTGCATTTGAAAGCCTGTATCTTTTTTTTTTACATCAGCTTCCGTAGCATTTACTCATCTCATTAGCTCGTGGTAACGGTGTTTTAAAGGATTAGATAAGCTATATACTCTCAACTGCAACTGCAATATATGCGCTGTATCGCTGTATGTGGAATCTGTTACCCATCAGAGTATGTTTAGACCGGGCAATATTTGTTTGTCTAATTAGCGCACAGCAACCCCTTTTCGCGGCCGTCGGTTGATCGCATTGAAGTGACAGGTCGCCCCAGACGTGCCGGGAATCGACCCGGGAATATTAACCAGCCAACAAATTAGCTCATTGTTTTCCTCCCGAAGTTTGATCTCTCTCTCTCTTTCTACCACCCCCCTTTAACCCTATATCGCCCACCCCCAACCACCCCCCCCCCCCCCCCCGTTCCTCCCGAAATATGTGCTGTACTTCGTCCCGAAAATATTAACCCCCATCTAATTAGCTCATTGTTTTCCTCCCGAAGTTTGATATCTCTCTCTCTCTTTAACACCCCCTCCCCCCCCCCTTAACCCTTTATCGCCCCCCTCCCGAAATATGTGCTGCACTTCGTCCCGAAAATATTAACTCCCCATCTAATTAGCTCATTGTTTTTGACGACGAATTTGAATTTACCTACCAACCATCTCTTTATAACCTTTACCCCTCTTTCCCCCCCCCCCCCCCCCCACCCCCTTTCCTTCGACCCCGGGATAATAACCAACCTGCTCATTGTTTTTGTTTTCTTAATTTGTGTTTCTCTCTATACCACCCTACCCCCTTTTATAACCCTCTCTTCATTCCCCCTCTAAATCCATGGATCACCCACTTAATCTCTCTTTCTCTATTAAGTGATTTGTGTACGTAATTTTGAAGGGTATGTCAACATACTCTAAGAAAATAAGGTTTGATACCAAGATTTTACGTACCGCGTGAAAAGGGGTTTTCCCCAACTACTTTATAATTAAGCATCGCGTTGAATATTTTAAAAAGGGGAATGCAAAATTACTTACCCAAAAATCAAATTGACGAATTAATGATTTTTCAGCCCACGGGACGTGCGGAAAGATTTGGATTTTCATAATGTTTATCTAAGGCCTACGCACATGCGTTTTTTTAATTATATATTTTAGCGTACAACTACCAAACAAGATCTAACTTGTTATCTCAAATAATTCAGATTCATTCTCAAAATTGCGTACTGCATTCGATATCCGCTTTTTGTTTGTACTCGTTGGTAAAAACAGATGTATGTCGTGTAATATCAGCATTTTACTTAACCATGTTGACAGTAAATGTCATGTACGTGTTTTATTAAGATATAATCATTATTCAACATGTTATAACTCCGCAGTAACAATTATGAGCGTGCTTTCGTTTTCAGAAACAATTATCCCAGGTCCCCGTGTTCAACAGAGCGAGTATATATTGCATACATTCCTTTCTGCCCTTTATGCTTATACATGCTAGGCTTAATTCCGAAAGGCACTAGATCCACTTTTCCAACTTTGGAGAAAAACAAGTTTCTTTGTCCAACTGTGTTCACATGCCTATGGTAATATGAACATGCAACGTTTCATATTTAAATTCGATTGTGTAATTTGTTAGAAAATTTCGATTTGTAGATAGCTACGTAGCTTGGTAGTGTATTGATATCAACCAAATTTGTTATGGAAAGTGACTTAGCGCCTTTTGGAACTAAGCTCTTCATATACATCCCATTAGACGAAAATGTGTGCATGGCAGGTTGATGACATCAGATAGGAAAAAAAGAATAAAACAGGGTAGACCTCGTAAAGGTTGCCATCATGCACATTATGAACACAGGTGGGTGACGTGGGGGTTGCATTCACCCCCCCCCCCCCCCACCCCTCACTACCCCCAAAGTATTTTGAAAACGGCAATATTTGGGCTAGACCATTTAATTTTCGAGCAAACTTAGTCAAATTCAGGTAAATTAATGGTGTGTTCGGGCAAAAACATGTCATTTTCGGGCAAATCATTTATTCGTTCAAACTCGAGTCATCTTGGGACAATTTAAAATTCTTTGAGGCAGTTTAGTGGTGAGGACCTATTTGTCAGTGCTTGTCATGTGAAGAAAGTCCTCCCCCCCCCCCCCCCCCCCCCCCCCCCCCCCCCCCCCCCCCCTCCGAGGTTAAATGTATTTCCTTATACGCCCTTGCTAATGACAAACACCCTAGTACGTAGAAAAAGGCTGCATAATCATACGTTATACTATAATGGAAAGCCTTACATTTGCCCTTATGATGGCATCATATATTAAATTCTCGTGAGACCTGGAAGAACTGGGCAAGTGCACGCTTGGCATAGTTACAGACCTCAATGCGGGTCCAGGGGGACCTGTAGGCGGCGAGGTAACGTCCTTTAATATTAACCCTTTCATCTTGAAGACGAGTTGGATCCTTTGTAACACACATTCGGCGTCCTGTACAGACGCCCGACCGAGATACGATGTAAATAATTATAACCATTCATAGCCAGGGTCGACCACATGCACAACTGGTCAGCATTACTGTCGAGGCAACGTCCTTTCGGGTTAATCCTTTCAGCTTGAAGACAGTGTAACAAGCAGATACCAAAGACACATGGTAGACGCCAGACCTAGAAATCTATAGCTAGTGCTGTCTACATGCACAACTGGTCAGCATTCATGTGGAGGTAGCGTCATTTCGGGTTAATCCTTTCAGCTCGAAGATGAGTAAGTTGATTCCTGTGTAACAAGCATAATTCCAGATACATAATGGTATACTCCAGACCTAGATATCTATATATCTAGTTTGCCAACATGCACAGGTGGTCAGAATTACTGTCGAGGTTACGTCCTTCGGGTTAACCCTTTCAGCTTGGAGACGGGTTGATTTGTGTGTAACACACATTCGCCGTATGCCGCCAGATCGAGATACAATCCATATGATAGCTGGTCAGCATTACCGTGGAGGCAAAGTCCTTTCGGGTAAACCCTTTCAGCTCGAGATGATTTGATTCTCTGTGTATTAAACAAGCATACTTCCAGAGACACGGTAGACGCCTGACCAAGATATGTCCCTATCAATAGCAAGTGTTTGTCCACATGCACAAAGTGGTCAGAATTACTTTGTTGGGTAACATCCTTTCGGGTTAACCCTTTCAGCTCGAATATGAGTTGATTCCTGTGTAACAAGCATAATTCCAGACACATGGTTAGACGCTGGACCAAGATATATATAGCTAGTGCTGTCTACATGCACAAGTGATCAGCACTACTGTGGAGATAACGTCTTTCCGGATTAACCCTTTCAGCTCGAATACGATTTGATTCCTGTGCAACAAGCATAATTCCAAAGACATGGTAGACGCCAGACCAAGATATGTATAGAAAGTGGTGCCCACATGCACAACTGGTCAGCATTACTGTCATGACTGTAGAGGAATAACGTCCTTTCGGGTTAAGCCTTTCAACTCGAATACGATTTGATTCCTGTGTAACAAGCATAATTCCAGACACATGGGCCCTGATTCACAAAGCAGGTTTGTAGGAGGTTTGTACAAACCATGGTTTATCCATGGTCTACATCTATGGAGTGCCATTTGTAAACTGATGGAGAAAGGATGTAGACTCCTTACTTGTTAATAATGTTGATGGTACACATTTACAAAATGCACCAAATAAATGTTTGTCTTCTCACATGGTAAAATTTGCTGGTTAGCAAGCACTAACAGTCATATTATTAGAAATTATACATTGTTTTACTTGTATACGAGCAGCACTCCATAGATGTAGACGATAGATATAAATAGATTTAAAATAATTGTATAATTTTGTCGGGGAAAAAACAAGAAAACAAACAACAACCCGAAATAAAGATTTAACGAAAAGACAAATGTATCATGTACTTGAATGTATACGCATATGTCATTGGTTGATTGTAATATCTAATATCTAATATTTTTCGTACATATCGTTTTCAAGCTTAATTTGTTTGTAAAAATGGGAAATAAATCAATAAATATATAAGTAAAATAAAATATAGTATAATTTTGCAAGCAACCATTCCTGTTGTGTGTTGTACATTTGTGTTGGAACAAACAACAGAAGATCAGGATGATAGATTTGGATAGCATAAACATTTATTAAAACAAGAAAAACAATGCTGTAAACTGCTTAATCATTATAAAGACAAATCTCATACAAAAAAATAAACGAACAAGTATTATTACTTTTTTAGTTACAACACAATTATGCTCAAAACATACGTTCGGCAAGTGGAATAAACAACCCTGCATGCATTCATGGATGCAATACTATAAACAACCATTATGATATATTTAAATGTGTGCTTGGGCATTGTATTTCTACACTTGGATATATATACGTGTTGGCAAAAATATATCCTAATATATAGACGCTCAAGGTTACACGCGAATATTTACGCTTTTATCATTGTCTTGCGTCATCGATTACTTACGAGAAATTATATAAATATGAAGAGCGTAGTTCATAGAGGCGCTAAGTCCACTTTATCAATTTTTGATACAATCGCATTTAATTCCCCGACAATGTTCGCGTGCATGGGAAACATGAAACTTAATTGTTCCCTATGAATGTATGAAGTAATCCGAATACGTATTTCGTCTTATTTTTTGGATTTATAGCTAGCTACTTAGATCGATATTGCACATATTATAGTATTAACTCAATTTGGACAGAATGTGGCATAGCGCCCTTTTGGAATTAAGCGTTTCGTATGTAAGTATTACTATTTCTCTCAAACGGTAATCGTTGCAACAACTGGTCCCCCATACACAGATGTACTAATCGAAATGTATGATTGTGTTCGTCGAGCTGGAGAAAATTGGATGCGGAACCCCGATTACAATCAATGCTCACGAATTTGATTCATTTTCCAAGAAAATCATCCGTTGCTTACAAAAGCATTATCATGGTGCGTGTACGGGTTTGATACTTTGATTGAAGGTGCAATTAAAGAAGAGAGCAAGCGATTTGGAAGCAAGATTGTCACGGGAGTCACGATATAGGCAGAACGATGAAACAGTCAAGGTCTTAATAATAAATGGCCCTGGTAGATATATGTAAGATGGGGGGGGGGGGGCTGGGGTAGAAGGGGGTGAGGTGACTTTTCGGTTGCGCGCATCACCGAAATTTCCTTGGTCAATGGTCGTGTACAAATTTAAAAAAAAAAAAAAAAGAGATTTGGAGGCAAGATTATCACAATAATCACGGTATATAAAACAATGATACAGCCAAGGTCATAAATGGCGTAGTTACTTCTAGAGGACTGGATGGGGAGGGAGTATAAGGAGTAAGGGCAATTTCGGTTGCGCGTATCCCTGAAAATTGCGAGATTGTTTTGGTCAGCGCGCTTGTTTTGTATCAATGTTTATACCCGAGTTTTGTATCGACCCCATTTCACAAGAACTTGTGTTGTTAACTTTTAAAAACTGGCCGATTGAATTCAACAACATGGTGATCCGCCGTGTGGCATCCCCACACACGACAGTATTTAACAGTGAGCAGATTCAGTCACAAATGCTACACAAGCGAACAAAGACCATCTTAAGATTGTTTGGCCATTCACTTTCTCTCTATTTGTTTTGGGTCCGTGGGGTGGGGGGGGGGGGGAGGGGGGGGGGGGAGGGGGAAGACATTTTGGGAAAATACGATACACAGTTGATAATACTTTTACAAAAGTGTTGGTGGAATAAGAAACCTTTCCACCTGCTTGCACCCCCCCCCCCCCCCCCCCACGCCCTATATGCCAATATCATGGATGACCCAGGCTACGCAAGTAGTTTAAGGCGCAAACGTCATCCCCATCTAAACGAGATTTATTCGGTATGATTTGGTGGTGGTCGTAAACAAGCAACAGTAAACAGGTCCAAATTGCGCAATTTATTTGTGATATCTACGCGGGGGCCAGCCTGCCTTACGGGAAAACGTCAAACGTCGAGGCATAAGTTTATAATATTCAGGTCTGTTTTTCCCCCAAATATGAATTATGCTTCGACAGTTTTCTATTTCATAAGGCGTTCAATTTCTTCCCATTGCCTTATATTCCTAGTTTTATTCTTACTTAACATAATCTTCATGCCCTTGTACACAATCATACGTATAACATTGATGCCCTTCTGACCTCGGTCCCCCATCAATAATATCATTCCCTCTTCGTTGTACCTTTCTCCTAATATTGTGAATATGCGTTTAATATATCAGAAGCATTAAACGGCAGCGAGCCTAGTTATTTCGAAGGAGTTATTGTTCCTAATGATTTTATGACAAATTGAATCTTATTTTGATGATGCAATAGGTGCTATTTGAATTTAATTGTCCACATACTTATGAGATTTCATTTCAAAATATTCTGATCTTAATGCTAGCCATCGTCGAAAGCGAGCTGGATAGTTTGAATTCAACACTAAGCCATGTATTCATAGTTATCAATTACACAACATCCTGACTGATGGATCCTGTCGAGTACCCGAGTAGAAGTAGAAGTAAAACAAATATTTATGAGTATAGTTATTGTATCCACACTCTGTTTAATAACGATATATTCATATTTGTGATCATGTATCTCTATAGCAAAATCATGCTGCTTCAGAGCAACTATAGTTCTGCCAAAACTCTTTTTAAATGAAACAAATGTGCATTTATTTTATCAATTTAGTGAAAATGTGTAAGTAAACATAGGTTGGCCGAATAGTTTGTCTATTATTTGGTATCAATTTAAAACTAGTGAAGAGTTTGTTCTGTTAATATTATGATGCAAATCTCAATGTTAATTTTTGCTAACAAGAGTCCGTCATATTTTTAAGAATAACAATCATCAATTTAAAACTAGTGTAGAGTTCGTTCCACAACTATTAATTTTATAATAACAATTTTTAAATGTTCATTTTTGTCTAGAGACTGTCATAATTTATTTCGAGAATGTTCCGTTGTTTACAGCGTACAATGCAGTGCGCCCGGATTTCATTGAGGCCCTGTTTTATGATTCACAGACAAAAAAATAATGCCTCAAGTTCAACCTGTTGTTGCTTATTAATCATAAAAAAGTACAACGGAGGCCACTTCTGTCATAACGAAATCCTTCTCCAGGTAATCTACTCATGAGTTGCTTGCTTTAAAGGGATAGTACAGTTTTGATTTAAGGGGCGCTCCAACAATATGTTTGGTAGCAATGGTAGGTTATGAAACAATCATCGGAGGGGAATGTAATTTGTTTTCATAGCAACAAATTAAAACATTCGTTTGATCAAAATCCGTTTGGACACGGCTTAAATATTCTCAAAGTAATATAATTCGAATAAAAGTCGCGGGCATTGGATTTGTTTTGGTTTAATCACTTATATTAGATTAAATATCTATAGAACCAACATATTCGTCAAAATGTACGGAGGTAGCCTTATTTTAGATATAGGGTCGCATTTAACATTATTGAAGAAAAAAGTGTTACTATTTCAGGTATACCAAAGCACAATCTTGGGTTTTAAATTTGTATATACATAACGACTTTTCGACCATTCACGCATTATAAACTATTTTGTTTAAAGTGATCATAACACAAATGTTTTAGCCAGTGCAATGAAATTAAATTTCACAAAGAACCGTTCTTTCCCTTTGAGCGTCTCGTGAACCCTTTCCCCTTATTTAGGCTATTTATGGAAATATATTGTATCCATTCCAAAATGGCGCCTCTCTCTAATAGAATGCGGCCCCTCGCCGTAAGTAGAATAATCGTCCTCTTCACTCTGTATGTATGACTAGAGACTAGAGAGTAACAGTCGCCATATTCGGCGGCGGCTTATTGCGCGATCAAATCAGATACTTCCGCAGAGGAAAGGGTGCATTTATCACTGTTTACTTTTCTTGATCTTATGATGAAGGGAAATTCTTTGTTTTATCAATGTTTGTTTTTCTTGTTTTCATAAGGGCAAATACTCTTTATATCAATGTTTGTTTTTCTTATTTTCATAAGGGCAAATACTCTTTATACCAATGTTTACTTTTGATGCTCCAATAAAAAGAACTACTTACCATGCTTACAGTATTCAGTATCAATGTAACTGATGAAATTAAACGTTTAGATGTGTAGTGTATATACAAGGGTTAATACTCTTTATATCAATGTTTACTTTTGATGTTCCAATAAACAAAAGTAGTACTTAATATGCTTTCAGTATTCAGTGTCAATGTAACTGATGAAATTAAACGTGTAGATGTGTAGTGTATAGACAAGGGGGAATACTCTTTATATCTATGTTTACTTATGATGTTCCAATAAACAAAAGTAGTACTTAAAGGGATAGTTGAGTTCTGGTAAGATGGTAAGGAGAGTACAGTTTTAGTGAAACTGAATTTTAGTAACCAAAACCTGCATCATTACATTACAAACTAATAGTTATAACTAGAAAGGAACACAAAATTACAAATGACCTAGTAAAGATCATGTTATCAAAAAGAGCCGTTAAAACGTAAGAGGGCGCTCTCTAAACACTCATCGGTTTCAACCATTTTGAATAAAATATTGTGCATGTGATGCTTTGTTGAAATAGTGATTAGATAGAGAAATAACCAACAACTATTTAAATACCTATTTTGTAACTTTTTGAAAAGAGGAAGCATTTTTTTGAATTTTTAACGGCTGGTTCAAAATTCTCTAATAAACCCGGGGCCCCGGGTTTATTACAAATTGTTATATTTATGGATATTTCAGCCGTTTCTGAACCGATTTTGATCAAACAAAGATGATTTTATTGTTTAAATATTATGCTCTTTCAAATTTTACACTCAGTTTTTCATTACCTCACAAACCAATTAAGTAGTCTAGCGCCCTCTCTACCAAAACTCAACTTTCCCTTTAACATGTTTTCAGTATTCAGTGTCAATGTAACTGATGAAATTAAACGTGTAGATGTGTAGTGTATAGACAAGGGGAAATACTCTTTATATCGATGTTTACTTTTGATGTTCCAATAAACAAAAGTTGTACTCAACATGCTTTCAGTATTCAGTGTCAATGTAACTGATAAAATCAAACGTTTATAATGTTAAGAAAAGAGGGGAAATCGCCTTACATAACTGTTAACCATTTTGAATGAATGAAAGGGAGGCTCCCTTTCAAAGATGTTGCGCATTTTAAACAATTCAAGTCTTTCCAAAACGACACGACGTTTGCTACAAGATCTTATCGCTACGTTATTGCTAGTGAAAATTAGGCTAATGGTAGGTTTGGGTTTAGAATTAGCGTTAGGCTATTGGTTTAGTGTTTTTTATAAGGGTTATAAATCGTTTTTTGTTTAAAGACAAAATTGGAGTAATTATTACCGGAGAAAATGTCAAAGAACCTCAATACAACTCTAGAAGAAACTTGGATCCTGAATAATATTATGCACAATGTATTCTGCTATCGTTTTGTTATTTTAAGTTTGTTTTTTGTTCGAATGTTAGTTTCTTCTTGACTCATTTTACCCTAAAAATGACAATGATAATAATAATAATTATGATAATTATAATGGTTAAGTTAGTACATTGGCCTGGTTTGTATGAGGCGCATACTGAATAATGGAATGGCAACACGAGGATAATACTTGTTCTAAGTGGTAAGTATAATTTTACTTTACGATCAATAATAATTGTTGGAATCCCATTTTCTTTGCCTTCTCGTAATCATGAAATAATTACGACTAACAGCATCACAAACATCTTCTTGCGTGTTTGATTTCATTTTATCATAATTTACATGAATTCAAAAGTGTAAAATAAACCATAAAACCAATCATAGTTAACTTTCCTTTCATCGGTAAATATTGTTTCCAGAAATAATGTTTAAATACATTTATGTAAATAACCAAAATAGGTAAAAAGTATGAAAAGGTGCCTTTTTATTTCCTTCTATATAGTTGTGACGTACAACACGTTTGTTAAATTAAGATATTAATCAATGAATTTCCAGTAATCATAATGATTAAATTAAACAGTTATGGGCCCCGTTGCAGAAAGAGATACAATCGATTGTAAGTTGCAATTAATCGTAAGTCAGATCACGTGTTCTAGATGCGCAAATCTGATTGGTTGAAACGCATACATTTTCTGACTTACGATCAATCGTAACTTACAATCGATTGTATCTCTTTCTGCAACGGGGCCATGGTCAAACAAGATTTGTTTATTGACACGCGTTTCCCTTGCGATTTTAAAGATGTGAGAATTTTGAAAATATATTCCATACATCAAAGTGATCATATATTCTGACTCAAAATTAATTGTCCAACTGTTGACCATGCGGACGATAATGCCCTGCACGTTTTTGACATAAATGCGAATGGATGAAGTTATACAATTATTATTGATCGTAACATAAAATTATACTTACCACTCAGAACAAGTATTATCCTCGTGTTGCCATTCCATTATTCAGTATGCGCCTCATACAAACCAGCTCAATGCACTGACTTAACCATTATAATTATCATAATAATTATTATTATTATCATAAGTATTAATTGTATTATCATGATTATGATTATAATTATCATTGTTAATATTATTATTACCAGCATCATCATCATCATCATCATCATCATCACCATCATCATCATTATCAGAAGTATTATCAACCATTCGGTGTGCCAGTTATAAACGGTTTTCTTAAAGGGATCTAGTAGCATTGTTCACACAACTATTCTCTCATAACGTATTGTATTGATTTCACCAATAGAGCATGGAACAGGTTTTGGTTCTCCGAATTTCCCTTTCGTTTTAAAGATATGTACGATTGAAGTGTTTAGTTTTTTAATTATCCACTGGAAAGTTGTAACTGTGTGTGAAGTCAGTGCAATGAGTTGGTGAATATCCTTTGCATTGCCGCTCATTGTTCGGCCTCATAACATCCATTTAACGTGAAATTTTCACACACTATTTGGTGGATGTATCAAATCACAAAAATCCAAAATTGAACAACCTTTCATCACGTTTTGCACATGCCAACGAAGTTACTCTATCCCTTTAACCGACAATCCTGGTGACGAACGTGTACCAGCAGGGCAGCATGCATGATTCAACGTTGAATTGTCGATTAAGTGTCACGTAAACTGTTTATCCTTGTAAACACATTACCGTCTGTACAAACACGTGGCACTGACAGCATATGTATGTGCAAACAACAAGTCACTTAAAGTAAGTAGGGCGAGAAGAGATGGTGATGACTGGCCCGATTCAAATGCAAAATTCTTAAATCTTCGGGTAACGCATGATTACAAATCAGTTTATGGCATAATGTTGTGGCTCTATAGACGCAACCTAGTTTTTAAAGGGACTTAGTAACATTGTCCAAATCCTCAAAATCCACTTGGAATTCTAGCAGTGCCCTCATACCTTCTATTCGTATTAACAATAACTTCATGGTACAGGTTTCGGTTTTTCAAATTTCCATTTCGTTCAAAAGATATTTACAATTGAAGCGTTCAGATATGAAATTATCTATATACGGGACCTTTACAGCCGTGTACAAAGTAAGTGCAATGAGTAAGTGAATATCACTTTGCATTTTCGCTCATTTCTCGGCCAAATAACATCCAATTAACTTGTAATGTTCACACATTAGGCGATGAAAAATAAATGGTTGGATTGGCGTAACCCGCCATCCCCTAAAAATCCCGCCGACCCTAACGGTTTTTTCTGATTTTGTTTTTTTTTTTTTTTTTTTTTTTTTTTTTTTTTCAATTGCGGTATGTGTTATTTGTGTGTTATATGTGTGTTTTTGTGTATTTGTGCGAATCCTGAAGAAAAAAAAAAGAAAAAAACAAGGAAAAAAAACCCTACCTACCTACCCTAATGTTTGGTTGCCCGTTACTCCAATCCAACAAAAAAAAATTTGGTCTTACTTTCTGGATATATATTCAGATCACACCAATACACATTTTATTAACCCCACATCACGTTTTTTTAAAACAAAGTTACTAGATCCCTTTAATGGAGGGCAAATTGATTTAATTGTAAACTTTATGTTCTACAGCATCGCGACATATAAGTAATGTGATGTAAACTGTACATTAGCATTGTACCCCGACACATTTCCTTTAAAGGGATCTTTATAGTAACATTGTCAAAGTCGACAATGTTTTAACGTTAAACTCTAGCAGTTCTCACATGCCTTGTTGTATTTGCATTACCAACAGACGCGTGGAACAGGTTTCGGTTGCCGATTTTCTATTTCGTTATAAATACAGATTAAAATGATTGACATGTTTGAACTTGAACATATCCCTGGGAGGCTTTTAACTATCTTTAAAGTGAATGCAATAAGCTGACACAGCAAATAATACAATTGTGTATTTCGCTCATTTCTCAGTCATATAGCATCCATTTATTAAACATGTAACCTCCACACATCACTCAGTGGACAAATCAGACCACGGAATTACAAATGACATCAACCATGACTTTTGTCTTTTAAAACTTGTAGCATTTGTCAACAAAGGAGATACCTTTACGTTCTGAATTGCTCAACGCACTAACTGGAACCATTGTATGTCATATATATGTGACCGGCTATAGCAATACCCGGCACTTATCGGTCAAATTCAAAATGCAGATTTTTAGACAATTAGAAACGCCTCATCGCAAGCTTTCATTTGATGCTTTGTTTTAACTAATTGGTCAGTAATTGGCGAAGATATGATTGTTTCTATTTGTTACAACCATAGGTCTTTTACACACATTGTGTGAACATAAAATGCCCAATTCTTCAAAACATGAATTACCGACAAGTGCCGGGTTTTGCTATAGCGGGTCACATATTATATAGCATAGGTTCGAGCGTATGATACCGGTACCGATCGCAAACCTTCCGCCGCCGCTCACGCAATCAATCACAGCCTTTGAGTCCGGCGACCTTGGTCATTGTCTTTTACAAAACCTAACGATTTCCTCGCCTCACAATATGATCTATTTTTTGCCCACGGATCGAGAAGAGAAACACATTCCATTGAAAACATATCGGGGGAAATATATCTACATGTAGCTTTAATGACCAGTGGTTCAGCTATTGGGGATGAGGGGGAGGGGGGTTGCTTGGAGGGGGAATCGTCCCCCATCGCTCTTCCCGCGGGCATCCCAAATTGCTGTGGCGATTCTTGCCACCGCCCCTCCCTGTGTGCCCACCCTCTGTGCCGATACCAGCAAATTAAGTATATAACACTATAAATCTATCTTACACCCCTAAATGATGGATATCCCCCCCCCCCCCCCCCCCCACCTTTATCCCCATTGTCGCTCTTGTTAGGTTCGACCTCCGTCCGGATATACCACTAAAATGAATGTACAGTCGTGGAATTAGGTTATGTGTTTATGAATATGATTCGTGTTATGTACTGTTTACTTGGAGGGAGCATGCGTTATTAGTGTTTATTATCTAGGCATGATACAGATATAGATTGACATCGTTACTGCAATCAGTACGAAAACACAATCACATAATTTAGACAAAAGATATCATACACAATAGAAATACAAATTACAACCAAATTTAAATTCCCGTATTACAGAACATATTTATTGTATCACCCTATCGAATGTTCTTTTGAACTGTTACTTGTTAATATGATTTTATTCCAAATGTATTTGTCATTTTTGTATAGCTTTACTGTTGGATAAACGTCGAATTCGTTTTTTCACTAAATATGATACAGTTCTATAGTGTTCATGTGAGTCAATATTTTTCCATCAGTCTAAAGTAAACAAATTATTTTTGGTAACAATATTAATTTAATCAACAAGATTTTCCTTTTTCTAAAGTATCGATGAATTAGTTGTGTATTAAAATTAGATCGATATACAATGTCAAGAATTGCTGTTAACCAGTTTGCTGTACATGTATTACCAATTCGAATGTTATATAACTAAATGGAAAGGATAAATTTAGTGTCTACATGTTATATTACTTTAAAATTTTTCTTTTGTTTAATGTCAAAACGCGTCGAGCATATGAATTATACAAACAAAATAGTTAATCGTCGTGTTTATGCATATTTTATATTGTCTATGATTTCATATGATTTACCACGTCACATCAAGTTGAAACGTGGCACAACACCATTCCCTTTAATATAAACCTGTAAAATGCAGCAATTTGAAAACATAAAAAAGCTGGATGGTTTCACTCTCAAAATCATTTGTATTTGCATTACAATGGTTTAAATTGCGATATGGATATTGACAAAGTTAAGGTATGACAAAATCATCAAAGTATAATATATATACAGTATAATAAGGAAGTATTGTGTGAAAAATACCCATTAACAGATTTAGGAAGCGGTCATTATTATCTTGTTGTTATCTTGTTGTGAACAAAATAAGGAGGTCATGAGCATCACGTGAATTAACAATCATTGATCACTGCTATAAGTGATGTTTTATAACCTTCAAACCTTTAGTTGTTGCTTATAGCATGTGTATAATGAGGATCGATTTGTATAGCATTGTTAATACTAAGCGCCACGCTCTACAATATCGCACTGCATGAAAATCATAACCGTCATAATGCTGGCGATATGTCAAGCCATTGATACGAATTATGGCTAGATACGGACGGTAATATACGCATTTAATGACCATATTCAAGTTTGTATGGTTAGGTTGAGCCATTTCCCGAAAGATATTTTGATCATTTAGTCATGATAAGATTTATAATAATAAGATTTCTAAGTATAAGTATAATAATTGTAACAATAATTATCATACAAAACAATAATATACTAATTGTATGACCCATAGAGACGTTTCTCTCTATGTATTATGAACCCTATAGTATTACTTGTTTTTCATAATCGGAATTAATAAGGCGATGCGGGTGCAAAACATGGCGTCAATCCGATCACTTGACACGTCACCCAGAGCGCAATACTCTATCCTGCAATAAACATATCATTGCTATATCGATGGCTTTGTAGTTTCACTGAACATACTGAAAGGCGTGTATGTATGCCTGATTACGTCCTTTGCTAGGCGGTCATTCGTAATAACGCAACAAGAGCAATAAATTGATGTTATTACGTGTATCTAGCCTTTTAAGCCATACTCATTGTTGGAGTTTGTTTGTGAATTACACACTATAATGCCTTACAAAATAACCACTTTGTATGATATTCATAAATGTATTTATTGCATTTATTCAGATATGTAATAAAGACTAAACGAATAGTCCAAAGACTTAAACAGTTAATTTACATGATATATATCTGCACCCAATAAGCACATTATTTTCCAAATATTGTAAGTTAAAAACAAAATGAATAAGGGACACTGCGTTAATGAATAAGACTAGGGAAATTGCAAGCAAAATTTAACTCGTATACACAGATTCAAAAACGCTGTTTGCAGTTTTATTGGATCACTGTCTTGTGGTAACCACGTTTAGTAGGCAGTTTGGCCGTTATAGACAGGTGGCCACCAAGACATATATATTTGTAATAACTCTCGATGTCATATGATTCACAATTAGATTCTACTGTGCACCTTTCCACTAAAGCCTGTTGTTAGATTATCAGCATGTCAGCGCCTTAATATTATTATGGAAAGCCTTTTGTAATTCCACGAAACAGTTAATGATAACGTTTCTGTTTCTCCGTGAATAATTTCCTGCAAAATTACATTGTGATCAATAATCAGGGCAATCAGACATTAACTATATATATATATTAAAGTGATCCGTGTAAAGTGTCAGATATTGCACAAACTGACATTTGAGACTTCAATCCTATATCATTGTAAAATAGAATTGAAAGATTTGTGAAAGTTTGAAAGAAAACAAACACTGTTTACCTAGTGAAAAAAACGAATATTGAGTTCATATTTTATCACTGAATACTGATGGTCTGTTGTAGATTTGTCGCAGTAATAATCATCCGTTTGATCTTGACGATGTCCGCACCCGTGTATACAGCTACAGACTGTACGGAATTCATGGAATTTGCGCACGCTAGGCTCAAAGTTCTGTGGGTCGGGAAAATTTCCCACGCGCGCTGGCAGGACGTGTTCAGCGACGACAATTGTACTTTTTATCAAAACCGTTAGCTAACGCTTTTGAAATAATGATTTTCAATGATAATTATCTTCATACTAAAGGGACATTTGAAAAAATCGAACCCTATTTTATTCTTCTCTTACCATAAGCTAAACAACACGGCAGAAGAGAAACGATGAAACTCCAAGTATATTTCGTGGAGTTAGACACTTTACCTGTATCACTTTAAACAATCTAAAGAAAAGCATTGTGTAATGTTCCTAGTGGGTGGGGAACTCCCGGGGGTGTTACATGCATTACTTGTCCCGGACGTATCCCACCGGGTGATAAATGTCCCCCGGAAAACGGCATGCCTAGCATAAGGGGGTGAATATGACTGTGCTAAAGTACGTGATATGTTATTCAAATAAATGTGTGTTTCACTTTGAGCCTTTAGATGAGCAACACATAGTTCTTGGCCCCGGAAGTATCCCGCCGGGTGATAACTGCTCCCTGGAAAATACGCCATACTTAGCCAAAGGGGGAAGGACATATAATGCGCAAAATTGTATTGTTAACTATGTTATTCTATTTTGGTTTCTAGTAAGGTTCATCGTTATATTAATATTCAATAGAATGATTATCAAATACATAAACATTAAACCATGGATTTTTCTCCTAGTATACAATCAATGATTAAACATTTTCTCAGAGGGGGGTGTGAGACCTGTTCGAAATTATTATTGATGCAACATCTCCAGGGGAGCCCTGAAAACATAATTATGTAACTTACGCATGCTGTTTTAAATACAATCATTATATTTTTTTACGAGCTGAAAAAGACCCACCCATTTTGCTTTCATATTATTTTGTGTTACATCAATATTGTTCTGTAAGATTTTTTCCGTGTATATCTCCATTGACTGTGGTAACAGTTGTCGGGTCCTTGACTTTCCTTTGGCGACGAATTCTTTAGTGCGGATTACCAACAAAATATTGATAATTTGAAAATTCATCTAATTCTCTCTCATAACATGAATAAGAAAACAGATTAGAGGGAAAAGGAGAGGACGATAAAGCGAGGAGAGAATAAAAAAGCATGTACACCGCAAACTTACAAATACACATAAGAAATTATAACGATACATATTTTATATCACAGGCCCTCTGGACTTGCGATGAACACAAATGTATGATTCGTATATAGAAAATACAAAATATATATACAGAGAAAGAAAAGGGGAGAAGGAGGAGGATATTTGCATTGAGCCCTGTAGACGAAAAGGGAAAGCCAATAGGACATATGAAAATAAGGAGTGAACGCTAAAAGAAGTGAGACAAAAGAGAGGGGATTATAAACGCGAAAAAGTTCCATGAATATACGAATAATTATTAACGAATTGGTATAAAAACAAAATGCACGCTTCTAAAGGCTCGTTCACATAATTATACAAATAAACATATCATTATGCAATTATAAAAAAAACCCAGAAAGATACACGTTTGCATTGAACCTTGTAGACGAAAAGGGAAAGCCAATACGAAATATGAAAATAAGGAGAGAACGATAAAAGAAGGGAGACAAAAGAGAGGGGATTATAAACGAGTAAAAAGTTCCATGAATATACGAATAATTATTAACGAATTGGTTTACAAAAAATTCACGCTTCTAAAGGCTCGTGCATATACAAATAAACATATCATATCTGCAATTATAGAAAACAGACAGATACACGAAACAAATATACATTTTAAGACAAACAAAACTAGAATGAGACATAGAGAGGAATAGAGAGAGGGGGCGAATGAGAAACGGTACTCGTCGAAATGAACAAATTTAGGCGACAGTTTGGCAGCAATGCTCTCTTTTAAGATCAATATTGAAACTGCTCATATAAAACCGAGAGGTGAAATGGATAATGGAAATAATAAAGAAGGGCGCTTGTCTTCTAGGACAAGAAACTCAGTAGATGGTCTTATATTTAGATCTATATATATATCAAGAGCTTAGTTCCAAAAGGTGCTTCATCCACCTTCCATAACATTTGAGTTTAAAATATCAGTACATTAATAAGCTACGTAGATTTCTAGCAATCCAAATTTTATAACTAATTACAAAATCAAAATAAAATATGGAATATTCCATGTTCATATATCCATAGGCATGTGTACAAAGTCAGACAAAGAAACCTGTTTTTCTCCAAAGTTGAACAAGTGGATTTAGCGCCTTTTTGAATTAAGCTCCTTATATCCTTATACCAGTGTAGACAAAAAAGGTCAGTTCCCCACGCTGTAGAGGTCGTATGCCCTTCATGCCTTTTCGGCCACCAGAATCATTTTGTTAGACCGTCGTACGGTTGCTCTTGCTAGAAATATTTTCTCACGTCTTTTCTTAATTTGTCTGTTTTTATCTTTCAAGTTTCAAAAGAACTATGCCGGCGTGACAATCAAAATGTGTTTATATTGTTTGAAGTGTATATCAAATGAAAGGTGGACTGCCATTCTAATCTAATAAGTTTACTTGCCACACGACCTTCTTTAATTTATTCGCCCTTCTTTCCATAATTCAACACATTTACTGCTGATCTCGCATATACCGTGTATTTCCAAAAGGGGCTATATCCACTTTTTCAATATCGGAGAAAATCAGGTTTCTTTGTCCAATTTTGTACACGTGCCTATGGGAATATGAAAATTGAATGTTCCATATTTTGATTTTGATCTCGTAATTCGTCCTAAAATTCAGATTTCTAGATAGATACGTAGCTTATGCGCTGATATCGTTAACTCATTTTGTTTTTTATGGAAAGTGGATATAGCCCCTTTTGGAATTAAGCTCTTCATATATCATTCTAGATGATTATGTTTACTCATCGCGTCTTAATTTCATTTGGCCTCATCTGGAGCTGCTTTTCAACATGCATCAATCATAAATAAGTTCACGTTATCACGGTATATGTTTTCTATATAATACAAGAAAGACGAATCACACGCATGTGACTAGTATAATCAGTCGAAATATTAATTTGTGATAGAACACGATTAAAGTTCCTTATTGAATGCACATTATTCATTCTTCATCGTAGAATAATAGTATGCACATGGAAACAAAGTCATGTTCTGCAAGGCATGAATGTCAAAATAACATTAATTAAGTGTAATGTTATAAGGGGGAAAACGTTCATCATGATAAATTTGTATAAAGTGCGTTTTTACAATGTTTTGCGCAATTGTGATCTTCAGCTGATAGCAATCACGACAAAGTCAAGGGATTGATTTCCCAAGGATAGCCGCGCTCATCCAGAAAAAAAGTTAAGTCTGTTAGTCGCCTTAATTCCAACCTACTTTATTTATAAGCATTATGAAAGTGAATTCTGCATATCCCTGACATAAATATGTAATGTTTAACGTCATTGTGATGTTCAGCCGATAGCGATCATGACATGATCCAGGGATATGGGATATTGTCCAAGGATAGCTTCGCTCATCCAAAAAAGCACATTCAACTGATATATGTCCAATATACGTAATTTAACTATAATTATCCATCCGAATGGAGACTAAGTTTAAATCCCTCACAGTCCCTTTAAGAAAGTGCACATTAACAATGTTCAGCGTCATTCTGATATAGCGATCATGACATAATTCAGGGATATGGCAAATTGGCCAAGGATAGCTGCATGCGCTCATCCAGAACCGACATCCCACTGCTTTCCTTTCAATCTTCGTAATGATTTTCGAGCCGAGTAACTGAGTTGGGAGTTTTCCACAAATCCCTGACAAAGACTTTAAGAAAGTGCACATTAACAATGTTTAACGTCATTGTGATGTTCAGCCGATAGCGATCATGACATGATCCAGGGATATGGGAAATTGTCCAAGGATAGCTTCGCTCATCCAAAAAAGGCACATTTAACTGATATATGTCCAATCTACGTAATTTAACTATAATTATCCATCTGAATGGAGACTAAGTTTAAATCCCTCACAGTCCCTTTAAGAAAGTGCACATTAACAATGTTCAGCGTCATTGACATAATCCAGGGATATGGGAAATTGCCCAAGGATAGCTGCATGCGCTTAACCAGAACCGACATCCAACTGCTTTCTTTTCAATCTTCGTAATGATTATCGAGCCGAGTAGCTAGGTATAGGGAGTTTTCCACAAATCCCTGACAAAGACTTTAGTTAGTCGCTTTAATTCCAACCTAGTTTATTTGTAGGCATTATGAAAGTGCACTCTGAAAATCCCTGACATAAATATGTAATGTTTAACGTCATTCCGATGTTCAGCCGATAGCGATCATGACATAATCCAGGGATATGGGATATTGGCCAAGGATAGCTGCATGCGCTCATCCATAACCGACTTCCCACTGCTTTATTACAAATCTATACGTAATTCAACTACAATCATCCATTCGAAGGGAGACTAAGTTCAAATCCATCTTAGTCCCTTTAGAAAGCTGCACATTATCAATGGTTTGCGTAATTCTGATCTTCAGCCGATAGCGATCATGACATGATCCAGGGATATGGGAAATTGGCCAAGGATAGCTGCATCGCTCATCCAGAAACGACATCCAACTGCTTTCTGTTCAACCTTCGTCATGATTATCGAGCCGAGTCGCCGAGTAGGGAGTTTTCCACAAATCCCTGACAAAGACTTTAAGAAAGTGCACATTAACAATGTTTAACGTCATTGTGATGTTCAGCCGATAGCGTTCATGACATAATCCAGGGATATGGGAAATTGGCCAAGGATGGCTTCGCTCATCCAAAAACGACATTCAACTGGCTGTGAGACGCTTTATTTCCCGTCTACTTAATCTTCCCTAAGCATTTTGACCTTTATGAGATTTTGTTCTTTCCGTTAAACATGTTAAAGGTAATGTTGGTTTATGGTGATATGTTTTTGCATCTCCTAATTGGTTATGTCGTCTTGTCCCGTGTGTTCATGACTTAAAACATTAATTCATAATAATACGTATGTGTAATACAGTTTTCGTTTCGGCAATGATTGTCAAGCAACTGCTCAATTTGTGAATAACAATAGTTAAAACAAAAAATGGGGCCTAATATTGCAATATTAATGTAAAATGTGCATGTAAAACGTGCATGTAAAATAGATGTGCAACAACTATAATACGTTCGTGGACTGTTCTGTCTGCATGAAATTCTACCACATTTTTTCGGCGGTAGCTTTAATTTGTGGAGAGAGAGGAACAGATTACGCGGATGTACGGAGAAGCCGGTCATGATCTGATGTTATTTAGCAGCGAAGCATCCAGATTAGTTTCTCATTTTCCACGTCCCTCTCTCTTATCGTCTGCCATCACTTTGTACGCATACCGCATTGTTTGCTGGCTCGCTGTCTGCTATTTATAAACAAGCCAAAAAGGGAACCTTCGAAATACCCCAATAATACGCCTGCCATTTATGCGACAGGTTAATGGGATGTTGATCTTGAATCTTAAAGAGTTACTCTAAAATGGATACTCCCATAATACCCCGGAGTTAAATGCCGAATATACACCGGGATAATGGGATCGTGATCTTGAAAGGATTCCGCTAAAAGGGATACTTAAATAAAACCTCTGAGATGCACATCGGAATAATGAAATGGTGATCTTGAAAGAGTTACTCGAAAATAGACACAACTCCAATAATACGACGGAGTTATGTGCTGAATATAGACTAGGATATTCGGTGTGTGATCTTGGATCTTAGATCTTAAAGAGATAATCTAAAAAGATACTCCAATAATACCTAGGAGTAATATGCCGAAATAGGTTAATCGCATAGTGATATTTAAAGGATTACTAAAACAAAAAGGATACTTAAATAAAACCTCTAAAAATATATGCCTAATACACATCGGGATAAATGGGATTGGGATCTTGAAAGAGTTACTCTAAAATAGATACAACTCCAATAATACGCCGAAGTTATGTGCCGAATATACACTTGGACTATGGGTTAGTGATCTTTAATTTTAGATCTTCAAAAGATATGCTAAAAAGATAATACGCCGGAGTTGTTTATCGAATAAATATGCACTAGGATAATCTGACGGTGATCGTGAATTTTAGATCTTAAAGACATGAAAGAGTTACCCTTAAATGGAGTTGCATATATTGGTATACTTTGGCGCGTGGTGATCTTGAAATTGAGATCGAAACTAGTTTATTTCAGTAAAAAATAGATACACCAATAATACTTCGGAGTTCTATGCCGAATATACACTAGGTTAATCGGATAGTGATATTTAAAGGATAACTCTTTAAAAATGATAGTCAAATAAAACCTCTGAGATATATGCAAAATACACATCGGAATAATGGGATTGTGATCTTGAAAGAGTTCTTCGAAAATAGTTACAACTCCAATAATAAGCCGGAATTATGTGCCAAATATAATGTTTTCGAGATATTTGGTTGGGAATTTTGAATTTTAGAGCTAGATAATCATGATACTTTCTCTAAAAAATAGAGCCTTATTTAATGTGTTTGCTAACACAACCATGATGACTGAATGTCGTGAGAATGGTACATAAATTGTCGTATTGTCGACTTACAGACTACATGTACATGTATATAACTTAATTTTCCACGGAGTATTTTATTTAATTTCGTTGTTTTCTGTATAAAACTTATCTGGATTCGATGCCTCGCATGGGTAGTGTATAGATACAATAATGCTGTACGTATTAACGTAAGGATACTCTTGTAAGTTGCATTAAACTTATAATGTAGGTTTTACACAATGGCACAGTACAAATTAATAAATGTCATTTGTTCATAAATTGGCTTCCTATTCTTAATGCGAGTTAAAAATACTATATTCAAAGAGCCATTCACATGTGAATAAGACGCAGCCATAGACAGACTATAGGATTTACCTCAGTCACCTCATCTATATAATAGGTTTAGATGAATTAACGAATAGCTAGAAATCGAACAAACATTTTCGTACAAACTGAATTTTGAAATATAAAATTATAGTGTATCCATGTCTTCAAATTATTTTCTTATGAATCTATGTATTACAATGTATTACAATAACTTGTATCATGTCTTTCATTGTATGCAAGCAACGATGTTCATGAATTGTTTTTGTATGCTTTACAATTTTGTTTAAATAAATAAATAAAATAAAATATGATAGAATAACAAAATGTACATTCCTATTCCCTTTAACAGTATACAATACTAATATCAAAATATCAAAAAATTCCATTCACACGCCAAATCAATCAGTTATCAGTGCGTAACGATCACTCTAAGATTTCTGTAATATAATAACTATCGATGACATGAACGATTTCACGATAAAGGCCATGAGCATGACATTTTAGCAATACGCCTTAGAATGCCGATAGTGGAGCGTCGCAGCATATACAACACACATACATATATAAATATATGAAGCTTACACTGCAAATGGCATGCTCAGAGTTTAGTTTTTAATGAAATACCCTCGATTCGTAACATGAGAAACGGTCAAGCCTTCGGTAGTCGATTAAATTCTGAAATTCAATTATGCGCATGATAGATGCATTGAGTTTCCAATATCCATTTTCTATTAAAAAGCTCTATCATATTCGTTTTTTTTCTCCAACGTCGTACTTCGTTACGTTTAGGGTCTAAACTTGAATTGGATTTTGCTTGGCCGCTGCATCCGCCTTTCGTTACCCCACAATGTTGATGATGATGATCAGATTTGGGAATTTATCTATAGCTAAAGCCGTAACCGTATATAAAGGGTCAAGTGAACTTTTCTGATGAAACCGTAAACTTTCCGACCAATGGAAATGAGTTAAACGACGTAGTAAGGGACAGTCTGACCGGGGAGGGGGAGGGGGCAAATAGGGGCGAAATTATTCACATGAGGGCAATATTGTAGTTACGGGGGCACAGCCAGGGGCACATGCCCTCCCCCTCCACACACACACACACACGAACACACATAAATACACAAACACATACACTTCGTATAATGAAATAGCAATACAATCTCAATTACCAATTGTATTATTGTTTATTTAATTGTCAGTCTTGAAAAAAATTACCCTTGTATACCGCAGCCTTTTTTGTTATTGTTTTGTGAGCAGTGTGATGTGTATATTATAGGGTGCAAATATCCCATATGGGGGGCAATTCCCCCCCCCCCCCCCCCTTGCATCTCCTCATCCTCCTCTTGACGTTTCCATTTTAAGATATTAAGGTAAAAATAATGAAATGCACATCTCGTATGTCCCCCATAAGGGTAAATTTAGCATCCTGACCCATTGATTATTACGTCCATATCCAGCATACAGTCCCCATGTGCACCATTCTACTATAAGATCAAAGTAACAGGGGCAAACGCTTTCCACATGGGGGAGAATTTGCCCCCCCTCCCTTGCCCCCACCCTCCTCTTCATATTTCCATTAAAAATATTACGGGAACATAATGAAATGCACATCTCGTATTTTCCCCCCATAAGGGCAATTTAGCATCCTGACCCATTGATTATTACGTCCATATCCACCATTCAGTCCCCATGTGCGCCATTATACTATAAGGTCAGAGTATAAGGGGCAAATGTTTCTACATGGGGGAGAATTTGCCCCCCCCCCCCCCCCCCCAACCCCCTTGCCCCCACCCTCCTCTTCATATTTCCATTAAAAATATTACGGGAACATAATGAAATGCACATCTCGTATTTTCCCCCCATAAGGGCAATTTAGCATCCTGACCCATTGATTACTACGTCCATATCCAGCATTCAGTCCCTATAGCTCCATTATGCTATAAGGTCAGTAAGTTAATTACGGAGCAATTTCTCCATTGTCATCGATGTTCAATTCGTGTTATTTCGGTTGGGTAGCGGAATGTATGGGGCTGCACTGCACAACAGTCGGCCGCAATGTGTTGTACAAACATGCTGTTGACTTTAAAATTTGCCCTTCTATTTATACACACATGTGGCACAAGAGAAACATTCATAATGATCAGTGTATAATGAGTATATAATCGTATGGGTGATCGTATATTGATATATCACGGATACTTTAAGTCGATTTTTGTTTGCATTTGTTACGATAATGCAAACATGATTTTTGTTTTCGTTACAAATGCATACTATTTATATATACTTAATTGATGCATAATGTATCATTATGATCGTGTGTATCCATTTTGCTGGACGTACGTCTAATGTGTGATATATTGGGTGTGTTCATATATTGATACATCGCGGGTGCTGTGTAATATGTTATTTGTTATGATGAGAAATCAACATTACACAATACAATTGCTGAATTAATATATGTGTTTAAGCTAAGCTATTTATAGTAGGTGTCATCTATTCGGAACAAAAACATATGTTTTGATTTATTATTTGTATACGGTGATAACAAATGTATTTACACACGTATTGAACATTAGGTCGTTAGATAATAACAACAAATCAGTTTATATTTATTCATGGTATTCATATCGAATTTACATATATATTCAGAAACAATTTGAATATCATATAGGATTATGCTAAATGAATTACATAATGTATGAAAATGACACAGTATTATTATTCGATATGCTAGCCCGAAATACCCCTCTTTTGTGTTATTGGAGTGATAGGTATAGAGTACAGAAGCCATGATGTCATAAAAACACTTTTTTGGAATTTTCAAATTTGGACTTCATTTTCAGAAAGAGCATAACAAATAATGTCCAAATACCGAAAATCAAAGGAATAGGTTACGTATTGGCTGAGATATGTCCATCCGAATGAATTTTACTTCAATGGGCAATCAGTGTTATAGTGCACTGGTTCCTAAATTTAGGAACCAGTGCACTATAACACTGATTGCCTATTGACAAAAAAATCATTCGGATGAGCATATCTCAGTCAATACGTAACATATTCCTTTGATTTTCGGTATTTGGACATTATTTGTTATGTTCTTTCTAAAAATGAAGTCCAAATTTGAAAATTCTAAAAAAAAATGTTTATGACATCATTTATGACATCACACTTCACCACTCTATATACCTTGCTTCGTAGATGAAAGTTTGTTTGAAATGAAAATAAACTGAACTGGACCGATATTAATAATTATTCAAAAAATTAAAACTTGTCATCTCATGTCAAAGATGATTTAGATAAGTCCTTCTTTAAGATGTGTAAAAGGACATCTCCAGTCGTTCATACGAAATAATTAATATTGCAGTATGGTACAATATAATGCGGTATACTGATTCAATATAATTGTATGCAGTGTAAAACTATATTGTAGTGTAATTAATAAAACAAAAATAGGAACACCTTTTTCTACATTTGGCTTCGTAAATGAATGCACTTGTATGTTTGCATTGCACGAACGTTATAACCACCTGACAAAAGTTAATGCAATAACACCTTATCATTATGCATTACATTGAAACAAACACATTTTAAAAAAAAAGGAGAATTACATGTCCTCAGATAACCTTGGGTGTTCACACCGATATAACAAAGTTAACCCATCCTTTTCAGAAAACCTGGCGTAATATGTATTAACTCTATGGAAACTCAGTTCTATTTGAGGAAATAGGTTAAAGAGTCACAAATGGATACGAATTACTATTTCAACCTATTGAGCATCCGCGCGGCAGTGCATACGTCATAAATAGGTCGCACTTGATAAAAAAAAGTAGACTGTTCGACAGCTATCAGTCATTGATGGGCAAATGCATGCAATAATATGAAGAAACGTCTGGCTCCATATTTTTAGGCAGAAGGTATCGCCGCGACATCGAAAGAAAATCTATTTTTAGAATTTGTCATTTCTTCCACTCATTATGATACCCCTGCTATGGTTCTACGTCAGGCTCACATATGGAAGGCACGACTTGACATAATACGTGATCTGGTTAAATACAATGATGTAAACTCTGCAAGACGCGTAACGCCACCCCGAAACGACGTAACGTAAACGTAATTGACCAATCAGATTCAAATGTGGCGCGGCCGTATGGGATAAGTATTTGAATGAGATACTAGTACGTAAATGTTCTAGCGTAACGCAACGGTTAAGTTACCTATTATTAAACATGCACTTTATTACGAAGGTTGCCACTGACTGTGATTTAATAGATACATGCCTTCGCCGACCGCAAGAAATTACAATCTGATTGGTCAAGTTAGGTGTATACGCTCCATCTTTTCATGATACGTTATGTCGTTCTGCGGTTGCATAACCTCGTTTTGCTTTAACATAACCCTACTATGTTTCACGTCCACGTTGGCCTTCCATACGCTGATGACATTATACGCCGTATAAAAAGCAATTAGAATCATAATCTAGCGTATGCCTTGGACGATTGAAAAGACAATTGCAATTATGTGAAGGCCTACGCAACATATAGTCATTCATTATATGACGTCATTAAAGGGCTAGTTCATGTGTTTATGTTCTGTAATCACGGTTATGTCCAGTTATTAGTAATAATATCTTCTGGAGAACTGATGCTCTTTCGAGATGATGTTAATTGTACAACATGACGGCAACAAAGATAATGATAACGGTAAACACTATACACCGATAGGTTGTGTTCACTTGGTATGAGCTAAGTATCAATTATTGGTGTCCGTACTCGTAAGCTTATAACAATAACTATTGCAATACACATGTTGCATTGATTACGTTGACTATGATACAAATATATCAACCATTGACTGTGTGTATGTTTTCATCGCTTGAAAAGGAGGGTCGCCAAGTGGCATTTTCTACTTCTGAGATAATCATATTTTAAGTTGGGGAGCCTGGTTGAAATTCAATATAGCTTACTTCATTACTGATAAATAATGTCGAAATGTCAAAACAATGAAATTTTCAACATTTGGAATCACATTATAGATCGCCGCAGGCCAGAGCTATGAGTTAGTAATGTAAGTATAGTGACCAATAATGCGTGTATTACAATGGCCTAGTCATGGCCAACACCGGCAAGAGATAGTAAATCAGGAATGGGTTTCAGTAATGCATTTATTGGAAAAGTTTTACGTTCAATACTTTTCGACATTGGCGAGCGTCATAAATGTCCAGGGGGTATTTCACTAAACTCTAAAATAGATGCTTAGCATCTCCTTAATCACAAAAAATTGATCCTAAAATCGAGTTTAGTGTTTAGTGAAACACCCTACAGAATGATGTTTTACTTTCGTACTGTTATTACACACATGTTTGAACAATCTCTCCGAGTAAAAACGCGCTCTTTTAAAGGGCTAATTAAATTAATACTAATTTTAAATGGGATTTAATGAACAACAACCAAATATGAAGCACCCACTAGTAAATAATTTCTCAGAAAATGTTGAACCAATCCTCACTGAAGTATCTCTTTAAATAAAGCGCCCGAGCCAAGATCATTACCAATGAATCGACCCCCGGGACCTCCGGCGTCTTCATCCGATGAATTATAGGGTATCAACGCGGAGGCTTTTCGCCACCTTATATCCCGACCCCTTAGTTTTATGGGTCTCGTACTAGACTATAGCTTGCTGTACCATGAATACGGTTCGCAGAACATTCGCTGGTGCATAACATTTGTTTGAGGAAAATAAATCAGTTCATTGAATTCGTTGGTGATCGCCGTTATAATTAACAGTACTGAACATGTTTGAAGGAAAACCTTAATATCGACAAAGATTAATTAAAGGGGCACCTGTAAAGTGTCAGATATTGCCCAAAATTACATTTGAGACTTCAATCCTATACTAAAATCATTGTAAGATATATCCGAATGATGTGTGAAAGTTTCATTGAAAAAGAACATTGCTTTCCTGGTTAAAAAACGAAAATTTGCGTCAGCTTTTACAACGAATTATTGTATAACGTGTATGAGGTTTATGACCGTTCATTAACGCTCTTGAGCTGAATGATTATCAATGATAGATATCGTCATACTAAAGGGGCATTTAAACAAATCTAACCCTTGTTTATTCTTCTCTTACCATAAGCCAAACAGCACGGTAGAAGAGAAATGTGGAAGCTCCAAGTAATTTTCGTGGAGTTAGACACTTTATTGGTTTCACTTTAATTGAAAATGTTCATGAATTCGCTTTCCATTGAATGCTATAGGCTATACGTCTAGGGTCCATAAAATGTTTTTCTTTCAATTCAACATAGTCGTATATATAATATTGTTTTATTGATATTCAGTGGCGTAGCGTGGTCGGGCTAATTCGGGGAGGGGTGGGGGTATGATTAGGGGCACACCTTTTCTTTTTACAAATATTTCCCCCCTATAATATTTTGTAATTGTTTTGGGTAAATTATTGTGGGAGCACGTGCCACGCCTCCTCCCTCCCCATACCCACCAGAGCGCCCCCCACCCCCCCCCCCCCCCCGTAGCTACATAGCTGCTCATGTTTACAATATAAATTTCAGTTTAAAAAAGTATTACATTCCGCATTGTTGCAAAATCAACCGTCACTTTTGTAAGTAACATATTTAAGTCATTTTCAAGGTTCGACTTTGTGGAAAATTTGTGCCGCGGGCAACATATTCCACGTCATTTTGTGAAATAACAATCGCGCGAAAATATCACTTTGCTATAATTATATCAACGGTGCGAACCATTTCAATGAGTGCTAACCTCGTACAGTGTATGTTGAAAATAATAGAATGGCCACCTTAAAGGGATAGTTGAGTTCTGGTAAGGAGAGTACAGTTTTAGTGAAACTGAATTTTAGTAACCAAAACCTGCATCATTACATTACAAACTAATAGTTATAACTAGAAAGGAACACAAAATTACAAATGACGTAGTAAAGATCATGTTATCATTCAAAAAGAGCCGTTAAAACGTAAGAGGGCGCTCTCTAAACACTCATCGGTATTTTTTGAATTTTTAACGGCTGGTTCAAAATTCTCTAATAAACCCGGGGCCCCGGGTTTATTACAAATTGTTATATTTATGGATATTTCAGCCGTTTCTGAACCGATTTTGATCAAACAAAGATGATTTTATTGTTTAAATATTATGCTCTTTCAAATTTTACACTCAGTTTTTCATTACCTCACAAACCAATTAAGTAGTCTAGCGCCCTCTCTACCAAAACTCAACTTTCCCTTTAAATCAGTTTGTTTTGTTTGTATAAACTAAGCGAGGAAATTCGTCTTCAAAAGGTCTAAAAAAAGGTTAAAGATGACGTGTCTATTTTGCAGGCTCAAAATCCTACGTACATTGCATAATAGTGAGCGTATATTTAATAAAAACATAATTGTATAGCTTACCTGATATAATTAGGACTAGAAAATGTTTTTTTAGATTGTTGACGGTCAAAATTTATATTTTACAGTCGGTCTTCTATACTAAATCATATATATTGTATTGTACAGTATTGTATTGTATTGTATCGAATTATATTGTATGTCATTTTATTGTATTGTATTGTATTGTATCTGTATGTCATTTTATTGTATTGTAATTGTATTGTATTCATGGTATAATTTACTGAACTTGATCATGTTGATGTTGCCTGCAAAAGTGCTACAATACCTTTAATGCACACCTAACAGTATCGTTCTTCTCTCCTTTGCCAACCCTTATACAATAATCATGCTGTCACGAATGAAACATTAATGCGCCGGATGGACTATATATGTTACGCCATAGTCATGTTATCTCCATCTTCATGGACCGACAATCGCGCTTTAACCTTCACACTGGCCCTCAAAATGTTTACTGCATGTACAACGAATACATTATAAATGATTTAGCCGTTTTAACGACTTATTTGTCAACTTGTCTTTACCGGAAATAACTAGTATGCGTGTGTTAACAATCTCGGGAAATGTTTAACATGTTTAAAGGGATAGCTGAGTTTTGGTCAAACTGAATTTTAGTAACCAAAACATGCACCATTACATTATAAACTAATAGTTATAACTCCACCATGCTCGAAAGGTATACCAAATTACAAACGACTAAGTAAAAAGCCTGTAATCATTCAAAAAGAGCCGTTAAAACTCAAGAGGACACTCTCTCAAAACTCATTGGTTTCATCCATTTTAAATAAAATATCGTGCATGTGATGTTTTGCTGAAAAAGTGATTCGATAGAGAAATAATCAACAACTATTTAAAACTTCTTTTTTAAATTTTTGAAAAGAGGAAGCATTTAAAAATAAATGTTAACGGCTGGTTCAAAATTCTCTAATAATTGTGGGGCACCACATTTAGTACAATTGGTTATGTTTTTGGATATTTCGGCCATTTCTGAACCGATTTTGATCAAATAAAGTTTATTCTGTCACTAAAATATTATGCTCTTTCAAATTTGACACTCAGTTTTTCATTATGTCACAAACAAATATTTTGTGTAGCGGAAGTGGAATACACAAGTTTGTTATGAAAAGTATAAGTAAAAGAAAATAGTTTCCTCTGTCAGAGTGGGTAAGCTGCATTTATTGCCACTGTTTGCAACTTTTTTATTTTTTTTTATTCATGTTTGATTTTGCTTGGAATTTCCCCAATCTTTCACAATTGTTTGTACATATCATGATCTTGTTGATTCAATCAAACATATAAATATAAAAAAAAGTTTCCGGTCACAGGGTCAAATAATTGAAAAATGAGTTTGCGAGTGGAGGTCGCATGTGTGTTTTTTCTATGCATTTTGTTATACTGTAAAGCAAAATAATGACGATCATATTTTTCTCATAATTTCCATAAATGATATAACCGTTTTGACGACTTGTATACTTGTTCCTCTTCGAAAATATGCTCCTTTTAGCAACGATTTCTTTTTAATGCGTGTTAGTAATCTCAAAATGTGAATGTATGAAGGGAACTTCTCAAAACATGGAATCCGACGTTCATACTAACTCATCCTTTTGAACTTCCTATCAAATAACAATTCATATTGGTTAAAAAGATATATATATATATATATTACTTGATGTGCCATACAATGTGGTTCAAATAAAACGAGAAAAGTCCTAAATTAAAGTGAATATACAATTGTAAACATATGTATGGACAATTAATCGGAGAAAAGTAAACTTTATTTATAGTATGCATTGCATACGGTCAAGATGAAATATGCTTACGTATACCTTACATATATTTTGCAACATTATGTTCCTTTAAACTGAAGATTAAATATTATTACGTATACTTTACATATATTTGACAACATAATTTTCCTATGAACTTGAGATGAAATATTCTTACGTATACTTTACATATATTTGGTAACATGATTTTCCTATGAACTGAATTCCGGTAAATATTTGCATGTCGGGAAGTGCAAGCATAAGCATTGCTGTACGATTCTTGGCGTCCGAACATACATTTACACAATCAATACTAGTGCATGGTGCCACGGGAAAGAGGGGCATTGATATAAAGATCTGATTTACAAAAGGAGCTAAATCCGTTAAACTTACTTTGAACAAAAATCACATTTATTTCACCACCTTTTACACATTCCAACGGAAATATTGAAATGGAATGTTTTTACATGTAAATGTTGATTGATTAATTAGCTTAACAATATAAATTTACAAATAGTTGCGTATTGCACTTATATTGTTGACCCAACTTATATTAAAAGTTCATTTAGCGCCTTTTGGAATTGAGATATGGGCAAGGAGATGCCGCGGTGTGGGTTTTTGTAAATTCCTCCGGTCGATGAGGGAGAGAGAGGGCGTCAGGGAGAAGAGGTAGATGCTGAGAGATAAAATGTAGAAACAATGAGGAAATGGTTGATAAAAGTAAAGAGAGAAAGAAAAAGAGACTGGGTCTGAGAGACTAGAAATAAGCGAGAGTGCAGGAGAGAAAAGGATGGAAAGGGAAACTTGAGATAAAGATTGGGAGAGGAAGACAGAGAGGGAGATGAGTGGGGTGTACAGTGGGAGGAAGAGGAAATGTTAAGATCAAAGAGCAAGAGCATGAAGAGGGTGAATGAAGATAAGAGAGGGGGATGAAGAAATGAAATTAAGGGGGGACTTTAATAACAGAAAAACTGAGATGGATCGTCAGAAATATGAGAGAGAAGTTAAGAGAGAAAGTGGAAGAGAATCGCATGGCATTGATGAATGGCCAGTTGTAGACCTACCATGTCATGCCGGGGCGAAACACGTGCTTTTCACCATACCGTGTTATTACCGCCCGCCTACCCGCCCCGGACCGCTATAAGTGTTTGTTGATATTTCTCATTTGGGCAAGCGGCGCTCGTCAATTCTTGAGTAGTTTGGACACTTGACTCGGTTGATCGATGGTTGTTGGCCCCCGCCATTCATTCCACTCTCCATCTCTCTATGTACGGTCAGGCCGATGTTAACCCCTCCTCTTTCTAAGATATAAATTGACTTACACAAATTTAGCGCGCCTACTATGGTAAGGGATTAAGGGGGGGGGGGGGGGTTAAATCCTCAATACTGTTTCAACTCCACAATCCTCTACCCTTTCACTTTTCAAGATCAAGCGAAGTTCAACCCCTCTTATTGCCAATACCATCGTATTACAAACACTTAATTCTGCTTCGCAGGGCAGTGGGTTTAATCCACGATAACGTTTAACCTGTAAACCTGTACATGTAGTTTTACCTGTGCATTTCAATGTGAACTATGTATAACATGACTGTATAATGTAAAATGTAACATATAACATGTAACATGTAAACTCCAAATATTATGTGACAAAATACGTGATAGTCGAGAGTAGGCTAAGTAGGTTGCATTGTTGAAGGTCATTGCTTCAATTTGTTTCTTTGACCAACTGCTGAAAACATTTTAAATTGACTACGTAGGTATTTATAAGTATCTCATTTCTTTTCTGTCACCAGGACAACCAGTGAACCCAGTGGGGTGTTTCACAAATAGCCTAAGTGGAACTTAACACTAAGTAGGAATTAAACAATTTGAAAAACCCTTAGTTTCTTTGAAAATGTGTTAATCGAGTTTTTTAAACAGGCCTACATTTCGAGAAACATCATTAAAATGTTCTTTTATCAAAGTCATTTATTTGAAATGTTGTGGAAAGTTTCAGATATTCACATTTGGGCTCCTGAATATGCTTTTAAATTCCGATGTTAAAGTCCAACTTAGTGTAAAGTAAGACTTGGACTCTTTGTGATACACCCCAATGAGTATTACAATACATTGCTCATGTCTGTCTTTTATTTAGTAGACAGGTATAGATGCGTAATATTGTTATTACATAACCAAGTCACAACAGGACCCGGTGGTACCAATTACCCCAATACCCATTACGCCAACAAAAAATACATTCTCATTTTAAGATTGTACGATTGCTTAGATTTGGCCTGTCATATTCCTGATAATGTTTAACCAGCGTTTAAAGGAATCTAGTACTACTTTAGAATGTAAGTAACAGCAGAGAAAATCATATGATTGTTTACGTTGTATGAAACCATCAAGTTAATGGTGACATACATTTTTAAAATGACGAAAGATGTTCGTCTACTGAAGATATTAACATACTCATATAACGTATACATATTAACAATGCATGTTGCAACATGTCCACAATAAGTAAACGGCAAAGGACAGATTGTTCCCTGGCGTATGAACATGTATTTACATGATTCGAGAGTAACTTACGATTTCATCCTAAACAATCTTCCAAACATGGTGTTGTCAGAATTTGCCACCCTTCACACTAAGAAAAAAAAGGGTACAACTTTGCACCTTTAAAGGTGCAAAGTGATGCAACACTGGCGGCTCCTTTTAAGGTTCAACTTTGCACCCTCAACATAGGGTGCAATTTTGCACCTTTAATGGTGCAAAGTTGTACCCCAAAGGTACAATATTGCACCCTCAAGAAGGGGGGCAAAATTGCACCCTATGTTGAGGGTGCAAAGTTGTACCTTAAAAGGAGCCGCCAGTGTTGCATCACTTTGCACCTTTTCTGTACCTTTTTGTTCTTAGTGTGTTGTACTATGCCCACATTTTGCGTATCGGATGAGATATGAAGTGGCGACAGATTTAGCATTCGCGTTATCGTGCTATAATTATGTTAAATTATAATTACATAGCATTGTAGATAATTACCTCATATGTAATGCAATTTTCACGTGTTACAACTCCATAAAAGTAAATGGTGACATACATTAAAGGGATCTAGTAACGTTGTTGACATGTGCAAAAAGTGAAGAAGGGTTGATGCAATGTATATTGTTGTTATATCATATGTCCACAGGGTATTATGTGAAAATTTCAAGTCAAATGGACATTGCATGGCCAAGTAATGAGCGAAAATGCAAAGTGATATTCACTAACTCACTGCACTCACTTTGTACACGGTTTCAAAAACTCCGGGGGAGTTTTTCTTATCTGAATACTTCGATCGTATATATCTTTGTAACGAAAGGGAAATTTGAAAAACCGAAACCGGTCCCATGATGTTATTGTTAATACGAATACAACAAGGTATGAGGGAACCGCTAGAATTAAATTTTATTTGTGGATTTCGACAATGTGACTTTAAATAGTGACGCAGCATTGTTCGTCTACTGAAGATATTAACTTACTATATAGCCTTGTATGTGTGTCAGCAAAATTATGTCAACAATACGTATACGGTAACAAACAAACTGAGGCTGTTTTGATGTTCGTACGTGATGTGTACGTACACACGTACAATCACCCTCACAATCTTCATGTTCCAGCTTGCAATTACTATAAAGCTAGTACTTACAGCATAATCAAGCAGCTAGTCTATTTCTCCCGCTCTTTTTTTGCCGCCCGACCCTGTAATCTCGACAAGGGATCTCTGTTTGCCACATTTCTACGTTATGTTGTCAGACACTTGAGGCATGCTGCTTGGCGGGGTGAAAACACATTGTGGCGTACCCATTGTTATCTTAGATGGAAGGAAAGGGAGGGGGGCAAATGGGGGAGTACAAATAATCGTGTTTCAATATGCACACGTATCCATGGTATAGGAACTATTCGGTGTTTATGTTTATGGAGAGGTTGTTGTTGAAACTATGTGGTTTATATATGTTTACTGAAAGGTTGTTGTTAAAACTATTTGGTTTATATGTTTATGGAGAGGTTGTTGTTTAAACTATTTGGTTTATATGTTAATGGAGAGGTTGTTGTTGAAATTATTTGTTGTTTATGTTTATGGAGAGGTAGTTGTTTAAACTATTTGGTTTATATGTTTATGGAGAGGTTGTTGTTGAAACTATTTGGTTTATATGTTTATGGAGAGGTTGTTGTTGAAACTATTTGGTTTATATGTTTATGGAGAGGTTGTTGTTGAAACTATTTGGTTTATATGTTTATGGAGAGGTTGTTGTTGAAACTATTTGGTTTATATGTTTATGGAGAGGTTGTTGTTGAAACTATGTGGTTTATATGTTTATGTAGAGGTTGTTGTTGATTTGTGTACATTCCGTTGAGTTTGTATTAATGTTGTATTGATGTTTTAATGTATGGATTAGTAAAAATCCTCACCATCGTTATTTAAATGTTGTTGATTATTTAGTTGCAACTGCTGTTGTCGAAGTTGTAAATTTGCGTTCTTTTAATATTGCAAACCAGATATTGGTCTATGTGCACCATAACAGTATAAAAGTAAGCAGGATTCATATCATATGTTATTAAAACAAACTTTCTTCGATTTTGCTAAGCCTCTGTGTCTAAAAACAGGGAATTATTTCCCAAAAAAATTATCATGGATTCATTGTAAGATACTAAGATATCTTAAATAAATAGGCCCCTTCATCCCCCGATTGGCTTCGCGTTTCAGGGTACCTCGTAATGTCGGACACAGATTGTTGAGGTAATGACTGATAACGATCGCAAGTTGTATAGTTACTATTACCTCGCCAGACCCCAAGAGCATTATAAAAAAAACGTCTGGATTTCTTTAACGAGTCTCGTTACATTCTTTGCATTCGCGGTATAACGACATCTTTTATCTAATTATTCAGATATATAATCGCCCGGCCTGCATTTATGAGTGTAGTCTTTGTCTTTGAATATTACACATCGTTTGTATACGTCTCCATGCATTATGTGTTCATATTATTCATCCCATTGTCTATCCTGTTCATCATAATATCTATCGTCAGCCATATTTTTGTTGTTGTTGTTGCTTGATGTTTTGGGTTGACCACGCTGACATTGTAACTAATGTAATATATCTGCGCGTTATGTAATTATAACGAAATACGCAACAGCATTAAGAGACAATGTAGGGCTCCTTTCCTTCGTTTTGGAAAATCCAGGAGTCTATTTCTTGAAGTCTTTCTATTCAGCAGGAAAGTTGATTATCAACGTATTATAATCAAAGTTACAACTTACAGGGAAAAAATCAACAAATTTTGCAGTTTTTATTAAAAATGTATATAAAACCCATGCCTTTTATGTAAATGTAATGAATGGACAAAATCCATACAATTTGTATAAAATTCATGTTTTTAATCAAATTGAAGGCAGAAAATATGTGGTAGGTAACACAAACACCATTGACTATACCCCTTTTGGTATGTCATTAACTAATTTTTCTTTGAAATATTATAAAATGGACAAAATAGCGTAAAACGTCAACAAAATTGATCAAAAAGTGCTTGGTCTAATAATTGTTGCCAAGGCTGTATATTTTGTCTTTATTTGCGGTCATTTTGTTTTAACACATTTGAATGAACTTTGACTGAGACTATTGCAAAATCTAAAAGCATTCACAATTAAACTTAATGTAGAATATTAACATGTCGGAATATCACTATAATTGTTCATATTCATATTAATGTATGTTCGAGCATTGAAAATGGTTTATGGGAAGGACCCCCGTTAATAGGGCATTGTGGCCCAATGGTTAGAGCACGAGCCTAGCAATGCGGATGTCCCTAATTCGATTAAATTTGCTTATATTATATCTATAAGTATCTTGTCAGGTTATATACAAGTTCTATGTTTAAATTTATATAACTATTAGTTAATTAATTTTCTTTATATTTTGTTCTTTTCAGACAGGCATAGACGAGCGTCCTGGCCGGTCAATGCTGTATAAGGTACGTGATCTGTATGTAATTATATTATTTTGTTCAACTACCCACGCTATCCGGTGATATGTGACAAGGGCTTAAAGGGGTAGTTTATTTTGGGCAGAGAGGGCGCTGCACATCACAATTTTTGTGTGAGGTAATAAAAAACTGAGTGTCGAATTTGAAAGAACATGCAATTTTAATGGCAGAATAAACTTTATTTGGTCAAAATCGACCCAGAAACGGCTGAAATATTAATCAATATATCTGACCTTATAATTATTTGGGGCCCAAATAATTAGATGATTTTAAAAAAAAAATCATGGTGGAGTTATAACTATTAGTTTATAATGTTACTGTCCAGGTTTGGTTACTAAAGTTCAGCCTTATCAAAACTGTACTACCCCTCTAAAAACCTCGTAAAGAAATGAAATGAAATCACTGCAAGACATTTAATGTCACGCCGTTGTATGTATTGATAGCTGAGAAAGCGCGAATCATGTACGATGTGCGTACAACAGGTGTTACGAAGGGCATAATGTTTTTGTTTCATAAGAACTGAAAACATTTCTGCTCGATTGAACCTTAATGAATAAATATGCTAAACGATTGATTTAAAAAAGCGTAGTCTACACATAATATTAATATGAATGCAACTTTTTATGGTGCGAAAAAGTATCACGTACAACACGTGGTAGACACCATAGAATCGATTCCATTGGTTTTTGCGTCTGGAGTGGGCGTACTCCCCCCCCCCCCCCCCCCTTGCGTCTGGAGTGGGCGTACTCCCCCCCCCCCCCCCCTTTAGCGAAAACAACTGTTACTGTATTAGGTATACAAACACACCCCGACTACGCCACTAAATGAAGCTAATACATCCCCTTGAAAAATCCTGGGTACGACTAGACTGGATGTGTTACTATTACGTTGTTTATAGATCTGCGTGTGTTTTGATGCACATGTGTTTAATAATTCTATGTGTTGTATAGACCTAAACGCAGACTGAGTATGCGTTTCGATGGACATGTTATTTATCGTTATTGTTTTGTTTATGTGAGTTTAAAAGTAACGTATTGGGCCTCACCTCACCACATAAACAAGCCTGCTCTTATCAACGTAATGTAATGTTAAACAGTTGTAATATTGGCAACAAGTACCATTTCAGACCATGCATGGTCCAGTACAGCTATAATAAACAAAGACCACTGAGCACGGGCTTGAATCTCATCTCACCGCGGAGAAAGAACTGTTCTAACCAATAATGTCATGTTAAACAGTTGTATGTTTGGCAACAAGTACCATTTCAGACCATGCATGGTCCAGTACAGCTATAATAAACAAAGACCACTGAGCACGGGCTTGAATCTCACCTCACCGCGGAGAAAATAGGTCATCTGGATTTCATCAGTCTCTACCCTACCCGCGGCCTGCAACCATCGCGGGCCCGATCCCCCGGTAATCAGATATGATAATGGCGCTTGGATTACGGCGCTTATCGATGCGCGGGAGGCCGCATTGACCAATATTGCCGGCTCAAAAACGAGCTATATATTGCATGTATTGCCTGTGCCTCGCGGAGACAATGCACACCCCATATAATATCGCTGCTCCCCCCGCAAGAACTAAAAAAAAAAAACGCGTGGCGTTATTTTTTATCCGATATAACGGCGCTACACATTACTGTAAACAAGATAAAGGCCGCAGTGAATAAAGAGGCACTGCATCGCCATCAGTGTGAGTGTACCCGCGTGTGTGAATAACGAAGCTAATGCAGTTCCTTATAAAAGGGCAAATTTTTGTTGTATTCGGCTCTTCATCAATCAATATTAGCATAATTACGGGTCAGAGAACACTGATTTAATAATTCCGTGTTGTGTACACGGCAATACGCCAACAGTGATGATACATAAATTATGTAGGCCTACACGGTATGGACTACATAATTAGCAAACTTTGTTGAAAGTAACTTGAATGTAAAGCGGGATGCCAATGTTTACTGTGAATAGACGTATTGTTGTTCTATTCATTTAAAAATTTGCCTTTTCCTTTCTTAAAAGACTTGATATTATAACCAATTACCAATAACCAACCACATTTTCGGTAATACCGGATTTACTGTCGGAAATTGCGGACATTATGCGTTCTATTGAATTAAAAACTATGTCCCTTATAGACGATCTCCCCTCCCTTAATGATAATGCAGTTCGTTATATCATATTTTGTATAACACATGATAGCCGTTAAACTTCTCGATTTGTACGTACGAATAACATACAACAACAACAACAACAACAACAACAACAACAACGTGTGTTGATATATCATGTCTATATATACTATCCAATTAGTTTACTTCTACGTGTTCCATCTAGTACTCAATATTAACTCAAGATGGAGAGGTTGCCAATACCAAAATAAACCGAATAAATCGAATTCGAAAGATTGAGATGCGTTCATGTTTGAATTCAGATAGGCCTCTACGGTCACAACATAAAGAGAAATGCAAGGCAGAAAACGATTATCTTCAATTCCAGTTTCATGGCCATACAAATTAACCAGAACTCGATGTTACCTTTATGTGTAACAAATAATGCTGTCAGATTTAGCCAAACTATGTTGGCAACTTGGCATGCGATGGGAATTCATCATAATTATTTGTCCTCGGTGTGTTTCACTAAACACTGAAATCGATATTAGGACGATTATGACATAAAGTTGATGCTAAAATCGATTGTAGTGTTAGTGAAACACCCCCAGGTAACTTCACCGAGTAGAAAAGTATGTCAGACCCAGCATCAATATCATGCCGCCTTTAAATAAAAGTTCATTTGCAGTGCCTGACTTCAAAATGCATGTTTTGATCGAGGTACACCGGTATAAAACAAGTATAAATCCCTCATTAACCACCACCAATCACGATAGCATTTAGCACATATTTAACTGATACTGCCCAATTGTATCTGAACGGTTTTCACATGTGATGTGAATTAATATTTCGTCCAGGTACAAACACACACAAATGCAACAACAACAACAACAAAAATGAGGCAAATTCAACGATCAAGAAAAATTAGAGGAATTTACCCCCGATCACCTTTAATTCAAACGGCAGAGTCTGGTTTGACGCAATGCACATTACGCGCTAACCACTTGCATACGGTAAGATCATCACAGCGATTGCCAATTTACGCTCAACAGAAGATTTCACATTTCGCGTGATTATCGGCTTTGATTTGTACGTCGTTTCCCTGCCGTTAATCGAATAATCACCGTAATTGCTTGTCAGTTAACCAAAATGAACAATAGGGATCCATTTTCAAGGCTAATTACCTTCCAGAGAAATAAAGGACACAATTTGTAATTAATATTTATTATTTAACCTGTGCGTTGGTGTGTTCTTAATTACTTTCAGACCTTCGAGTCGGGTTAGTAAACATTTGAATAATTAAAACTCGGATTAAAGTTTGAAACAAGTAAAATGCTTTGATAAATAATACTCAGAAATCGTACTATGTCATGTATGCATAATAAGAAATGGGCACGGTCGAACAACAAATCGAATTTTAGGATTAGTAAAAGAAAATACAACTTTTCCTTAAAAATATAAAACAGGTCTGCCAATAATCTATATCAAGTCATATATTAAAAAAAAGTATACGTTCGCTGGCTATCTAGGCTGTAGACTCAGAGGTACTGTCAGCCCCTCCCCCCCCCCCCCCCCCCCTTCCATTTAATTCCTTGAATTCGGGAAAATGCAATTTCTGGTAATAACCATCATAATTAGCACAAAATAGCTCATATTCTGGTAAAATTGTCTTATTTTTCTAAAGCCAAATATTATCCACTTTTCTTAACGTAAATCTTCAACTTATGAATGTCGAAGTCGATATGTCACACAGCCCCTCCCCCCCCCCCCCCTCCCCTCCCATCCCTCCCCTCTCCTCACACCCACTCCCTACCCGGGAAAGTGCGCTCTCGCACACCCTACAACATTTAAGTGTACATGTTGGGATCCTTATCCGATTACTCTAATAAATAGTTCCAATTTAGTTGAGTCAACCTCCTTCATGTAAGCTATGAATAATATAATAAACAGGGTAATCATTTAAACGGTTTAACTGATCTCGCTGCTTAACCCACTACTATTATATTATTCATGTAACACATTAATAGCAATTTAACTCGTTGGCACCTACACAATTTGGTAATAAATTTCATAAACCCGAATGATTAGGTGGTGTTATGGTAGGAAGGGACGACGGGAAATAAGGATAACCTAATAACGTAAACATTATTACGTCGTATGAATGTAAGAAGGGCGTTAATTCGAGTTTTTGAACAATCAACTTCTGCTTTAAGGTCTAAATGTCAAGGTTTAAATACTTAACCCATTACTATTATATTATTCATGTAACACATTGGAAGCAATTTAACTCATTGGCACCTACACAATTTGGTAATAGATTTCATAAACCCGAATGATTAGGTGGTGATATGGTAGGAAGGGACGACGGGAAATAAGGATAACCTAATAACGTAAACATATTAAATGTGTTACCTCAGGTGAGAGTGAGAAGGGTGTGAAGGTGAGATTTGTCTAAATTGAGTTTTGAAAACCATCTTGTATGACGGTGCCTTCTCGATAGGATGCCATCTTTTATGACTTCGGAAATAAAACTAGATATATGACAATGCCAGAATATTCGATGTTTTTTTGTTAACCGAAAATGGGTGTGTTTTTGAAGCTCTTGGAAGAGCGGGGGGGGGGGTAAATGCAGCTGATGCTGTCTTAACACCATCCCCCCCCCCCCCCCTCCCTCCTCCGCCCCATACGCCCGTAATTCCACATACCATGCGAACTTTCACCGTGTAAGAGACATTGCCGCCTTTGACCCATTTCTGGATTATAATTACATTAACCCCGACATGCCAAAAACCTCTCACTGCCATCATTAGATACCTGGCAATAATATTTAAAGCAATTGATGGATTCTTGCAGTAGAATGTCACGAATATATGCGATGTTGTCCCAGTTTCTTAAATAATTTCCAACCGTTGTAGTATTATATCAGATTAGTATAAATATTTTTGGCTGCAAATACTTATTATCTATGTCTATGCATAATTGACTGTTAATAATAAAACACAACAGTAATTAATACAGCGATTAATACAAATGTTCTAAGCACCGAGAGGAAAAAACACGTATACATGTAAAATTTAAGTTAATATAAAATAACAGTAATATAACAAATACATTACATATATATATGTTTTAGTATTAATTGGAAAGTTTTTATGAAACACTGCCCTGCCCTTTTCGGAAATATTGTTCACCGCTGTGAATCGTAAGTGAAATTCTTATCGCAAAGCATATTTATTGCAAATAGCAGAAAAATAAAGTATTACTGCACGCACAGATGCGTATACGTTTTGACGCTGGCCGGCGTTAAAATCACATTATATAAAAATTAAAACTTAACGACTATGCAGGCAATTGGATGTTACATGCGCTGAGTTTTGTTGTCAATTCTACACGAAATGCACTGTCATATCAAACCTCAAGACACGTAGACACTCGCGAAATACACATGAAAACCATTTTCCAGGAAAATACCGTTACTCAAATCTCTTTAAAAATTCCCCAGGCCGGGGAATGTAGTTTTGCACGTGTAAATCGTTGGTCAGAATGGTTTCCCTGCGAGTACAGTCATGTACGTCCGTACCTTCCCATCCATCATTGCCACCATTACCGTGATTATGACCAGGGGAATCGTAGGAAAAATCGATGACCAATGACGTATAGCTTTGATGGTGGTGGGAAAAGGGGGTATTAAAGGGGACTTTACACCCTTATACTTCTCACCCTTGGAGATTTGTTATCCTCCGTTGTATTAAATAACCCTCTGAACACTACTTAAAGGGAACATTCCATTACGGTTACCCCTGGTGATTTTTGAGCCCTTATAATCCCAATATTAATTATTAGCTAACGGAGGTGGCAAAGGGCGTATTAAAGGGAACGTACACCCCTAATTTGTTATCCCTCTTTGCATTAACCCTCTGAACATCACTTAATTGTTGTTCCCTCATAACCCCGTATTAAAGTCATACCTGTAAAGTGTCCAAATCCGCGAAAATTACTTGGAGCTTCCTCGTTTCTCTTCTACCGTGTTGTTTAGCTTATGGTAAAAGAAGAATAAATAGTATGAAGATAATTATCATTTAAATCTTTTATTTCAATCACGTTGATTAACGCTTTTGATAAAAAGTACAATTGTCCTAGCTAAGAACGTCCGCATGCAGCACCGTGAGAACATTCCGGAGATTGAACTTTGAGCCGAGCGAGTGCAAATTTCATGAATTCTGTAGTACGTGTGTAAACATATCACGGGTGCGAATATCTCAAACGGATCATTCATTACTGCGACAAATGTATGGCAGACCATCAGTATTCGGTGATAAAATATGAACTCAATATTCGTTTTTTTCACTAGGTAAACAGTGTTCGTTTTCTTTCAAACTTTCACAAATCTTTCAATTGTATTTTACAATGATATTGATATAGGATTGAAGTCTCAAATGTCATTTTGTGCAATATCTGACACTTTACAGGTATGACTTTAACCCTCTTGCTCTGAGTTCCATGGTCGACTCAAGTCACCATACTCTTAACATCAGTCAAATGCATTGATTTGTCCATTAATACTCACAATGGATGAGTGCGGAATGAATTATAAAGGTATTCAAACCTTCTTACCAAGACGAACTATCAAATAATTTTAGATGAATAGTAGAATAGAGACATTTAAAAATAATGTCCTCTTTCTCGCTGGACAAATTAACACATGGTCCTGGTCGGCTGAATGGTTTAAGAACAAATGCTCTAGAGAACGATTGATATGGTCATACTTCCCCCTAATAATCGTTATCCATTGTATTGGGAACGATGAGTTTAATAGACCCAATCGTTCTAATCACCTAGGTGATTAGTCTGGAATTGTTTCGAGCCTCTACCCCCCTACTACGCCACTGTTTGCAAGTACACTCCATACGTATCATGTATACGTGCGTTCCACGGGGACGTTCAACCAGCATGACCAGTATATATATTTCAGCCCCTCTTTTTTCCCTGCGTGCATACCATTTTGCAAGGACGAATCATTCAAAAGTAGGGCGGGCTTCCACCTTATACCATGATTACTGCCTTACGTGAATTATAAGGAAAATGTATGTTGAATGTCCTTCGATGGTTGGGTGTGTGTCCTCCTAAATATCTACATGAACGCGACGCGAAATGACATTAAAGCGTTAAATGTGCTATATCTTTGACGTTATAAGAGGGTGTGCGTCCACCTACCTGCTTACCTGATAGCTACGCGGAAGTTGTTTACTGTTCTATATGTGTCACGTTCATAGGCGTACATAACATACAGAGGGGGAGGGGGGGGGGGGGGGTCTAGGGGATGCAGCAGGAAATGTTCCTGTACGCCATTTTTCACATTCAGAGGAGTGGAGGAAGCCCGTCTACATGACTGTGCAGGCCCATTAGGGTCCATTCGGGTAGATAATAGATAATAACTGGAAGGGTATACGAATAATATTCGTGTATGAAAACTACATCAGCCCTCCTTCCTTGCAAAAATGTTCCCGTACTTACACCACGCTCACGTTCATCTGGGGGTGTGTTCCCATCTAACCGTCTACAAGACTATGCATGCCCATATAGTCCACTCGGGCAGCTATTCTAGTATTGCTTGTCAGATTTTTTTTTAAGAACGGGAAGTGAATAACATCCGGGCAAGAGACGCCAGCCCCGCCCTCCCCCCACCCCCCCCCCCCCCCCGGCAAAAAGATCCAATGTTCACGTTCAGAGGAGGGGGAGCGGGGTGTGCGTCCATCTAACCCGTTTACATGACTGTGCAGGGCACCCAGTATGTTTTCTTGTCACCTGAAAATGGGAAGGGTAATACTCGGGAAACAGACCTCGGTTCCCTGGCAAAAATGTTCCCGTACACCCATGTTCCCGTTCAGAGGAGGGGGAGGATGTGCGTCCATCTAACCCGTCTTCATGACTGTGCAGGCCCATTCGGATAGCAGTTGGCACATTCGGACAGCTTATATCTCTGCTTGCCAGATAAAGAAAAACCGGGTTAAAAAAAGGGTATACAATATCCCGGAAAATTACTACTTAGCCCCCCCCCCCCCCCCCCTCCCCCTCCTGACAAGTATATTTCCGTACACCCATGTTCACGTTCAGGGGAGGATGTGCATCCATCTAACCCGTCTACAAAACTGTGCAGTCCCATTGGGATCAATGAGTACACATCTACCCTGGATGACGACGCAGACAACCAATATTTACTCATGGGTAGTTTTCATTTCGGACCCGTAAAAACGGCAAAAACGGCCACGTAAAAATCACGATCCGTGCAGAGTGCGTTCTTCACTTACCTACTTCATTTCCATGCATTCCTTTAAATAGTAGAAGGACACATGAATGACATAACGATTGTGATGTTTTAATGATTGTTAAACAAGTTCTTTTAACAGGCCAGATATTACTTCATTTGGATCCGTTAAAAACGGCCACGTAACAATCATGACGATCCGTGAGATGTGCGTTCTTTCCTTACGTCCAATATAATTTATCTATAGTAGAAGGACACACGAATAACATAACGATTGTGATATGTTAATAATTCTTATATTTACACATGGTTTGTTTTCATTCGGACCCGTAAAAACAGCCACGTAACGATCCGTGCGCAGTGCGTCCTTTCCTTACGTCTAATATCATTTATTTCAGTGGAACACTTGTCTAACTAGTGTGATATTTTGATAAATGCAGGATTACCCTTTAGCCCGTAAAGATAGTCTTGCAAAGGACTACCTCCTTGTTGTAGTTTTACATGTTTCAATATCGCTTTCAATATCAGGTATATTTGAATTTAATTTTTAATTTCAAACAGAATATAACTGACGAGCGTAATAATACATATTTCATTTACATAAAACAAACTATATATTACATCGGGGATTATGCTACACGAAATTTCAACATTTGTGTAAAACCCCCAAAGAAACTTAAAATTAATTTTTAAAAATTCAAATATCTAATAGAGTTGGTGCTAGGCAAAAACTCCTGATCATCACAATCGGTATGGGGCGGTAGGATGAAATTATATTTTATCAAGGACATCCCCATTTGTAGTAAGTTATTTCAGACTTTAGGTACGTTATGTTTCCTTACACAAATAATCGACATGGTGCGCAGGCTATATTTGTCAAGCACCTGTGTTTGACATGTTTGATGTGGCAAATAATTGATGAGTTATCGGAGGCGATATGTGTACGTTAACGCGTCGGCCAGGTCTGACCGGGAATTCCCTCATTAAGTTTTAACATTGACCGTTGACTGACCCAACCTACATTAACCTTCACATTACGACGGACGGGAATACCCTCATTAATATTCGTCATTGCTACAGTATATAAACCGGCTTGACACGTTATTATGGGGACATTAGGTGTGGGGCCGGCCATTATGGATTAGGCCTATTAGTCGTTTATTTAACAAATGAAACAGCAAGACGATCAATTTAACTTAGTATGTACAATTTGGACTCAACTGGACTCAAACCGAACCTGCTATATAGCGACCACCTATCTATAAAGGTAACCTTTTCATAAATAAATGCATGTATTCAATACACAAGACGCCAATCGACCAATAGGATATATGTGAAAGGAAACTGAGTGCATTTGACGCGTAAGCTCTTAATCTGATTGGTTGAATTGCGCACATTAAGTTCTGTTAAGTTCAATTGCAACTTTACAATCGAGTGTATCTCTTTCTGCAACGGGGGGGGGGGGGGGGGGGGGGGGGCCTTTGATTCCATGTGGATCGGTTTACAAGTAAATTAACCTAATCTCTAAAGACCACTTCTCATAAATACATGTTTTTTGTGTGTGTGTTTTTTTTAATAGATACAAAAGGTTTTTGTGTGACACATACTTTACCTGAATGTGTGAACTACGAGAATAAATCAAACGAGACTGGGTGATGATAATAATAACATCTTGTTTGCCTTTCCAATATGTAGGGAATCTCGTGAAAACAATCATTTACGAGGTGAAATATTTAGATTGAGAGTCGTTTATGGAACAAAAAAAATAAGGCGCCAAAGAGATTAGCGCCCCAAACAATTTTTTTGGCGCGCCTTCGAACGGGAGACTGAGGAGATGACTCAAGATTGAATATATTAAACGCGGGAACTAATAATATGTAATACATGATACTGTTGGACACATACGCAAAACGTGTGAACCACATGAGTAAATACACGGGGCTAAAGTGGGGGGGAAGGGTAAACTGACGTAGGTTGGAGTTAATTAAATTTAACCCATAAATACCTACCTTTAGTGGCATTTCCTTGGGGGCCAAACATTGCCTATAACAGCTGATTGTTGCCAATATACCGCGTATCTCCCGCGCGACTTATTAGTTTTCATTCCCCCCGCGTGTTCTCCCCCCTGCGCGCCAGTTCCCCCCGTTGCCTGGGGATAGGAGGGGCTGGTGTTTGCCCGGTAATAATAATAAGAAGAACTATATATATATATATAATATATATATGAGCCACCATATAAGCATGCATACTGTTTATTCGCACGCAACAACTTGCATTCGCGCTGTTATGATCCTTATATTCCTTAATCATTAATCTAGAAGTGTGTTTATAGGTTGTTAGGCCCATATGGAGAAAATGATAATTTGATTCAACATTTGACCCACCGTGCTGGTGCTGCTTACTCGCACGCCACAAATTTTATTCGGGCTGTTATTATCTTAATTCATATTCCTCAATCATAAGTATTGAATCTAGAAATGTGTTAGGCTGTTAGGCCTATATGGAGGAAATGTTAATTGAATTCAAGTTATGACCCCTCGTGCTGCTTACTTGCAAGCGACAACTTGCATTCGGGCTGTTATTATCCAAATGCATATTTCTCAATCATAATTATTTAATATATAAGTGTGTTAGGTTGTTAGGCCTATATGGATAAAATGTTAATTGGATTCAATATTTGGCCCTCCGTGCTGCTTACTCGCATGCGACAACTTGTATTCGCTGTGATGATCCGAATTCATCATTATGAAAACAAGAAGTACGATTTACGTGTGCCCTGTCATGTCTTTTGTGATCTTAATTCATATTTCTCGATCAGAATTACTGAATGTAAATTAGAAGGGTGTTAGGTTAGGCCTATAATAGAAAATGTTTATTGAATTCAAGTTATGAGACACAATGATTACAACTCGCAGGCGACGACTTGCATTCGGGCTGTTATAATCCTAATTCATATCCCTCAATCATAATTATTATAAGTATAGAAGGGTGTTGGGTTGTTAGGCCTATCTGGAGAAAGTGTTAAATTAATTCAATAATTATGATCTACCATGCTGCTAACTCGCACGCGACAAGTTTTAGTCGCTGTGATATGATCCGAATTCATCATTATGAAAACAAGAAGTACGATTTACGTGTGGCCTGTCATGTCTTTTGTGATCTTAATTCATAGTTTCCGATCAGAATTATTGAATATAATTAAGAAGGGTGTTAGATTAGGCCTATAATGTAGAAAATATTTATTTAATTCAATGTATGAACCACCATCATTTGACCATGCTGCTAACTTGCTCGCGACAACTTGTCCTGACGGGGAAATGAGCATAATTTATAATTATTTCCAAATCATACATAATTATGAAAACAAGATTATGATTAGCTCTCTCGTGATCCTATTTCATATTTCCTAATCATAAATGCATGTTAGAATATAATAACTCGCATTTGATTTACTGTTAACGTATTATTATTTGTTTATGATTGTATTAACAAAATATTTCTCCAATAACATTTAGCATACAAATAACAACAACATGAATGCATAATACTTAGTAAGCTAAACAAATGAATGCATATAAATAAAACAAAATATGGAAATGAAATCTCCCTTACTTCTCATATTATGTATTACCCAGTCATAGTTATTAAAGCCTTATTCATAATTCCCAATCATTGTCAGATAAAACTTATTTTATTCTGTATGATTATTTCAGCTAGAAATAAGATAATGGACAAAACAGATTAAACATTATGACTTACATTATGATTCATATTATGAACCACCAAGTCGCATCTTATTCACAAGCAATGGCTTGTCTCTCAGTCTGTCATGTTGTGATCTACATGTATATATGTCATTATCATAATGTGAACACAAGTATGATAAGTACTTTATGCATGCACGGAGAAACTGAATTGGGATGCGGTTGAAAATCAACAATATCATGATAAACGAGACATAGATACGGAGAAACTGCCCTTTTCGCCTCCGTCAACCTGTATTCGCGCTGAGCACTGTGTGGCCCTTGATTTATATATTTCCGAAATCATAATTATTTTAGCTTGAAGAATGATGTGTACGGAGTCACTGGAAAAGGGAAACCCGATGTGGGAATTCAAATCATGTAGGCATTATGAGCAACGGAGTTGTTTATCCGCCCACACAAATCGGTTCGCAGCCTTCTGCAAAGGTTGTGATTTTCTAACCATTAAAGGGATTTTGTTGACGGAGCTGACAGAGGGACGATGAAATGTGTTTTATCCGTGATCTGATAAATTATGTCCATCGAGTGATGTGTGGAAATTCCATTGGAAATTAGCGTCACAAGAGCGAGTAATGAGCGAAACTGCAAAGTGATATTCCCTAATTCAGTACACTGATTTTTTGTATACAGTTGAAATTTATCCACTAGAGAATTTCAAATCCGAGCATTTTAATCGTACATACCTTTATAACGAAACAAAGATTTGGAAAAAGCAAAATCTCTTTCATCCTTTTATGTTTACAAATACAACAAGGTATGTAAAAACTTCTAAAATAATAAGCAAATTTTGTTGATTTCGACCATGTTACTAAATCCTTTAACACGTGCACTGCCAAAGGTGCAAAAGAGCACGATATTATTACTTACACGCACATAGTGTATGATGGAAGCGCATTTTTTCAGAAAGGGTATGGGTTTATTAAAATGATGTAGCGCAGCTACGGGGATGAACGGACGACTACTCCCCCCCCCCCCCCCCCCCCTCAATTAAATAACTCCGGTGACGCTACGCCACTCTTATAATACTATTTATTATTGAATACTCACGATTCCCTTTTCCACTCGTGCGTGTAAACACAATACTGTTCTCATATTTGCAAATCGTTATTGATGGAGTGGAAGGCACTCGTGTTTTCTCCTCTTCTAAACAAAAAACAAAATGTATATTTATATTGATCAAATAAAGGAGACAATTTGACTCTCCTCTCATGTTACAGGTGAGCAAGTTTTCGCATTTAATAAAGAGGAGAAGAAGAAGAAGATAAAACAGAACTAGAAGAAGGCGATGATGATCCTGTGGATGATGTTGATGACGATAATAATGATAAAGCTGATAAAGAGGAGGAGGATGAGGAGGATAATGATGAGGAGGAGGAGGAGGGGGATGATGATGATGATGATGATGATGATGATGATGATGATGATGATGATGATGAGGATGAGGTGGAGGAGGAGGAGGGAAGGATGATGATGAGGAGGAGGAGGAGGAGGAGGGGATATTGTTGATGATGATGATGATGATGATGATGATGATGATGATGATGATGAGGCGGAGGTGGAGGAGGAGGATAATGATGATGATGATGAGGAGGAGGAGAATGATGATGGGAGGATCATGATGATGAGGAGGAGGAGGTGGAGGAGGATGATGATGATGGTGATGATGATGATGGTAATGATGGAAATGATGATGAGGCGGAGGAGGAGGAGAAGGATGGTGATGATGGTGATGATGATCATGATCATGAGCATGATGGTTATGAGGAAGAAGAAGACGAAGGAGAACAATAAGGAGAATATTCAACAAGAAGAAGAAGACGACAAACGAGAAAAAACACTCGTGATTTCTCCTTCCTCTCATGCATGCAAATGCGGACCTGAAGGGGGTTATTAAGCATGTAAATCGATAAGTGTTTTGTGGCTTAAAACTCCCCGATGGGTATTATCCACCCGCGGGGGGATTTTACCTCGAGTGCGTCTTTCAGATTTAGTTTCAGTTTTTGACAGTTGTGTTGTGTTTAGTGTGCGCCGGGGGAGGGCAACTCGAGTACATACAGAGGAGGGCACTTCATAATGTACTGTATTCAAGAGTACTCTGACTCTGAAGGGTGCCTAGTCTACGTCGCAGGCTGAATTCATATATAAATCATCATATAGTGTGCCTAGTCTACATCGCAGACTGCCTTTATCTATAAATGATCAACTATGTATTGTCGACGATTGATCATGTTGATTTATAAATCATAAACTCATCAAATTATTTCGTTTAGCGTTTTCAGGATCTCTTATACACTGGAATGCTGGAAGGAGTTAAAAATAACGATACAGCGTGTGAGTTCGACATTAAGGATTTAAATCGAGGTTTAGACTTCTCATTTACTTTCATTTACTTTCAAATAATAATATTTTCGAGAATACTGTTCAAGATTTGTTTTGTGGCGGGTATTGTGTATAATCGACCAATGCGAAATGAAATAAGCTAAATATACATGGGTACATTTCTACTTCAACTCACTCAATTTGGGCCCGAATTACAATGTTTATTGGAGAGATTGCTTCGTTTAATTTACATAAATCCTTTCAAGTCCGTATTCACAGATGCTATTTATATGTCACGTTGAATATTTGGTACGGATTGTATGAAATATTAACTGAAATTTAGATGAACTATTCCTATCATAACTCTAGTCTACACTGAAAAGCCGACATAATCTTGTATAAATCATTTCATTTAGGGATGTTTGCGACCACAGAGAAGGTCGGCAGCATTTACAATGCTAATACATTATTAGGTTAAAGCCCTCTGTCCCAAGTTAATTACATTGGTCAAGGTCACTTTAACGGTTGTCATGTATGGGGGTGATACAGTCCGCGGATCCTAATTTTGAACATTGCACTTTAAAGGCTCGTTTGTGCGCGAAAATGTGTTCAGTATTCAGACGAATCTCACAACAATGGTGGTATATATATAACTGCTGTCTAAAATATCACTAAATGAAAAGTCTAATGAAGCTAATAGTTCACTTTAAAGGGATAGAGTAACTTTGTTGACATGTGCACAAACAAAAATTGTATTGTGTGATCCGATAATGTCCAATTACAAATGTGTGATAATTCATGTAAAATGCATGTTACATGGCCGAGTAATAAGCGAAAATGCAAAGTGATATGCGCTTACTCATTGCACTGACTTTGTACACGTTTTTAACTTTCCAGTGGATAATTGAAATCCGAAAACTTCAATAGAAGAAAAACCTTTATAACGAAAGGGAAATTCGAAAAATAAAGCCCCGTTCCACGCTTCTATTGGTAATACGAATACTACCAGGTATAAGGGAACCACAAATGTTCTAAGTACATTTTGGATTCGGACAATGGTACTAGATTCCTTTAACACTAAGCCAGTGTGTATTGCGCACCGTGCATATGCTTTCGCAAGATGGCACCTCGCAACAGATTTACGAATCCAAGCCAACTTCAAACGGATCTAGTAACATTGATTTTGTATTATCCACTGGAAAGTTATATCTGTGAACAAAGTCAGTACAATGAGTTTTCCGAATATCACTTTCAATTTTCGGTCATTACTCAGCCATGTAACAACGATTGAACGTGAAATGAGCACACAAAACATATCAAATGACAATATTATACATTTTACCAACAATCTATCACTATTTGCACATGGCAACAAAGTTACTAGATCCCTTTAAGCCCTCATGTCCCAAAATGAGAATGTGCCAAGGTCACGTAAACTGCCCCTCTTACGTGGACATTCCATCTCATTCAATCACTCTCCTCATCTATAATTCAACTTGTATTACAAATACATATGAAGAGCTTAGTTCAAAATTGTGTCAAATCCACGTTCTACAAAACTGAGTTATAATGATAGCAGTACATTAATAAGCCACGTAGCTATCTCGAAAATCTATTAGGACAAATTGCACAATCAAAAACAAAAATATGGAGCGTTCCATTTTCACATTCCCATAGGCATGTGTACAAAATTAGACAACAAACATTTCTTCTCCAAAGTTGAAAAAAGTGGATTTAGCGCCTTTTGGAATTAAGCTCTCCATAAACTAACACATAATAGATAAGCTATTTGAACTTGACCTAGAAATTGCGCACCTAATGTATACAGGGCCTCCCTATAGTAAAGCCCGCATTTGCTGCTCTGGAGGCGGCCCTGTTTTCTGTTGAGAAAGAGAAGGGCGCTATTAAAGTCACTTTACGTACTTCTGTGTTGATCATGTTCAACGTTAGGGAGCGCCGCTGCCATGTATAAACCCAATATAGCTCTCCAATATTCTTGATCAATATTTTCCCAAATTTGAAATCATTATTATCTTGACAATTTGGCATCTAATAGAGGTTCCAACCTTACACTACAATAATTATGGACTATATGCTGAACTCAATTTATCATAAATTGACTTGACGCCCTTTTCCGCTCTCACCCAACTATCTGTAAAGAAACTGAATTAATATTAATAAATGAATAGATAAATAAATGAATAGATAAAAGGATGCATGTTACCCGTCGCAAAGACGCCATAGCTATGCGCAGATATTGGAGTAGCCAGAAATCATGCACAAGGGGCGCGGGGCCTCCTGCTTATACCGGCAAGCAAGTAAGCAAAATCAAACATTACCGGGCTGCTGAGGGAAGGGGGAGGGGGTCGGGTCAAGGAGTGCCCCCGAGTGCAGCCACCCCCCCCCAAAAAAAAAAAAATAAATAAATAAATTAAAATGCCGATAATCGCTACAATACTGAGCCTTCAAATCTAATTTGATCGCCGTTTGTATTTAGATAAACTCTTTTGAGTTGTGTTGCTAGATTTTACCTTAACCTCGTTATACCCCATCGACTATTCAATATTCAAAATATTCAAAAGAATTTATTTTTCAACGACCGTGAAAGAACATTCTTAAATTCGTCATATATGTTTTGTATTGTATGGGTGTTTGTCTATCATGTCTATACAGCCGTATAGGCTGGGGCTCTTTAAAAAATGCATTTGAAATGTGTATTTGTCATGTAAGCCAGTGCTTGATTTTGCGGTTTTGTAATTAAATGGCCTGCGGTTAGTCCCATAAAACATTTATCATTAAGAAAGATCTATCTCCGATACCACGAAAACGCGGCTATGCATAAACGTCCCATGCTTATCGCGTATAACATGTGTATAAAATGCCTATGGACAGGCTGGACTGGGAGGAATTTTAATGAATGTTTAATGATGGTTTAATGAGTGGTCGGGGCCCATTATACTCCCAGTTCTTCTTCCAATTAATTGAGTGACATCCTCATTCTTGTCTGGTCATCGGTGTCAAGGGCGGATTCAAAGTCAACGGCATATCATTCATTATAAATAGTATGCACTACACTTTTTAACCTCATACGTTCTAAGATAGTATACTCTACCATAAGATACCTATCCCACACCAGTAATATTAAAATAACAAGGTCGAATTAATAGTCAACGGCACATTATTCATAATGAATAGTATGCACTACACGTTTTAACCTCTTACGTTCCAAGATAGTATACTCTACCATAAGATGCCTAGCCCACACCAATAATATAATAATAACAAGGTGGAATTAAAAGTCAACGGCACATTATTCATAATAAATAGTATGCACTACACGTTTTAACCTCTTACGTTCTAAGATAGTATACTCTTCCATAAGATACCTAGCCCACACAAATAATATGAAAATAACAAGGTGGAATTAAAAGTCAATGGCACATTATTCATAATGAATAGTATGCATTACACGATTAAACCTACTAGTTATCATACTCTAACAAGGCTGGATTAAGAGACAGTGGTCATGTGGTACATCATAATACATGTATTATGCACGGCATGGTTTGACCCTTTGCGTAAAAGTAACCCTAATATTTCTTGTTAATGTTAAAGGGATAGTTGGGTATTGGTTAAACTTAACTTTAGTAACCAAAACCTGCACCATCACGGTACAAAGTAATAGTTATAATTTCACCATGCTCGAAAAGTATACACAATTACAAACGACTAAGTAAAACCCCTGTTATCATTCAAAAAGAGCCGTTACAACTCAAGAGGGCGCTATTTAAAAAAATCACTGGTTTTAGCCATTTTTCATACAAAATTGTGCATTTAATGTTTTGTTAAAATAATGATTCAATAGAGATATCATCAACGACTTTTTAAAAACCTATTCAGATTTGTTTCCAAGTAGTCTTTAAGCATTTTTTTTCTTTTCTAAAAAGTCTAAAATATCCCATATCGCTATTGGAACCCTGCCCATTGCCTTTGTCCTTCAGCAAGGAGGTGAAAGCCTATGAAGGATCTTCTCAATGCCCATGAGCCGCTTGGAAGGAATGCTCCCCCAGGGAGTGGAGATGGTGAACACAATGTGTGCTGGTTTGCATTGTATCCTATGACCGGGGTAATAATATCATTGTAAAGCGCGTAGATATGATTATAAATCATATTAGGCGCTACATAAATCGAGTATTTTATATTATATTATACATTACAACAGTCATCATGGTGTGTGAAACCACGATGTTATTGAGAAAATGGCTAGGCTTGCGTGTAAATCAACACACGCGAGCTATAGTATTGGCTTATACTAGCGCGTTTTCACGAGTTTTTATATTGAGTATTTTATTAGTATTATAAGAATATGTCTTCATCTACTGAAGATAACACATGTCTACAACACTTCCCTCAGCTCATTCATCGACATTATTTGACAGAATTTGAAAAAGATTATACTATGTAATTAACTCCTGATCATTAAATACGCTTCGTTTCTGATTTATTAAGCATGGGTATACAATATAAAAGAACCTAGACGCACCAAACGCAAAATAACAATCATTATGCATGGGGAACTACACCTGTGGATCACTATTTTGAACTCGGCTAATTTTATTGAGCACTCCATAACACCGAACCCATGAGTATTGCACCCCACGCAATGCATTCGCAAGATTGCACTTTGCATATGATGTACGAATCCAAACAACCTTCAAGAAAATACTAGTATCCTTGCCCGTGGATAAACAGTATAACAGGAAACCAGTAACGCCTTCTATATTGATAAAACTACTATTAAAGGACAATGAAATCCACACAAATTGTTGTGTGCACTATACGACACTAAATATGATGAATAGTCCCTGAAAATGTGAGCACAATCGGTCAAGAAACAAGAAAACTATTGGTCTTTGAAAAGAGCCATTTATTTCTACGAGTGACTCAAATTGGCAACGCACTCTGGCAAAGTTGTGGACTACTCCCCATACATTTTGTACACACAACTTCAATTTTGTTCAATTTTCTCAAAATGTATGTTTACCCTTCGTTTGAGTTCAACATATGTTTAGTAGAATGCATTTATACACAATATATCATGAGTGGGGGGGGGGGGGGGATTGGAAAGGTGTGACTATGTAGAAAACTGTAAAAATTAGAACATTTGTGTACAAAACATATGGGGAGTAGTCCACACACTTATCAGAGTGCGTTGCCAATTTGAGTTCCACATAGGAATAAATGGACATCTTCAAAGAACCATTGTTTTCTTGTTTCTTGCCCGATTACACTCTTAACTTTCAGAGATTATTCCTCCTAATCTCTTCAAGTTTATGAAAGGCACATTTTGATTGGGTTTCATTGCCCTTTAACCTTGCTCCGTACAATCATTAGTGTGCATATAGGTTGCGAGCCTTGTCTTGAATATCATTACTTCATCATGACGTATTATTCAATTATTCTGTGAAATCAAACTTGTCTACAGGAGCACGATTGGGTCCCCAGATCACTTTGAATACATGGCCCACACCAATAATGTGTGCGATTGGTGTACGTATACGTCCGAAAGACGCTTGATAGGAATATGTTTATATCTACTAAAGATAACAAATGACTACAACACTTCCCTTAGTCCATTTATCAAAACAATTTCACATGAATTAACGGAATTATAGTGTGGTTTGCATCGGATCATAAAAGACGCTGCGCTTTTGTTTTTGTTTGTATCAGGCATGGAAATACAGTATAAAAGAAACTAGATACGCCTTCTTCTATTTCTTCTACTTGTGAACGCTGTGTTTTTATCATGGATAAACAGATTAATAGAAACTAGCTACGCATTCTGTATTTATAAAACTACAAGTATCCTTGCCTCGTACAATCATCAGCGTGCATGATATAATTAGGTTGTGAGCTTTGTCTTGAATTTCATTACTTCATTCATCAAAATATTGTTACAGAAATTATTTGAAATTGTATTATTATGTTTACTCCTGATCATGAAGTTCGCTGTAGTTTTGTTTGATGATGCATAGATATACTGAGTAGTACACAACCTTTAAAAAACTACCAGTATCCTTGCCCCGTACAATCATCTGTGTGCATGATATAATTAGGTTGCGAGCCATGTCTTGAATTTCATCACCTCATCATGACATATTATTCAGAGAAATAAAGAACGTGTACAGGAGCATGAATGGGTCCCCAGGGGCAGCTCGTTGAGGGGCAAACACGTATCGACAAGGGCGTAGCAACAAGGGCATGGGAGCAAATGCTCGCCCACCCCCCCCCCCCCCATCACCCATACATTTACAAAACAGAATTGTGTTTAAATGTTAAAAGATGGGACATAAAGAAATACATTGAGCTTGCTTCCAGCCTTAGCTATTCCAGTGGCCAACACCATTAATAAGTATCGTCATGCCACTGATATAATATAACAGACTATATTTGCACGGTAATAAATTTTCCCAATTGTGATTTATATAATTTAGGTTGCAAAGTATGTGCCCCCCCCCCCCCCCCCCCACCCCAATAAAAAAATTAAATTAAAACAAATTAACACTTTGGTAAAAACAATACAGGGAAAAATTCTCAAGAAATTCTATGAAAGTACAAAAGGTGCCCAAAATAATGCGTGTGTGCCTCCCCCCCCCCCCCCCCCCCCCCCCCCCCAATTACAACCGACCACGCCATAAAGTCACAGTTACGGATGTCATGGAAGGTGAGACACTTTCATTAGTACATCATGACATATTCAGGGAAAGAAATAGCCCTACAGGGGCGGGAAATGGGGTCCCCGATGGCACACCTTGAAGAATAGGGGTCAGCACCCATCGATTCCCAGGGGAAACATAGATCAAAAACTAATACCGATTTAATGACACCCAGCTAATCTAAATTCACCGCAGAACATTATCTGAACCCATTGTCCTTTACATACCAAACGAGTGTTGTCATACATAAAGTTGCACGAAGCGGGGGATAGGGCTGCGGCTGCTGCAGCTCCCCTTCTTCCAAACCCACATCCATACACAAACACCATAGTGACTGAATTTTGAGAACGGTCACATTAGGGCAAGATAAATACCTCATGTATAATAGGCAAAATACAATTTGCAGGAAATAAAACAATTTGGGGAAATCATTCAATTTCTGGAGAAAGGGAATCGGAACGAAAATCATTATTTTCTTAGCAATAATTATCATCTCATTGTTGGAGCCAATTTCCTATCAAACACGGCCATTGTCAAGATTTTGGGGTGAAGAATATTCAGACAAATGACGTCATTCCGTCTCCCCACCCCTGTCCCTATTCCCCAATTGCTATCTCGGCAAAGTCTTGCTCCCTACTCCCTACTCCCACTAGCCTTATTGTAATGAGAACAGGATGAAAATAGTTAAACATAGATCAAGATAGAGATCAGTTTAAACCCTCCAGTTGCGCCAAGTTCTGGGCCCCGTTGCATAAAGAGATGCAAATCAATTGTAAGAGATCATGTGACAGAAATGCGCACATCTGATTGGTTGAAATTCGCAAATTGTCTGACTACAATTATTTAACTCACAATCGATTGTATCTCTTTCTGCAACGGGGCCCTTGACAGTGTGAACTATGTTTTTGTGAGGCACGTATGAAACCCATATTATGATATAGCTGTATGTTAACTGCATGCTTTTGTGCCAGATCTGGTTTGTTCTGTGTAACTAGATTGTATGTTGACATAATCTAGTTAATTTGTTGACATGTTCAAAAATGAAGGTTGTTAAAATATTATATATTTCTGCTTTTTTATATTTCCACAGAGGGATGTGTGAAAATTATGTGGTAAATTAAGGTCATAATTATGACCGAGTAATGCAAATAGGTATTTGCTAACTCGTAGCACCTCATTTGTACACAGCTTGACATTATCCAGTGGACAATTATAGATCCGAAAACACTTCAATCGTTTATATCTTTCTAACGTGGTGGACACTCGGAAAACAAAAACATGTTTCACGCTTTTATATACAACTAGGTATGTGATAACCACGAGAGGTCTAAGTCAGTTTTGTCGATGTTGACAATATTTCAGATCCCTTTAAAACGAATGGCACGGTCTTGTAAAATATCTCATTGTCTGCCTAATAAAAAATTTACAAAAACAGCATGGTATGGAAAGTTCGCAATGCATGAACAAGGCATCTTATGTTATGCGCTGCGCATTTTCGAACGGTATATATAATGTATGTTTGAAGTTTTAACTAAAAGGTTAATGATACTCCTTACATTATGCACATTACGTTATGATGAAAAGGAAAGTTGCCATCACTGCTTGTACCGCTATCACTGTAACGGTAAATCATGGAATTAAATATCACCACACATGCGCCTTAGTTTGTCTTAACCCTAAAAAGGCCACGCTATTTTGAGGTCCTTCTACAACCTAAGATCTCGGTTGTGAAGCGGCCGATCGCCACGAAAATTTGCAGACATGTCAAGATAGAATACAATGGTAATTTCAATTGTTGTTGATAAATTCGCTAATTTGCATATTTATGGTAATTTGTGCAAATAAGGTAATACAATTCATATTTTTACCTATAAATCATATATTCTTCATAATTAAACATCGGTTTTCAACATATTCGTTATACCATTTAGAATAATAATATAACAAACAAATTTGGAAGAGCCCGGTTATTCATTATGTTTTCTATTGTTTTGATAATTTCTTAAGTTTTAAAAGATGCACAAGACTCGAAAGAAAAAAGTCACCAAGCAGCGGGGCGTCATCTTTACGCGTTTCCGAGCAATCAGAAAAATCGCGGGGGGGGGGGGGGGCATAATGCCCCCCCCCCCCCGGCCTTATTCAATTTACTATTTTCTCTAGGATCTCCATTACGGTATTGTTACTACATGTATTAATTTATATTCCGATTATTCCTACGAGTATTATCGTCATTACAACTACGATTACTACACTACATCGTCTTAATGTACTAAAAGCATCTGCTGATTAATATTAGCACAATGCATCACACTATATTGACTTTCCCAACGGTATAGGCAAAGTACTTATCTATCTTTCCAAAGAGAGGAGAAAGTTGCTAGCTACCAAGAGTTGCTTTTTTACCCCAGGTCTACGTGCACTAAAGCCAATAATTGATGGTGGGGTCTTCCGCAAAAGTCACTATCATTTTGCCACGAGCGGTAAAAGTCCAACTTGTCTTCTTCTTCTTCTTCTTCTTCTTCTTCTTCTTCTTCTTCTTCTTCTTCTTCTTCTTCTTCTTCTTCTTCTTCTTCTTCTTCTTCTTCTTCTTCTTCTTCTTCTTCTTCTTCTTCTTCTTCTTCTTCTTCTTCTTCTTCTTCTTCTTCTTCTTCTTCTTCTTCTTCTTCTTCTTCTTCTTCTTTTCTTCTTCTTCTTCTCCTTTTGCCTCGTTCGAAATATTTGGTTTAGGTTAAAGTTTATATAAATTGAAAAAAATGTGTATTCAAGCATTAATGATAGCTCATTCCTGAGCGTGTTCTCTATTCGTTACAACCTAACAATTCCTATGAAATTCTTAGAAGAAAGAAGACAATATAAAGATAATTCAAAAGCTTTGCTGCAAATACGTGTAAAGAATCACCAGATACATCCGTCTTAGAAAATTATGACGCATACTAATATTATTGTGATTAAATTTTTTGGGGGCGTGCAGGTTTTATTCCGACCGAATGATTCCGTGAGAGAATATCGATGAAATGTGTGATTTTATTGATTCGTGTTTACTTATTTGTCAAGTGTGCATTCAAATGCAAATTATAACACACAAATTATATAATAAATTACTTCAAAAATAGTTCATTTCCCTTGGTATAAATACGACACGAAATATCTAAGAGATAGTTTTGCTCCACGACAATGACCCTTTAATGTGACTTATGAGACTCGTAAATTAGAATAGGTGGTTTGGTAATAAGATTCATATGACGAAGGTTATATTATCAAATTATTGACATGCCCCTTACTAGAGGACCACCTCTCGTAATTTTCTAACACTAAATACCAGAGGATTTGCCACTTATTCAAGTCCCGCTACGATTTAAAATGTAAATCATTTAGACTTAAATATAACTCCTAGAAACTTAGAACACAAATCTGAGAACTTAATTTAAATTTAAGGTAATGTCGTTAAATAAAGTCCTTATTGGCTTTTAAATAAACCATTTTTACTTTTAAATACATTCAAAATTTAACAGACGGAGATTTTTGAAAACAAAGTAAAAACTAGCCATTGAGAAAGTCAAACAGATTCCGTTCATGTAGAAGATTAGGCACTAAATCCTGACCGAAGGAAGAAGGGGGAAGAAGTGGCGATGGAATCTTGCATTGCTCGAGTGAATCGTTGTTGGATAAGAAGCTAGATTAATTAGTTCACCCAGGCGAGCCCAGGCAAGAAGTGCTGAACTCCAAATTCAATTTCGTTTTGTGTGCGTTATATACGTGACTCTATACCAGTATGCCGCCAATTATACATGTTATAGGGGCATTGCTGGGGAGCGGGATGCATATTATAGCGGGATAAGTCCGAGTCCCCTGGAGAACTCCCCTGGAAAAATGCCACATCATTCATAGTGATACACTGTTTACTAGGGACGAAGTACTGAATGGACATGATAATTTGTGTGAGGTAAAATAGAAAATATAAGTGAAAGGAAATCAATGAATGTTTTGGCAATTAATAAACAATTACCATAGAAATAAAATGTACAAACATACATACATACATACATATATTATATAAACAAGTACATACATACGTCATACATAAACAATTACATACATACATACATACATACATACATACATACATACATACATACATACATAAACAAGTACATAATACATGAATAAATAAACACATACAAAATGAAAAAAGTATTAAAAAAAACAGGCATAAATATTTAATTTCTAAAGATTAGAAAACATTACATCCAATACGTTATACGTATATCAATTTGTTTTAGTAACTCCCCTCCTCAACCCTTTCCCGCCCTTTCTCACCCCTCCCCTCCATTTTCAACATATTTTGTTCCAACTATTCCTTTACCATGCTAACCTTCCGACGAATATAGGTTATACGAGAAACCAGGCATACTACAGCTTCTGTGACGCCAGGAACTCGGCAGCTTTTGGTATATAAATGTTGTTCGTGCTTGCTCACACCGTGAAATTATAATTAGATACAGATAAGTCTGTTCCCCAGAGCTTAAGGGGTAGGCAACCTTTAAAATCCCATATGAAACAAAATCGATAGAATTCAATACGATTCGGTGGACCGAACGAAGCAGTCCTGAGTAAGCAATTCCTCACACACACAGTATTTGAACGTTACGGTTTACGATAAGGGTATTACAAACTAAACGGGTTAGTTGTATGCAATTCTGAACAGTAGCCCATAAGAACATTATTGAAATCACCGATGAGCTTCACAGAATTGGCGCCAACATCTATACCGAACATCTTTGGGATGGCGCTGGCATCTCAGTAATCGGCGGTGTCGTTGTTGGAACTCGGTGGTCTGTATGCAGCTCTTTTAAAGCATGATAGATAGTTTATGCGAATGCGGATTTACTGAGGACCATAGGAGTTATTTGGGATCGCGTTGTGTTGTAGATCCTTGTGTCTGGCAACTCCTTCCAGGCAATATACAGCAATGTTACCTCGTAATGATAGGCTGGGGCATAGTTTGAAGATTGTATTTAAGGCATGCAATTTAACAACCATGACAATTGAGTATGTGTTGCCAGAGCAAATGCTATTTATATTGCACATGTTCCCCACCAAATCCCTTAATGAACAGATGCAGATGCCTAGTATTTAAAACGTTAATGTTTGTGTATTAAGACATTATATCCGAGGGATAATGGCGATCTATGGACACATGCTAAGACCAACAACAAAGTATGAGTTAATTCTTTTACATACACTGCAGTTGACTTTAATAGTACATTATGTTGGTAATCCCTTCAAGCGTCCCATTCTATGGTGCATATATTAATTTTCCCCACAATGTCCAAAGTGCTGTCTTTTGTACACGATTATTTGCATTTTCGGTCACTCTGTCATGTCTGAGATAAAAACAAATAGAACAAACAAAAAGAACATATATATTTTGTTTGCAAATAAATGCGTTATCAATAAGAGATCCGTTGTACCCTTTCACGGTGATTTGCAATCTCGCTCTCCCCTGAGATAAGAACAAATAAAACAGGAACTCGTGTGTTATTGCTAATGAATGTTTTATCAGAGCTTATTTTTCCACTTACAAGTCGATTTCCAATTTTCGCTCACTCGGGCATGAAATCAAAAAGAAGAAAGGCCATTTCCATCACGGGTAAATGTTCGATCGTCATTCAGAGTTGACATTCCATTTTGCAATCAACAAATTGTTGGCGTTTTTCATTAATTTTTCAGAAAGGCTCATTCAGGGATTTGTTTAAAGGTGTCACCACTCATCCGAAAGATATTTCAAAATTGTCTTCGTCTGAAGTGATATTTGTGTTGTTCTAAAATATATGCTACCTATTTTGTTAAGAGTTACATTTTAATCATTTCACCCTTTTTTTGGAAGGTAGGTCAGGATGGTAAAAAATAACTCTTACTCCAGAGACAATTTGTTACATGAACATTACTAACTGGAAGAATAAAAACACACATAAACAAATACAGGAATTCGTACATGCCTTGACGATTGACGACGACAAAATCACTGCTATGCTCCTATTTTTACTTGTCTTCAAAATAATGCATCTCGAATTAATATAGTTTTTAAAGTGGAATTAAACAAAACACACACACACACACACACACACACACACACACGCATACACACACACATATTATACAAAAACACACACAAACAAACAGCCACAGCACAGACCAAAACGGCATAAAATATGAAACCCTTATTATGTTGAGGTATGAAAATCCTACGAACATAGAAACTTTAAACAAATGAGATCAGAATTAAAAATGGACATGATTTTTTTGTTTTAATTGTTCTTTAATATCTTAAATGCAAAGCCAAAACAAAACTTGTAATAGCAACAACAGAAACAGGAACACTTGCAGTAAATTCATATCTAACACAGATTTGAAGCTGGCACAGTGGAATATTATAACCACGATAACGGTGATAACCATGATAAAATGTGTATTGTTTTGATCTGATATGTCCACTAAGTAATGTGTGCAAATTTGTACGTCAAATGGATGTTATATGGCCGAGTTATGAGCGAAAATGCCAAGTAATATTCACCAACTAATTGCACTGACGTTGTATATGGTTTTTGAATATCCATGGAATAGTTTAGAATCTTCAAACTTCAATCGTAAATATCTTTTTAACGAACGGTAAATTAACAAAAAACCGAAACCTGTCCCATGCTTTTATTGTTCATACAAATGCAACAATGTATGAGAGAACCGCTAGAGTTCTAAGTAAGTTTTAAGGATTTGGACAGTGTTACTAGATACTTTTAATTGAATCCCGATCATAACTCTCATATTAAATCATTTGACAAACACAATACAAAAAAACTTAAGCGGCAAATCTGTGCAAAAACTACAGAAATACATAATGGAGTGCCCCCCCCCCCCCCCCCCTCCCCCTCCCCCTCCTCCCTCCCCAGTATTTTACCCGAGTTTCAGCTTCAGGCTGTGCAATACTGCGAGCTTGTACCTTTAAGCTGCGTTCCCATTAGAGCGAATTCCGCGGCGATTTTTTGTTTTCCTTTCTTTTTCGCAGCGAATTTTGAAAAATCGCTCTGAGGAGCGATTAAAAAAATTTGCTTGCGAATATTCGGCATTTTATATGAATTATATATATGAATAATATATGAATAACACTGATTTGGTCCGTGTGAATGTTCGCGGCGGAAATTCGCTCTAATGGAAACGCAGCTTTACGCAGCATGAAATTAATGGCACGCTTACCATCCACAGGTGTACTATTTCACCGACACCTCTTGGAATTGTATTTTCCTCTTCGCTGCTCCGATTTTACCCGCTGCATTGTTCTGATTGAATTACTGCGAACAATCGATGCATGCGCTTTCTCGTGGCAGTTATGTAGTGGACTAAAGGGGGACCTGAGTTGTTGAATTGTTCCTCAGTTTTAAATTTCCGTGTTCCTTTCTGCGAAGACAAACAAATAAATAAACAATAATTCAAACCGTTTGCGAGATAGGGTTTATTGGGATCTCGTAAAGTTCAAAGGGATCTAGTGACTTTGTTAACATGTGCAAAATATTTACAAAATCTATGGGGACAACAGATTGCATTTATGTAAAACATCGGTTTGTGTAATATTAAATAATATTATTAGACTTGTGCCTAGTAAAATAACCGTTTCGACTAGAAATGTGCTTAGAATATTGTTGTATTAAGTATGGTTTACAGTAAAGAGACATTGACAAAAATGTGTGTTTTGGTTAACACCAGCAAATTGCAATTGGACTTTACAATCTTGAGTCGAAATGAGGGTGTGCTAAAATAATATGAACAATCATTCAAGCTCTGTTTGATTCAGTAGGTCTCTCTGTCTACATTTGTTCTAAGAACCCAACTAATTAACATAATGGCAACCTCGGGGAAGGGACGAATTGCATTCATGTTGAATGAATTACAGGGATGTAGTAACTTTGCTGACAAGTGCAAAAAGTGATGAGTGATTAATCAAATGTGTATTGGTGTGATCTGATATGTTCACAAAGTAATGTGTGCAATTTTAACGATAATTAGATTCTGGGGGGGGTGGGGGGGGGGGGGGGGGGGGGGGCTGAGAAATTAGCAAAAATGCAAAGTGGTATTCACTAACTCATTGCACCCACTTTGTACACGGCTTAAATTATCCGTAGACAGTTTAACATCTGAACACTTCCATCGTAAATATCTTTTGAACGAAATGGAAATTTATAAAACTGAAACCCGTCCCGTGTTTTGTTGTGTTAATATGAATATGACAAGGTATGATAAAACCACTAGAGTTCCAAGTAAGTTTTGAGGATTTGGACAATGTTACTAAGTCCATTTAAAGGTCCAAATATAGAAAACAAAATGATAATTGATATACCACGCATTTATCATGACCCCTCGTATAAATATGTGTCATACACGGCAAACATGTCCCCTGATCCCAACACACATGCATTATTTATGTCATATATGTCTGGCTCTATACGCTGTACTATGCACAATCAGTGTAACCTTCATGAAAAGGGGATTGGCGTCAGAGTGCTAGCAGCAAACGACTGGTGACGACGACTATCAAACTAGGGGTGGCCGACGCGAATGGCTATCTATTTTGTTCTATTATTATTATTATTTGTATAATTATTATTGTTGTTATAGTTATTATTATTATTATTATCATTATGTATTATATGCGGCACATATTGTGCCATAGCTAATAAAGTAAAATTGTAGTGCATACAATGTTTTGCAATAACTTGTCTTTACCTTAGTAAATGATATTATATATTAACTTTATTTGTAACAAGATGTTTAATATCCGATTTATTAGTCATATGTAATAAATGCATGAATATTATTATTGTCCATTGCGCTGACTAAGACCTTGCAGAATAGTATGTCTCACGAGTGCACGCAAATCTTGCGAATCACGTGATCTGACCCCTTGTCACATGACCAGCATTAATCGACGTATTGGCGGGAAGTCGGGCTTCCTGCCCTAGATTCTCATAAGATAGAGGTTAATTTTTAGTTTCCTACGTGTCTACTATATGCCCGTTTCCCCGTATTTATGTTCTATATTCAGTAAATTACATCTTGCTCGGATGATGAGTTGCAAGTTTTAGTTTCACCTGCGAAAATGACTTATTTATTGCCGTTTTAATAATAATGACATGTTTGATTATATCCGAAAAAAGCATTGTTAATGAATATTGATGTAGTTATGTTTCCACGCAGGTGGCATATACCTGTTCTAATTTCGTTTCTTAGAAGTCCATTATATATTGATTAACCCGTAATTTCTGTCTTACTTTAGCGAAATTACATTTTGCATGGATGATGAGTCGCCATTTTCATTTTGCTCTGCCAAGCGAATAGACTACTTATCATTGGCGCGTGTAATCATATTTCTGACATTTTATTGTAAATTATTTCTTTGCAGTTATGTTTCCTTGCAGGTATAGCTGTATACGTGTTCGAATCCAGTGTCTTATACCCCCGTCACACCTCTACGCTTGTACTGCGCTCTCGCTGCGCTTCTAATCCCCATTCATAAATTTGGCAGTGGGAGGCGAAGCATTGTTCGAACGAGTATTAAATGACGAATGAATGGGAGGATTATCGCACATAGGTGAAAGGATAGCCTCTCATGTATGGACATACCATGGCTCCCTGAACAAAAGTTGAGCAGATGTGAGGTCGTGGAAGAGCTACGCTTGTTTTGGACATGTCGAAAGCAAACGCAGAACTCTGGCGACCTAATCTTTTGTTCAGCGAGCTATTGTCTGTGCATTCATGAAAGAATATCTATTGACACATGTGAGATAATCTTCCCATTCAGATCCACATTGAACAAAAGACATTTTGCAGATACATTCCAGTGATTGTGATCAGGTATTGTCTAGAGCGCAGTAGAAGTGTAGGTCGGTGTGACGCCACCATTAGAAATCAATTATATGCCTATTCAACCGTAATTGTGTTCGGCAAGACTGCATTTTAAGTACAATGATAAGTCGTCATGTTCAATCGTGTCTAGAAGGCATTACACTCATGTTAAAGTGATCCGATTAAATTGGTCACATTTAACCAAAATCACTTGGAGCTTTCACACCTCTCTTGTACCTCGTTGTTTGGCTTATGGTAACTGAAGAATGAAATGTGATTGTTCAAATGTCTTCATAATTACGTAGATAATGTTATGATCGAATTACAAAGCGTATATTAGTTATCATCTTAAAGATTCAAATTACTAGTGTAAATATATCACTATTTACAATATACCATGTATATACAGCAAAACCTGTGTATAGTGACCACCTAAGGGAACAAAGGAAAATGGCTGCTGATAGACAGGTGACCTCTATAGACAGGTACCATAACGCTGTTTTTCTCTGCAGGGGATCACTTTTGGTGGGCACTATAGGCAGGCTGGTCGCTATAGACAGGTGGCCAATAAGACAGGTATGACTGTAGTAATGACTAAGCAGCATGTAGTGACATTGCAGACGGTTGTAGATGATTGTATACTATTCCCAGGTTCTTATTCGGTTTCCTAGAAGTCTCCAGTATTCATCAGACTGTATAATCATGGTAATCACCATCAAAATCACATCCTGCGCGGCTGCACTTTCCAATTCGCTTTTAAGGCAGCGCACATGTTCAATTGACACGGATAATTGTGTTTGTGTATTGGTTTGTTTTATTTCATTTATACATGGTAAAAATGCCCTCAATCAGCCATTAGAGGCTGTTTTTCAGAGAGGCCGTGGTTTATAGAATACAAATATGGTCAACAGATACAATAATAAGAAATTATATAATCAAAACTACAACTGCAATAATACAATAAACTGCAAAAAGCTGAAATATAAACAAAAAAATAACTTCCAAATTAGTATGAGGTGTATAATTTATTTACAAATGTGATATTGTGCAGAGATCAAACAAAAGTTCTATGTGTGTTGTGATTGTGTATATACTTTGAATGTGTATTATTATGTGAATATTACAAAGTTACATGTGACGTAACATATTGTCAAATTTAAAATGGCATAAAAGTACAAATCATCAAAGTAAATACAACCCTACAAGATCAGATTTAAACAATATTTTAAAACTTGTAAAGGAATGTGATTTAGGGATGGGGATTCGATTGTCTAAACCAGGATCTTACAAAAGAAAGACATTTTTGGGATACGTTAGTTCGTGCATAATGTTGATCATCATTACGCAGTCTGTATAAAACCAACATGAAGGTACAAGGGGTTCGCAAGATGGAGCCGCGCGTCTATTTTACGAATAATAAGTACCTTTAAAGGGATCTGGTAACATTGTCCAAATGCTCAAAACTTACCTGGGGACTCTAGCGGTCCTCTCATACCTTGGTGTATTTGTATTAACTACAGAAGCATGGGACAGGTATCTGTTCTTTGAATTTCCCTTTCATTAAAAACGATAAAGTGTTTGAATGTTTAACTATCCACTGGATAGTCATAACCGTGTACAAGGTCAGTGCAAGGGGTAATGAATATCAATGAATATCACTTTGCATTTTACTCGGCCAAACATCCATTTAACATGATTTGTTACACATTACTCAGTGGACATATCAGATCACAACAATACACATTGAATCAACCATAATATCACTTTTTACACATGTCAACAAAGTTACTAAATCCCTTTAATGCCTTAATATTCGCCACTGAAATGTTCCTATAGGCACAATCATAAAATCTCACAGATCACTTGTCGCGATCCGATAGTCTGTGAAAGTAACGACATTTCCAGATCACGTGGTCTGAATTTCCTTCAGCGCCTCGGGCAGTGGCGTGGCCAGGGTTAAACAAAACGAGGGGGGGACGGGGGTTCAGATATCACATGGGGGCACCCCCCCCCCTAAAAAAAGTATAGGATGGTTATGATATAATATGCTTGTGTGTGTATATTAGCAATTAACTTAAATCCAAAGTGGCCCAGTCGGGCAAGTAAAATTGAGATTTATCAAATTGTACTCGTCCTGAATCAGCATTAGTGGTTCCAATTAAACAAGAAAAATAGTATACAAGTTTGTTAATTTGATTGCCCAGTCGGGCAAGTAAAATGTGACATCCAAAATATGTAAATGGTCCAAAGCTCATTGTTGGTGGGCCCGGGCCAGCGGGCCTGTCCTGATTTGTAGCCCTAGTCTATGTATTATTATTTGTTCTCGCTACAAGGCGTTTATGAGCAACAGGGGGCAAAGATCTCCATGGGGGAAATTTCTACTCCACAACCCCCCCCCCCCCCCGCCCCCCCCCCCTACTCCCTCCTCAACTTCGCCACTACACCTCAGGCAGCCCCGTACAATGTTTTTTGCAGCCGCTGTCGATTTTCCGCCCGATTAAGGCCATCTGACAAATTTATTTTCGGCTAATGCGCAGCAATTCTCCAGCTTTTGTTCCCCCAAATAATGGTGCGTGGATTGCCTGAAAAGGGAATTGAAGTGCTAAGTTCCAAAAGGCGCTAATGCCACTTTCCATACAAAATTGAGTTAACGGTATCAGTACATCAATAAGCTACGTAGCTAGTAATCCAAATTTTATGACACATGACACAATCGAAATTAAAATATGGTACGTTCTATTTTCATATTCCCCTAGGCATGGGTACAGAGTTGGACAAAAAATACTGTTTTTCTCCAAAGTTGAAAAGGTGAATTTAGCGCCTTTTGAAATTAAGCTCTTCAAGTGGTAAGTGCATAAACATGCGCTAGAACATCGCTGTATGTACTTAGAGTGTGTCGTTTTCATAATCGTGTTTAACATTCCGCAAATTGAAACGGATCATCTGGAAAAACCAGTGCCAGATAACTTTATACAGTTGTCGCTAACCTGTTAAATAGAGTATAAAGTAAACGTTTGTTAGCCATCGTCAAATTTGTAGAAAAACTAAATGTTATACATTGTTATCGGTTTTCACCGAAGAAAAATATACAAATTACTTGTATAAAATTTAAATTTAGCAATGAAAAAGACTGCAAAAAATGGAGAAGGAAAAAAAAGTAGAATTGATCAGGAGAAGAGTGCCTATATGTTCATACTTCTCAAACTGTTCGCTGTCTCTCTAAATTGTCTTTAGAAATTCAGAACAAACAAAAATCTAAAAAAAGAAAAACAAAAAGGATATGCACCATGTGCGCGTATAGTATAATGGTATAGTATAAAGGGAAGCTTCACATTTGTGATATGACATAAACTAATTTTATTAGTTTTGAAGCGCTAACAAAATGGAAAATCAACGTCAACGTTTTTACTTATAATTTATCGAGGGGGCGGTTATCCATCTGATACAATGGCAAGGTTGAATGAAATATTAAGGGTAAAATTAAGAGAAGGGGCACAATATCTTATCTCGAGGAATGCAAGAAAACAGCATGGGTCAAATACAGTTATTAATATGGTTCTAAACAAAGATTTGTCCCCTTTTGATATTTGTATTAATTTGAGAAAATATTTGAGATCGAATCTGTTGATGAGGAACAAAAACTATAAGTACATTATATTCATGAAAGTTAAACAATATATAATGCGCAAAGAGAGACGCACAAAGGGCGTGGATTTCCACTTCGGGGGTGGGGGCATAATTATGTCTCTGTTCACCCCCCCCCCCCCCCCCCCCCCCCCACCACACAAACACTCACAAAAAGACGGACACATAACTATACGCCACTATACGACAGATCAGAGTTTGTTGCAGATCGTGGTCGGAATAATCGCACGGGGGCACTCGATTTATTCGGTAATTTATTGTTGTATGTATGTTTTCTTCTCAAAGATTTCCCCCTTGTGTTCATTCTCGGTTTTTGTCATTAATTTATCGGATTATGTAATATGTCTTTGTTTTTAAAGATAACCCCCTTGTGTTTTGGTTTAGTTTTTGTAAAGAAACCAGGGGGATTAACCCTCCCTTCCCCCTTATCCCCCCCCCCCCTTATCCGTAGCTACGCCACTGACGGGTCACATTTGCATTGCAACCAACTTCGCCCATTATTGACTGACATCCATTGTCCCTTTACATGATTATGGACGCGTAATCCGATTAGCTGACTCCGATTTCCATGCTAATTTGATAAGAGGTAGTCCCAACGTATACAATGTGGCCTTTCTTGATTTTCTTTTCTTTTCTATATTTTCCTTTTCCATTTCAGAGGAGAATGATCTTATTAGATGATAAAAAAACAGATGTAAATAACATAATGAAAAGGTTTGCCTCGTTTGCAGGCTTTAATACCAAATGAACTAAAATCTAAATGCATGTGCCCTCGTTTTCTAGCCTATGTTTACAAAGGTCAACATGGTCAAAGACGTTTTTGTTTAACCTGTGTGATTGCTATATATAACTATCTGAAAAAGAAAGAAATATTCGCCACGATGTAATCGAATGTTAAAATCTCACTCAATATACATTTGTATAACATGCTAGTTTAATGTTCTGCGATAAGATGAAAAGTAAGGCGATTGTATACTTCCTAGCTTTCCAGGAAATCTTAAGAAGATGTTCTTATTTTGCTACCATTATCTCCCGCGAAATCACAGCCATTAAATGACAAATGGAGTTTGACGTATACATGATGACTTGAAAATAAAATGATGGTGAAAATATTCACAATCCGATGTGATTGTATACAAAATACATCAAAATAATGATACTTAATTAGATAATTTCTAGTAGTCAATAAAGTAAATAAAAATGTTTCACAATTCATATGTTAACCTATATTATATGTGAGTATAGTATAACTGGAACACTTCACTTTTATTGTATAAATACGATATATAAAAGGACACTTCAATAAGATGACTTGTTATAATCCATAAGAATAAAATAATTTATACACAAGTTTGATGATAACCCATTATCTTTATGGGAACATGGTACAGCATGCACCTGTCGATGCACTATACATGATCCTATATACGTAAAAGAACAAAAATGACACTTGATTTATTTAAGTTCTAGTTATCCATAGAGCAGAAATTTCTGTATTAATCCATTAACCAATGATAACCGTGTACACCATGCAATAATTTGGTATGATTTTCCAACGTAGGATGAAACGTGTTCACGCCATTCGACATGTTCATATCAGCATAAGATTTCACGATCATCAGGATGACATTAGTCTGCTTTCAAGACCCTTCTTTGTTTTGTGTGGTTTGCTCCTGAACCCTTTCAGGACCGTTTCCGAAAGATATTGGGCCTGGGTCTATGCAGAAAGCATGTTATAGCAAAATCAATCAGTCCTTAAAAATGTTTGAAATGGTAAATGGCAAATTTAGACATTTATACTAGTGGATTGAGTGTTAATTTGTATGAGTATGTGTGTCTGTTTGTGCGTTTGTTTGATTGTTTGTTTTTGTTTGTTTGTGTATGTGTGCGAGTGAGCTGTTATCTAAATAATATAATATATAAGGTATATATGTTGTGCAAAGGTCATCATCCACTGTGTGCCATTACATTTTCACTGTTTATCATGCAATATGATAGTATACGTTTTGTTTATGGAAGAGTTTGTTTATCTAAATGTAAAGAAACTAAAGTACCGTGCATCGTTGCATTTCATTATGGTATAATATGTTTCGCCAGAACTGTCATTATTGTCAACTGGTGTAATATACATACCTCAAATTAAACTGTAAACTGTTCATTAGTGGTTATGTTTTAGAAAATACTATCCTTCGCAAAAAACTATGATGATTTTCAATTGGTGGAGTAAGCGATGCCTCTCAACTGAATACATACTGTATTGTAAGCCGTGCATCTCAGTGCATCTTTTCGAGAAAAAAAAAATAATGTATTTCGCCAAACTATAATGATTTCCTATTATTGTCAATTACTTTAAATTGGCGTAAATGTACTGTGCGATGCTTCTCAAATTAATGCGTGTTTTCTCTTCAACCAACGGCTCGTTAGGGCATAATTCGAATCTACTTCTTATGACGTCACGCCGTCACTCAACATTTTGGGTCGTTTCCATCGCTAACCAAACTGGCCGGATTTATTTCGCTGTGCACTCTGGGGGCAACTGATGCGTAAGGAATTAAGAGCGACGCGCGGAATAAGCGAAATGCGCGGGAGAGTACGGCAGCTCGACGTGACCCGTGCAATGCAAGTTCACCGAGTTGGAAAATGGCGCAATTTAAAGGGAATGAGCGTAATAATCCCTGACTTTGGTACACCCACGTTTATCATTACCACATAATTTGATTCCTTATCGTGGGCAAGGTTCAGGAAAATAGAGTAAGGAGACTCTACCTATTAAACATGTTAAATGCGATGTAATATAATCAGTGAATTGGAAACTGTGCAATTAAAGTAGAATACGCATTCAGAAATGGACCATGCAATAGAGTAAGTATTTTTTTAAAGGGTTCAGTTTAAGGAGAATTAGCATAATAATCACTGACCTCAATCTTTTGATACACCCAGGTTTATTATTACCACATAAATTTGTTCCTTATTAGGGGCAAGATTCGGGAAAATAGAGAAAGGAGACTCTACGTATTAAATAAGTGTAATACAGTCGGTGAATTGGAAACGGCGCAATTTAAGTGGGATTAGCATTCTGAGCTCGAGGAGTTAGTTGATTTTCAAAAAGGGTTCAGTTTAAGGAGATTTAGCATAATAATCTATGACTTTGATACACCTAGGTGTATCATTACTACATAAATTGGTTCCTTATAAAGGGCCGGTCATACTTGCGGTAGTAGACGTAGTTGAACGTAGTGGTGGCTAACGTTGTTGATTGTAGTTGAACGAAGTTGAAGGTAGTTGAACGTACTAGCATCCGTATCGTACCGTAGTTGTCTGTGATGCTAACTTGATATTAACTCGGGGGAGCCGTGATCTTCGATTTAATTTTTGAACGTGTTCAAAAGAGCGGTACGTTAAAGGCATCCGTAGTAATAACGTACTAAACCGAAGTTTAACGTAGTCTAACGTAGTCTAACGAAGTCTGGCGTAGTCTAACGTACTTCGTTACGTACTTAAATGTACTCTAGCGTACTCTAACGTACTTTACCGTGCACAAAACCAGCATCGACAGTCTTGATCCAGACATGTTTAAGAACAAAAAAAAAGACAAATTTCACAGACCTGCTATGTTTGAAAAACAAGCGCAATGGCCGTACCACACCACCGGTTGGCTGTTATACTCCGTGCGGAGTTGCTATTTACCGTAGTTTGACGTTCTTTAGCGTAGTCCAGCGTAGTGGCTACCACAGTATCTCGTACTCAAGCGTAGTCAGACGTACCACTCCGTACCTGTCCGTGAGCAAGCTGTACCCACACTAGCGTAGTCTAGCGTAGTTTAATGTACTTAAACGTACTTATCCGTACCCTTCCGTGGCCAACCACCGTACCTTAACGTAATTCAACGTAGTTCCACGTTGTTCAACTTAGTTTAACCTAGTTTAACGTACTTACACCACACCACGTCTGACCCACATTAAATTACCCTACCGATCACTACGTCCACTACCGCAAGTATGACCGGCCCATTATGGGCAAGATTCGAGTACGTAATAAAGCAGTGTAATACAATCGGTGAATTGGAAACGGCGCAATTTAAGTGGGATAAGCATTCTGAGCTCAAGCAGGGAATACAGAATGATTTTAAAGAAGGCTTCGGTTTAAAGGGAATAAGCGTAATAAACTCTGACTTTGATACACCCAGGTATAATCATTACCACATAAATTGGTTTGTAAATATGGGCAAATATTAGGAAGATAGAGTAAGGAGACTGTCAATTAAAGCAATGTAATACAATCGGTGAATTGGAAACGGTGTATTCAAGTGGAATAAGCACTCGGAGATCGACCATGCAATACAGTTTAGTGATTTTGTTTACATAGACAGAATGGTTCAGTGTAAAATGAATGAACAGGGATCTCCTCTGACTTGGAATAACCTGGCTAATATTTGCTTAATCTTCAACTGCTTATCAAGCGAAAACGTGTGAAGAATACACTTGTTAGCTTTCAGAGTTTTACCATAGGATGCAGTATAGGGATTCTTTATTATTAAAGGTGCAATTTCGAAACTTCTCTGACTTTCATAATCTGAGGTTGTTTTTACTCTCAGAATGCTGAAACTACCACCACATTACTTGAAATAAGAATATAATTATACGATGGTTCGATCTTAACTGAAGTGTTCATTGAATAGGAAAATACGCGAATAACAAAGAAAATGTATCATTTTCTGTTAAAATGAAACACTTAGATTTGTGTCCACTATTGTTATTTTTTCTCCATGGACCATAACATAAAGGATATTTTTGTCATGTCAATCATATGAAAATAAAAACTTATCGCTGTAAGAAAAGTGCATATAAACATAAAGGAAAGACTTAAAGGTGGTTTGGATTCATAAATCAGACGCGCGGTGCCGTCTTGCGAACCCCTTGCGCACGGTGCGAAATACACACTGGCTCAGTGTTATAATGAGGATGTGGTGTGGCAAGATTGGTAGAGCGCGCGCTTTCCAAACGTGCGATCCCGAGTTCGAACCCTGCCCACCGCGTTTGTCCTTTGCTGCTCTCTACCCATGTGTATAAATGGGGAACGGTACGAGGTGATAGCCTTTATATGAACGATCTTCTTGAGCCCATCATTAGCGCATAGAAAGAATGCTCCCCAATGTGTGCTGGTTTGCATCCAATGACCGGGGTAATAATAATGTAAAGCGCTATGGAAAAAAAATATGTATTTAGCGCTATATAAGAAATTATATTATTATAATTATTATTATTATAAAGTACGCACAAACTAACCTAGTTATGAACATTCGAAACATGGTGCAGCCCTGGGGTGCAGCAATACATTCAAGAAATACTATTACACCATTCCAAAGAGCACGATTTTATTTCCCAGTACAGAGAGACATAGCAAGAAAATTGCACCCTTTTGTGCCCCTCTGTGCGTGTGGTTTGAAGATTTATGATACATAAATAAACATCTGTATATTCGGGTCAAGGTCAAATATATATGCGGAATTAATGATGCATTTTACGATTCATTTTACCCACAATCCCTAAACCGCAGTTACGAATACCTTTAAATGACGACATTTCGGCCCGCTAATAGAAAACAGCGTCATACCCTGGCCAATAATTATGATTGAAGATGAACTTTTACCAATGTTCACCTTTCTTTAGTATTATATATAGTAGTCTGTAGTCTGTGGCATTTCTTTATTACTATAGTCTCTTTGCATCATACAGCATTTGATCATCTTCCTGACGATATGTACAGATTGAAAAACAATCACAATTATTCTTTATTTCTGCAAATTCTCCCTGATTATCTGAAAATTGTAAAACGTTTTGCAGAGCAGTACTATACCATATTCCAAAACGACCGTGTTGCGGATCACCGTAGCCTCATATCAACGGTTTTATAGTGGTTTGTATGTCGCTTTTCCCCTATAAAACGAGGTAATTCATATTCAATTGAGCATGATTGTCTTGAAATTGCATTGTTTACGTTGGTCGGCCGCGCTTTTTGCCCGCAGATTGAAAAATGATAAAAATCCATGAGATTGCATCAACAGTAAATTATATATTAACGTTTCCAAAATGTTCGAAATCGTAAATCAGACTTGCGGTGCAATATTGCTTTTCGCCTTGCGCACGATGCGAAACACATACTAGCTCAGGTGTATGTAGTGCGCACACTTTAGCGTAGACACAGACGTTCACACCGCCCTCTCCGTCCCCACACATGACAGTCTTTAAATATCCTGTTTTAGGGGGCAAGGATCTAACCTCGGGTTTTCATGATTTAAGGGGGAAATCAAGCGTGTTTATAAAGAAGCGTTCTTTGCCATATAGAATTAAGTGAGACGATCCGTTTCAATTTACTTTAATTTGTTTGGTCTTATAAAAAGATACTTTCCCTTCATACGTTTATCCCGCCTTTACTCTATCCCATTACATAATCTATATATATATATTTGTTTATCTATCTCCCCCCCCCCCCCCCCTCCCCCCCCCCCCCCTCTCCCTCTTTAATTTAATTTGTGTGGTCTTATGAAAAGATACTTTCCCTACATACGTTTGTCCCACCCTTATATACTCTTTCCCATTATATATTTCTATCTCCATGTGCCTGTATCTCTCCCCCTCTCCCACCATTCATATCATATTCATATAAAGTAATGTATGTTCTTCGTTATGTATTTTACTTAACTTTGGCCAAAATTCTTTCTTTATCCGTCAACTATTGGTCTCTGCGGCACTCGCGAACATAACTCCACTTATGTATGTTAATTTTGCAATCCCAAATGCAGATCCAGCTGATATATGCTCAATATAGAAATAATTGTCGAACATTCGTCATCGAAAGTATGATCGGTTACCTATAATGGATTAAATTAATTCGATAAACAAATCTTTTTACTTTTACTTTGCCCAAAGTATATATTCATTTCCTTGTTAACGGTCTACATTTCAGTCACTTAACTCACGTACATATTTCCAATTTGATATCTGAATGTTGCCATCCCAAAATACAAATGCAGCGAATTTGTGACCAGTATAAGTATACACGTTATGTGTTTGTACTGCATTAGTTGTCGAAGTATGAGCAATTATTGTATAATACACTAATTTGATAACAATTCACATCGGGCATACTTTGTATTTCTGTCTTGTTTCAGATTCTAAATTCGGTCACTATACACTCACGTACAGTACATCGTTCCATGTTTATATTTGGGTGTTGATACATCCCACAATACAGATGCAGCGTATCTATGACCACTACCGTAGAACACCATCGTCAAGCACCCCCCAAGCACCTATACGCATCTTACTTTTAAAGACGTTTCCATGAGAATCACCTCCATAATTGTCCTCATGAATATTCCTCACCATTATTTGCATTCTTGATTAAAGTTTCCCGTTTGGGCAGAGAGCGGGCGCTCTTTAAAAGCAAGATGCATATTGGTGCTTGGGGGTGCTTGACGATGGTGTTCTACGGTATGGTTGTACATTCGTTGTCAAAGTATAAGCGGGGATTTGTTAACATGTTTAATGCACTAATTTGATAAAAATTCATTAGACTTTTACTTTAGAGGAACTTTATATTCCTTTCCTGTTTTAACCGTCTATATTTGGCCACTGCGGTCCTCACGCAGTTATATCCCTTTCAGTATTCTAATTATGCCATCCAAAATGCAGATGCAGTGAATCTATGCCCCCTATAATTGTTCGTTCATTCCTTGTCAAAGTATGAACGGTTATTTATAATGCAATCATTAATTTGATAAAAAAATAATTTTACTTTCTACTTTGCCCGAACTTTACATTCCTTGATGTCACTGCAGTCGCGTACATAGTTCCACTTTGATATGTGAATGTTTCCAAATACAGATGCAGCGAATAATTATAATCACTAAATGGGTGTACATTCTTTGCCAAAAGTATGAGCGGGTATTTGTTATTAAACATTAGTTAAAGGGTACCACCACCCAAAACTAATATTTGTATAATAGAAATTCAACATCTTTAGTATTCCATTCCATCAACAAGTTCACAAAAATATGTTTGCAGAAAAAAAATATATAATTGGAAACCGCATCACCATTCTAAAGCATGCGTTTATGCGGTCTGAATTGTGTAGACTACCGCGGGTGCAGCAAGCGAATCGCTCAGAATTATATTGCCTACAAACGTACGCGTGAGTAGAATTGGCGCACTCGCAAACCAGGAACCAGGAAATAGTAGTGGTTCCGTAAGTGGTGGAAATTAATTGCTTTGTTTATGAATTACTCAACCCTTTGCAAAATGTTAGGTATCTATTTGATATCACAAAACAGTACCAAAACATGTAGTAATGTGTTGTTATTTGCCCGGTGGTCCCCTTTAAACTAAAGTTTGTTATTAAACGTTAGTTTCCCATTAGATGTCTTTATCCTCATTAGTATTGTTTTTCGACAAAGGCTTTTCGGTGAGGCCAAACTTAATGTTTATTTATTGTTTTCGCTGCCTGCATATGGTCAATGCACTCACGTACATAGTTCCACTTTGGTATTTGAATTTTGCCTCACCGAAAAACAATACTAATGAGGATAAGGACATCTAATGGGACACTAACGACTGGAGAAATTAAAGCGGTATATATTTTAAAGAGTTTAGTTTTATTTTGTCTTTATAATTTAAAGGTATTCGGGATTCTCCTTTAGTGCATATGACCTTCGGTACCTTTTAACACAGATGCAGATCATTAGTGGTAAAAGCATTGTCCCAAATTGGACTTTAACAATAAATTTGCACGAATGATTGTATCCATATAAATATAATAAGTCTTTTAAAGTATGTTTGATATGTGGACTGCGTGGTATGCATAAACCTTTGTATTCTAATGTGTTTTTATGGTCGTTAATACGCTACTTCTGCTAAGTATGTTTCGTTTATTGGCTGATATACGCAAAAGGTTATACTGTAATGCGATTTATTGTCGTTGATATAGTTATCCTGCTAAGTATGTTTCATAATTGGACTGATAAACGTCAAAGATTTGTATTTTAATGTGATCTTTTATGTATTTTATTCGATTAGCATTGTACGTATCTTTCATTTATGGACTGATATACATACCCATTCGTAATTCGTAATTTGTATTGTATCCTATTGTCTTTAAAGTAACTATCATTTGTATTGCTATTATTATTGTTATTGCCAGTATCATTATATAAACATAAATGGTACTTTTTTCAATATAACATTCGTATAACTTTCAGCATTAGTACATTGAAATTAAATGTATTTGAATTAATGTGGGTACTGAAACGGATCTGAACCTAAAAATGCAATGCAACTCAAGAATAGAGTTTATCCTACTTGATATATCGTAATATGCCTTTTTATTATATATAACATAACTCCGACTCAGATTTCTGCTAGTGGGAGAAATATGTGAAAACTCTTCGGGTTTACCACTATTCATGCGAACACTGGAGGCCGCCATTATTAGGTGTGTGCGGACTTATGGTCAGTGATATGCACTAATGCATTTCAATAGCACCCATATAAACCATTGTCTGAATACTTGTAGATGCTTTGACGAGTCTGTACATCAGTGAAAAGCTTTTTGTTCGGCCCGTAGCACACTCGTCATAGTTTGCAAAGCATGTCGGGCAATTACAAGAACATGGCCGCTCCCATCACCTTTTGCCGCCGTAAGAATTAGTAAAATGTGGGTATGTTCACGTAAGGATTTCATGGGATCCAGGAGGCCAAAATTGCCAAGTGATGTATCAAATAAAATGTCTGTTCACCCTCTAAACGATAATAATAGCCGAAAGCCATAGTTTCATTGCCCTTTAACTGAACTAAACTGAACTGAACTATGAACTAAATTGAACTGATCTGAACTGAATATAACTGAACTCAATTGTATGACAAATATACTAATATAATGCTATAATATATTAAACTGTGATTGTTTTCTCCAGGCTTTGTCGTAAATCAGTTACTGGTGACCTTTTTTTAATGGGATAAAACTTGTGGTAAGGAACTGTTTACTATAAGAAGATATCTGATATATTGTTTTGTACGATGCGGTTTAAAACAATTCAGCAACTATCCATAAATGCATGACAATAAGACTACCGGATTTGGCATGCGATTTGCTTACATATAACTTGTATTTTTCAGGATGAAATGAATCTTTTCTCTAGATAGATTCCCTAGCCTCCCTTGAAATCAACCTCCATTTCATAGACGTCGAACGATTCAGAAACGAACGTGAGCGATCACCGGCCCTAGAATTACAGTTTGGGTTACCAGTGCGGTGTGGAATTAAATCCGATCGTTAATTGTATACCAGTTGTTTTGTTCATGTGGTCCAAGTGCGCCTACGTATTGGGGTGCGTGCATTGTATATCGCGAAATGCGATGAAACGACTGTACTGCAAACGTCTATCATCCGGGTAAAGTAAACGCTGAGCTAAGCGCAACTTGCGGCTCGCGGTGGATACGGGGGCCTCGAGAGAGCTACGGGAAAATAAAGAAATGATTCAGTTGACACTTTGTCGGAAAATTGGGCGATTACTCAAGGCTCTCGGGGATAACTGTTAGTGGTTCCGCATTTGATAAATCTATCTCGGGTCTCATCTGGGTATAGGCTACGCCACAAAACACCGTCTGATCATGCCGTGTGTGGCTATGTGTGAAGTACATAATTAGAATAGGGGAATATTATTATGTTGATGGCGCGTACAACTTGCACTATACACAGTGTATTGCGGAGATGTCATCGGTCTAGAACATATTTTTTAGAGTGCCGTTTTATTTAATTGAATACTTTAAATTCAGATTTTACCTCTGGTATCGGACTACTGATCAAGATTCATGCTATTCTTTAAAACTGTCTGCAATTTCAAGCGACTAGCAAGAGCATTTCTATGGTTTGTTCTATTGTTTGTTTCAGAGGTTTCCCGACTCTGTTGGTTACCCCTATTTGACGAGATGATTTTGCAGGGAAAATATATGATTTCTCATGCATACGTACGGAGATTATTTTCTCTCTCTTATGTAAAATTGTGGGCACTAAAGCGAATAATAAGAGGTTTGATTTCATCCGTTTGTTTGTTTCATCGGTTGTTCGTGTCTGTTATCCTGAAAAGAGGTGATTGTGCAGGATGCGTTTTCTCTCGTTCTTCCTCCATAATTACGTTTTTCTAACCCTTCAATGGAGAGGGGGAACAGTGACAGCAGCCCCCAGCCCCCCCCCCCCCCCCTCCCCCCTCCCCCTCCTCACCTCGTATATGCTTACGTATGACGGGTGAATAGTGGAAACGACATAATAAGGAAGCTTCCTGGTTCATCTATACAGGAATGTGTTTCTCTGTCTTACTCCTCCAAAATTGAGTTTTTCGAACCCCTCATGGGGAGGGGACACAGTGCCAACAGCCCCCAGACCGCCCCCCCCCCCCCTCCATCGTCGCGTCATATAAGCCTACGTATGCCGTTTGAACAGTGGAAAATGACATAAGAAGGAAGCTCCCTGATGGTTCTGCAGGAATGTGTTTTTCTTTCTGTCTTCCTCCAAAATGTCGTTGTTCGAACTCTTCAAAAGAGAGGGGGCACAGTGACTGCAGCCCCCAGCCCCTCAACCACCCCCCCCCCCCCCCCCGCCCCTCCCATCTCGCCTCTTACGCCTATTCATACCATGTGAACGGTGCATGGAAAGTGACATGAGACGGAAACTCCCCGGTGAAATGAGCGACTGCTTCCCATCCGATTTAAGGAAGACATATCGACGTCTCACCATCAATCTCAGCTGGGACGGGAAACTGAATCGGGTAGACAAATTTACTCAGTAAGGTCAAGACGCTCCCCTAACGGTTAAAGGGATCTAGTAACTTTGTTGACATGTACAAAAAATGGTTGGTAGAATGTGTATTGTTGAGATCTGATGTGTCCACTGAGTGAGTAGTGTGTGCCACTGAGTAATGCGTGAAAATTTCACGTTTAATGGATGTTATACATGTAAATATGGCAGGAGTAATGAGTGAAAACGCAAAGTGGTATTCCCTAACTCATTGAACAGACTTTGAACACGGTTATGACTATCCAGTGGATAGTTTAAAAAATCCAAGCACTTCAATCGTAAATATCTTTACAACGAAAGGGAAATTGGGAAGAAACAAAACCCGTTTCATGCTTTTACTTTCAATACGAATACAACAAGGTATGAGAAAACCACTAGATTTCCAAGTACATTTTGAGGATTTGGACAATGCTACTAGATGCCTTTAAGGTGATCCATTATCTTTGTCGAATTCAACCAGAATCGCATTGGCCCGTATTCACAAAGGAGGTTTGTACAAACCATGGTTCAAACCGTGGTTTACATCTATGGAATGCCAATTGTAAACTGATGGAGAGAGAATGACATACCATCAACATTGTTAACAAGTAAGGAATTTACATTCTCTCTCCATCAGTTTACAATTGGCATTCCATAGATGTAAACCATGGTTTAAACCATGGTTTTTACAAACCTCCTTTGTGAATACGGGCCATTGAGTTTGTACACTTCTATTGTACATTATTGTTATTTAGCGTATGGTAGCAGAAGAATGAAGTGGGTTTTAATTTGTCGTTATGATCCCTAATGATGGAGATTTGTATGATTAACTTAAAAAGCGTTTCGGAACGCTTTTCGATTGTAATCAAAATCAATGGTCAGTTGGTAATAAAATCTTAACCAGATTCTTAAATCTTAAAAAGTACTATTTCCACTAGTTAAACGTTGTTCCTTTTCTATAAAACCAATATTTCACATCATTCAGAATAATCTTATATCATCATCATCATCACCATCATTATCATTATTTAATTATTACATCAAAACAAAATACGAGTGAGTTCATTCACGTTCATCGAGCAGCAATTTATAACAAATTTACTGATGACTGACGAATTATCAAGTTGACCGTGATGGGTTTTGAAATACTTTTAATCATTAATTATTTTTTCGAATGAAGCACGAATCAATATCATAATTAATACTGTGTCTTCATGAGGAGAATTATGGTCACAAGTAAATCGATTTGTCTTGACGTGACATTGACTGCATAGTGTTTTCCCGAATAGTTATCGACGGCTAGATTATTTGCGCTTGACAGGGTCATTCCCCGCAATTTAAAAACAATGGGCTTCAGAAATGACCCTGTATACCACCTGTTGTACGAGCGGGATTAATTAAGTTCCACTCATAGGGGCATGTTTCACAACAATTCTTAATTGAACTTTAAATTATGGTAGGCTATTTGTAGCCTCTGAATAAAACATAATTCAAAAGCAAACAATCCATTATTTTAAACTTTCAACATCAACAAATGTTAGGCAACCTTAAAATGAGAAAATATTAATGATTGTTATCAAGATTTCATACCTTTTAAAAGAACTGTACTATAAACAACTTTTACAAAGAAACTAACGACTTTCCATGTTTTGTAAGTACAACAAAAAAGTTCAACACCCACCTAGTCGTGCAAGTGATTCGATCTATCACTCCTCACCCATCCCTCCCTGTTACTAAACACGTTCATGATGCCCTCTCCATTTGTTTTTATTCAGTACCCCGGAATTTACATGCTTAGCTTAATCGAATTAATTTCGGCACGAAAATCGAGCTGGCATATTATAACAAACTAGATTACTGGCAGGTGAAAACAAGGAACATTGATGACCCTGTATACCACCTGCAACACCAACGGGGTTAATTAAGTTCCATTCCAATTCGGCGATTCCATGGACCCATTGTAACCACCCCAGCTCGCCCCAATCTACCCCCCGCTACTCAGTGTTATTCTCACTGTTGCGTCGTTGTTCTTTATCTATAATTTTAACGACAGAATCAGCTTCTTTTTTTTTTATCGATTCTGACACAGCTGAAATATCCATAAATATTTCAAATCGAAATAAATGTTGGGGACCAAGTTTTATTCAATGATTTAAGAAAATATCTTAAAATGGTGCACATTTTAAAAAATATACCAAAATGTGTTTTTAATTGTATTTGATTATCTCTCTATTGAATCATTATTTTAACCAAATATTACATTCACTATGTTAATGTTTTTAAACTTGAGGTGTCTGGAGGGCGCCAATTTGTGCTAACAGCTGCTTTTTTTTATGAAGGTTTTTAAACGTGTTTCAGGGCCATCTTTTGAACAGATAGAGATAAAAACCCAGAACGCGTTTCAATATGCTCATTATGGACTAAACAAGCGACGATAAATGGGCTTATAGGTCATGAGCCCCGTTGCAGAAAGATATATAATCGATCGTAAGTTTCAATTAATTGTAATTCAGCAAATTTGCGCGTTTCAACCAATCAGATTTGCGCATTTATAACACATGATCCGACTTACAATGAATTGTAACTTACAATCGATTGTATATCTTTCTGCATCGGGGCCATAGTGTGACCGCATCACACTTTTATGTGTTTAATCGACTCAAGAGGGTGTTTTAAGTGGGATGAAAAATGGGACACGCGGTGCGTGGAACTGTTGTTTCAGGAGTCAGCTCCTCAGGCGGGAATAAATCACCTCATCTCCTCTTTGTTAAAGTTCGGTTCTTGTTTTTTGTTTGCCAAAAAAGAATGAATGAGAACTACACTTTAATGCTACTCCCAAAGTGTAAAATTGCACTTTCAAATTATTTCCGATTTAGGATGATAAAAGCGGAAGCTGTAACCTTTAAGATAGTTTTCATAGGCCTTGTAGACCTTCTTAAATTGTGTATACCCTTCTGGCTCACAAACACTGACACTATTTGACAAGTTTACTGCTGCATTTCCCCCGCCCAGCAACCCCCCCCCCCCCCACCCCCCCCCCTCCCAATCCCCGCCGTATCATTTCGAAATTTCCTTTAATTGCTACTCCCGAAGAGTAATGTAACGCACTATTTTTCGTATGTGAAACTACAATAATTTCAGATTTACGATCGTTATTGTAAAAGCAGGTGTTGAATTCCATGAAGAGGACAGTCTTATTGGGACTTTTTGTAAATATTTGTAAAATATTGTTTATATCTTTCTAGGTCCTAAACTAGTGGCGTATAGCAACGGGGGCGATAATTTGACAACAACAATCGAAACTAAAGAACGGGAAATTCCTATATGAAATAAAGAAATACATAGACTGTGCCCCCAATTATTATAGTTCGCGTACCCCCTATAATGGCAGTGCCCCCCCCCCCCCCCAATCAGTCCGAATACGCCATGCTTCCGTCTCCTGAAGAAAAAACCACTGTCTGTAATATTTGACAAGTTCCTGTATTCCACCAGAATGTCATTCGGAGTCTGTTCTCATTCAGATACAAGACAGTAAAAGCGTGCATTGTGTCCCGGAGGTTTGTTTGAAGGAGCCTTGTATATGTTCTTAAATTGTGTATAGACTTTGAGCGCCAAAACAACAGCCACTGTTTGACAAGATTTGTTTCCGTATTCCCCCCCCCCCCCCAAAAAAAAAAAAAAAAATTAAATACATAAATAAATACAAATAAAAGTGATATTACCGTCTGTTATTGGTGAATATGCTTTTAATCTCATAGTTACGGTGGTAAAAGCATGTATTGAGTTCAAGAGGATTATTTGTACAGCGGCCTTGAAGATTGGTTTTAATTGTGTTTACCCTTCGAGCTCACTCAACAATTCCATGTGATGTTACGTCTTCATAAAGACTTTCGTTTCAACATCTATATATATACTATAATGTAATGATGGTAGGTCTTACTTCGGCTGCTACTTCTTCTTCTACTGACAATAGGGGGCGTGATTACCTTATAATGAAGCTGGATCATTGACTCATGATCTGCTTGTGTTACTTTTACACATAAATGGATATGAATCCATTTAGAATTGATTTTTTTCGATATTTTAAATACACCACGAGGACCAAATAATGGTAATGAATTCATATCTCATTTATCTACAACGGTATCGATGTAATTTGGTTGTGGTCGTTGTTATGGGGTTTTGTATTTTGTTATTGTTTGTTTTTGTGTTAGTGTTGCTCTTGGTGGTGTACGTGTCTTGGTTGATGATGAACTAATAATGGTGTTTGAACATTTGAAAATGTCATCGCAATTAATGAGCCACGCATTTGTGAATCGTACCCTTTCACTTTACAAAACATTTCGTATATTTAATTTGTTTGTTTTCTTTGGTTGTATTTTTCAGACTGATGTTTTGGCGGTGACCGAGGCCGGAAAATAGTCCGAAATGAGGCGAAAAAAAGCTCCTCCCACCGACCAGTCGGAGGTAGGTTGGCCTACTAATGTTACTGGGTGTTTCGTTTCGTTTAGTATAATACTTAAAGGGATAGTTGAGTGTTGGTATAGGGGGGCACGTCACAAAATATTTGTTGTGTGATAGTGAAAAACAGGTTTTGGTTACTAAAGTTAAGTTTGACCAATACTCAACTATCCCTTTAAAGGGATAGCCATGGAGGTGTTTCACAAAGATCCCAAGGCGAACCCAACGCTTAGGTGGACTTAAACATTATGGCAAGACTGTTATGTTGTAGCTTCGTAATTAAGCATAGTCAAGAGCCCAAAATGGGAATGTTTGAAACTTTTTACAAAGTTTTACATCAATTACTTAAAGTCTCTTCGATAAAAGTACGGCGGCCACGATTGAAGTAGTAAATTGGGATCGAATCAGTTAATGGTATATTGCTTGAATACATAATTTGTTACTGTTGGTTTATTATTGCATTATTGTTCCTTTTAAAATAGTGTTTTCAATCCACACTATATAGACGATGACCCCACTTACCTCCCCATACTCTAATGTATTTTTCATAGGCTTTTATTATGTAAACAAACATTTATATTTCCAGTCCGCAGCTAATCCGATGCTCTATTTTGGTGATCAAGTACTGTACCTTTCCTTTGATTTGTTTTGTTTCATTTTGTTTTGCACCCACTGACACACACTACAAACACAAATGCACGTATTTGCGCACAGAAACAAACTTTCTTTTGTACCAAGATATGATGATATTGATTGAAACATTGTTTAATGAATAATGATATTATGGATAATCATGTTTTGATCCCCGAAATTGAAAGTAAATAGTATACGATTGATGAGTTCAATTCCACTATTACTTATCAAGGAAACAATAACACTAATACAAATAATAATGATAATAATGGTACCCCAAACTTAAATTTTAGCTTGTTACATATGACTTTTAGAAGTCTCCAAAAGAAAATCGAAATTGTTGAAACATTTTGGTCTTCAATGGATGCATTTTCATTCTCTATAATAGGTTTCACAGAGACATTGTTGCACTCACTTTCTCCGCCATTATTAAGTATTGATAATAACTTATACATTGATTTGCGGTGATCGTAAAGTGGGTAGAGGGGGAGGAGTAGCTGTTTATATACATAGTGATGTTATATTTAAGATAAGAAAAGAGATTCATATTGAAGGAGTCGAAAATGTATTCATTGAAGAAATGAAGAATAATATAAAAAATACAATTGTAGGTATTATTTATAGACCACCTAATAATTCATTTGAATTTTGTTAAGATAGCTTAGAATCGTCTCTTGAAAAAAATGTCTTATGAAAATGAAAAACATTTCTTTAATAGGAGACTTTAATATTGATATATCTCTACCTTTTACTAAGTGAAAGTCAAAGATTTGTTAATAAACTCTCAACGTATACATTATATCCCCTTATAAATAAGAGGGTATAACCATAATCCTAACCCTAACCCTAACACTAACCATAACCATAACCATAACCCTTACCCTAACCCTAGGACTACACAATTATCTCACACAATACTTGATAACATATTCACTAACGAAATTAATAACATGTCTAGTGGAATATTGTATTATGATATCTCTGACCATTTGCCTATATTTATGATAAATAAAAAGAATATATATATTTTTTTTTATTCAAAATCGTCCAAATATAAAAATGAAAAGGAAAGAGCCCGACCAAAATATTGAATCTCTTAAAATTGAATTGAGCCAGGAATAATGGCAAGACATTTATAATGAATTGGACGTAAATAAATCTTATAAACACTCTATTGATACGCTCATTTGTTAATAAAATAAATATATACCCCTTGTTCGATTTAAATTTAATTAAAAGAATAAACCTAAACGACCATGGATTATCACGGTATTATTAAAATCGATATCTACTCGAAACTGTTTACATAAGAAATCATTACGACACCCCTAAAATGAAAATCATTAGAAATATACACAATATCGTAATAAATTAACTGCTATTATTCGTTTATCCCGTAAATTATATTATTCTAACAAAATTGATAGTAATGGGAATAATAGTAAGTTATTGTGGCAAACCATAAACTCAATTCTTGATCCTAAAAAGAATGTGCACAAAATTCATGAGATTGTTGAAAATGGGCAAACTATAAAAGACCCTGGCCAAATTGCAAATACTTTAATAATTATTTTATGAATGTTGGTCCAGAATTAGCATCTCAGATACCACATATAAGACACCACTATTCAGAATATGTACAATATAATAATGAACAATCTTTTGTTTTTAACTCAACACATTTTAATTAAATCTTGGAAATTACACAGTCGTTAAAGTGTAGTAAATCAAGTGGATACGATGAAATAAGTGTATATTTTGTAAAAGATATTATTCATTTTATTGCTTCCTCGTTGTGTTATATTTTGTATTTATCTCTCACAAGTGGAATTTTCCCAAATTTTTTTTAAAATAGCATAATTAATTCCTATACACAAGAAAGATGACCCCTCTGAAATGAAGAATTATCGACCGATTTCTTTGTTACCGAGCATATCTAAAATATTCGAAAAAATTGTACATAACAGATTATATTCATTTTTGAATATTGATAACATATAAATACCTAACCAATATGGATTTAGAAAAGATCTCAACTGATTATGCAATTTTGCGATTATGTGATCAAATCACCAATTAATTCGCTAAGAAAGAACACATCGTATGAATATCTATGGACTTGTCAAAAGCGTTTGACACTATTGATCATGGAATATTGCTTTATGAATTAGAAGCTTATGGAATCAGAGGGACCGTTCTTTCTTGGTTTAAAAACTATTTAAACAATAGATGACAATTTGTTGATTTTAAATGCAATTCGTCGTTAACTTCAACCATTAAATGTGAAGTGCCACAAGGCTCCATTTTAGGTCCCTTGCTCTATTTGATTTATATTAATGATATTGTAAACACATCACCACTCTTAACATACATTTTATTTGCAGACGACACTAATATATTTTATTCACATACTAATTTAAATACTCTCATTGAATCTTTGAATCATGAATTAGATAAATTATCAATTTGGTTTAGATGTAATGAACTATCTTTAAATATAAATAAAACCAACTCTATATATTTTAAGAGTTTGCACTGTACTCATGAACTTGTTGCTAATAAATGTATCGATAGGATTCCTATTGTACAACAAATTAAGTAAAGTTTCTAGGCTTAATAATAGATTCTAATTTGACATGGCATCCTCATATAAATAATATTTGTACTCTATATGTATGTAATATATATATCCACATCCACTCAAGCTCCCTGCTTATGATGGTTGATCTACTGCATTTATAAATTTTTGTATTAATATAATAAATCTGCCTAAAAACAAATCTTTTAAAAAAGAATAAGAAGAAATTGTTAATGATTTTGTTTAATTGTAGGCATGTTCAAAAATCTCGTTTAACCATGTTACGAAGAAACTAATGATTTCCCATAACTGTTAAGTTCAACTTAGAGAGTAGTAGTAGTAGTAATAGTAGTAGTAGTAGCATTATTATCATTATTATTATCATCATTATCATTATCATTACAAACATTAAAAACGTATGTGTATCCGTGTTGTGTAGGTGCTCCGCCTGACGTCGGACGAGATCAACCACAAGAAGCTGCGGGTTCGACAGCTGCACAAGTTTACGATCCTGCACTACTCGCCCTTCAAGGCCGTCTGGGATTGGTTCATCCTCCTGCTCGTCGTCTACACCGCCATCTTCACCCCGTACTCCGCCGCCTTCCTGCTCAAGAACGACGAGAACAAGGCGAGGCTCAACAAGGACGCCGAAACGCGCGACGGTGACAGCCTCTCGCAGTCGTACACGCAGCCGCTCGTCTTCATCGACATGATCGTCGACGTCATGTTCGTCGTCGACATCTTCCTGAATTATAGGACGACGTTTGTCGACGACACTATCGGTGAGGTGGTTTCGAACCCGGCCAAGATCGCCAGGCACTACCTGAAGGGATGGTTCGCCATCGACGTCCTCGCCGCTATCCCATTCGATCTCCTCCTCTTTGCTGTAGCAGCCGACGAGGTACGTGTGTTGACGATCACATTCTGCCCGCGTTATGACTTCTTGGAGGAATTGTAGTCTTATAGGATTGTTAAATTAAACATAAATCTAAAACGAGGCATTTGGCTTCATTCTGTATGATTGCTACGTCCGTCGTTATTGGACCATCTTGTCATTTACACCTGGCAAAATAGACCCCACATTACTTTAGGTTTTTTTCTAGACTGTTAATATTGCTATGTGTACGTTCGAGTCAAATAATTAAATGTTCGTGAGAAATGTTCAATACCCGATTCAATAATGAAATAGACCCTCTTATCTATAATATTTAATTGATTGTTTGTGTGTTTATTTTTTGACTCTAGAACACAACGATGGCGATTAATATTTTAGAAACAGCGCGTCTGCTACGTCTATTGCGCGTTGCGCGTCGCGCGTCGTATAGACCAGTTTCCCCAATTCGGTCAAATTTGTTTCAATGACCGTGCAAATTGTCTGTACTTACTCAAACTCTCTCAATACAATTATAACAGTCAACAGTCAACAGTCATCTACATGTTTTTCTCTTCCTTTTTTGCAGAAAACAACGTCGGCGATGAGTCTTCTGAAGACGGCGCGTCTGCTGCGTCTCTTGCGCGTGGCGCGTCGTATAGACCAGTATTCCCAATTCGCTCCTGCCGTCGTGTGCCTACTCATGTGTGCCTTCACCCTCGTCTCCCATTGGATGGCTTGCATCTGGTATGCCATCGGCGAGCAGCAGCGTCCGGAAATACAGTACGGATGGCTGGACATGCTCGCCCAAGATCTATTCACCCCTTATACAGTAAGTAAAAACAGTCGTGTTTCTCCTTTTTTGCAAATGACTTTCTTTGAAAACGCTTTCAAACGCTCTTGGTCGCATGCGTGTCCTTACTTGCGTTACATCACATAGTAAAATAGTCAAGTGATCCATAATTTATTTTTTTTCAAATTTAACCAACATTACTTGGAGTTTGTAAACTTCTCTTGTACCTTGTGGTTTGGCTTGTTGTAACAGAAAATTAAATTCGTTTTGATTTGTAAACGTTTCTCTAATTATTGAGATATTCATGATTGAATAAAAAGCGTTCCGGGACGCTATTCGATTGTTGTCAAAATCAATGGGCAGTACTGGACTGGTGTTGCAATCTTAATCCAATGTTCACTTTTTTACATTGTTTAAACAGTGCTCTCATTCTATGATTCTATCAAACATCATTCAGAAAAAAAACTTACAATCAAATTGTGATTGCGAAGTCATAGTTATCACTTTAATTTGTATTTAAGAACAAGATTGCGCCTGGTGACTAACCATAAGTTAGCTATTGTTTACATATTTTCGGGCCTGACACACATTACTTGAATTAAAATGTCAAGTTTTAGAAAATTTCCATTAATTATCCGAATTCTAACTAACAATTAAAAGACTTCTTATAACTGTCCTTGTATTTTCTCATTGTTTATCAATATGCCAATTATGGCTCGTTAGCGGGAAATTTTTATGGCAGATTTTTAGTGGCGGTTCTAGCCAATCAGCGATCATAACGTTTTAAATTCTGACGTGGCATGACGTCCGTCATGAAGTTGCGATAAATTGTTAATAATTTACTTTAATCCACATTAATTTGTCTCCTCAGTATACATAATTCGGTCAAACCTCAGCATCTAGTGCTCTCATTTCGCTTAATTTGTTGAAAAATAACTTATAAAACGGTGGCTTGTACGAACAAAAATCGTTGTACTGCTTTCATTTGTATTCATTATTTGAAGGGGAAAGCCATGTGGTTGTAAATCAACTTAATACAAATTGAAGGAAGGTGCGTTAATTTGTGTGACATTTTGCACTTTTGTATGGATTCATAAACAAAACATGCTTCATATTTGATTGTTTAATTCGTCTTAAAATTAGGATTTCTAGGTAGCTAGTTAATTGTTATAATTCTTACATCGCTAATTTAATTGTAATAGAAGGTACACTGGCATTGTTTTTATCAAGCTCTTCATTTAAAGGCATTTTATCGCCGCTGTATCAGAAAGTTCTTTACAAAGAGTTCACCAGCAGAAGTCGCCATGATGTATGCTGATTACATTTTAATTGAAAGTCGATTTTGCATTGTTTTTATTGAGCTCTTCATTTAAAGTCATTGCACCGTCGCTCTGTTAGAGGGCGTCTTACAAAGAGTTCACAAGGAGTCGTCACGTTGTGTGCACGCCGCGCTCTCTGTAACTGCTCACACATGCACGAAAGTTACCAGAGTTTTGCTCTCACATGCGATTCCGTCTGGTTCTCAAAGGGATCTAGTAATTTTGTTAACATGTGCATCAAACTGGTATAATTGTTGATATGTGTATTTCTGTGATGTTATTTGTCCGCTGAGTGGGTGTGAAAATTGCGCGGTAAATGAATGTCGTATGACCGAGTAATAAGCACACATGCAAAGTGATATTGCACTGACTTTGGACACAGTTATAATTGTCCAGTAGATACTTATCCATCTGAACACTTCAACCATTCATACTTAATAACGGAAGAAACATTTTGAAAAACAAACATTTTACAATGCTTCTCTTCGTAATACAAGTACAATGAGGTATGTGATGTGATAACCGCCATAGAGTTCCAAGTAAGTTTTGCGGATACTGACAATGTTAGACCCCTGTATTAAAACATGGCGCTCCCCTTATCGCATTCCCGAATGTAACGACACAGTTACTTTAAGTTTTTGTTTTCGTTGTTGTTTCTTACTTGCAGAATGCTTCAACAGGAGGCCCATCATTAAAAGATAAGTACGTGTCTTCGCTCTACTTTACATTGACAACTTTGACGACGGTCGGGTTCGGGAATATAGCACCGTCAACGGATGCAGAGAAAGTTTTCGCCATCTGTATGATGCTTATAGGATGTAAGTATACTGTGAAGTAATAAACATGTTACTAATTTATCATGTATAATGTATACTGTATATCATTATATAAGATGATGACGTCATAATGAAGGGAAATTCAGCATTTCTATTGGTTGATTACCGATGCTTAATCCGGTATAGTGCACGTTGCTACGTGGTAACGTGCACTATAACATCAATTTATGCACGCTATGTGTGTACAAATGTCCCATAGAGAGCCAAACGAGCTGCGCAGGGGATGGCTTGGGAGTGCGTAATGTGTGCTAATGCGCTTATTCCTGAATGGGGAAAATGCGCAAAGCGCGCATTTATTTTTAACACGCGCTGGCGCTTGTATAAAGTACGCATGGCCGACTATGGCTGGAGGGAACATTCACAATTTTAGCAAGGTCAATTTGGATTTATCAATATGATAACAAAATCAGTTCCTCAAAATAATCATCTTTTATATAGTACATGCTTCTTGTCGTTAAATATTCCACAATACACAGCTCTACATTTTGAATTTCACTCGTGCAAATATATTGCACTCGGCCTGCGGCCTCGATGCAATATTAAATGCACTCGAGAAATCAAAATGTATCGGTGTCTATTCTGGTATATTCAACTCCAAACCCTGCACTATTTGTATAATAATGTATCCCCGTACATTCCCTAACCACCTTTTGTTTGTATATCGTATAAAATACATACCCTCCACAACCTACACCACAAAGAATCGATCTTTAATGTGGGCCATAGCCAATTCAGGATGCATTCGTCAATATGACCGTAAATATAATCATGTCTACTTTATTAAAAATCCGTATTTAAATTTCGATAAAGTCACATTAAATGTAATACAGTATATAAATATTCAACGCGTTGTATATTTAGAAATTACAGTTAATGAGACTTTATCGAAATTTTACTTTAAATATTGTCCAAAGCCCTCGTGTCGCCTGTATCTTTGGTAAATGACTGCGATCATCAAACGGCTGTCCGGGTTGTTGTACTTACGCCGACATTTGCCGCTACAAATGACATTACTGTTGTCTTTATCCAAACATTTCTACAACATGTAGAATTTAACGTATTAATTACTGTATATATATATATATATACGAATTGCCCTTCTTCCGTAGCTCTCATGTTCACCTGCATCTTCGGTAACATGACTGCGATCATCGAGCCGCTGTACGCTGGCATCTCCCGCTACCAGCCGCTCCAAATCAAATTCATCGCGTCTTTATTCCAACAATTTTACAGCATGTACAAATGTACAATTGAAAATGTTTAATAACTTATTATTACAATTTTCCCGTCTTCCGTAGCTCTCATGTTCGCCTGCATCTTCGGTAACATGACTGCGATCATCGAGCGGCTGTACGCCGGCATCTCCCGCTACCAGCAGCAGCTCAACCTCGTCAAAGAGTTTGTCAAATTCCACAACGTGCCCAACCCGTTGCAGAGTCGGCTTCAAGAATACTTCAAACATGCCTGGGTCTACATGAACGGAAATGATTTCCATGAAGTCGCAGAGGTGATAATACATGTGTTTGTTATAAAGTGGTAAAGTGTGACGTCATCATAAACCTATTTTTTAGAATGTCCAAATTTGAACTTCATTTTCCAAGAGAGCATCACAAATAATGTCCAAATGTAGAAAATCGATCAAATATGTGACGTATTGGCTGAGATATGCCCATCCAAATGAATGTATTTCGATAGGAAATCACTGTTATTTTGCTCTGGTTTACAACGTTACGAACCAGAGCTAAATAACTGATTTGCCATTAAAATCTTTTTATTCGGATGGTCATATCTCAGCCAATACGTCACATATTCAATTAATTTTCAACCTTTGGGCATTATTTGTTATGCTTTTTCGAGAATGAAGTTCAAATTGAGAAATTCTAAAATTAGATTTCTATAATGTCACAGCTTCGGTACCCTATGGTTTTTTCAATCCTTCTGTCGAACTCGGGGGACAATTTCTGGAAGATCGCTGCCCTTATGTACTTTAAGTGCAAATGTGTCAAATCACAAGGACCAAATTAATAACCAAAGGGCATGATAAAAGAAAAATTCATATGACATTACAGTTCGATATTCCCAAAGATCATTGATAGACAAAATCTTACTACTTGTATTGTTCTAGAGTCTGAGGTACACAGTCTTACAAATTTTCTGTATACCACAGGACACGAATTTCTCAGAATGTTAGTCTAAATATGTCAGTCAGACAGACGAAAATAATAGCCATATAGGGCTTGATGACAGCACAAACCCGTATTGCGGATTAAATACCAATTTCCCATGACAATTGAAAAGCAAAAATACTGTTTAAACCTAATATAAATCTTGACACAAAAGAAAGCTGTATAAAATGGTAGCGCGTGAACTTTGAAATGACGTCATGAATCAATTATATTTAGTCCAATTGTGTCAATTTGAGCTACCATAATAATATCCATAGGGGCATATAATGGCAACAAAAATACACACAGCAGTTCGATTTGCGCATCCCAATTGATTGTTAATTACGGAAATTTGTTTCTAGGACTGTTTTTGTTTAGTTCGTCCAATCTCTACGAAAGGGGGGATGCATCTATTCAATACCGTTCATGGAGTCAGTCAGAAATACCACACTATTCATTGGTGCCCTGTAATGGCAACAGCGGGCATCACAGGTCAATTACCCCCTCCCGAGATAAATGATACATAAGATAATTATATTGTTACAATACTGTCACGAAATAAAGTTCAAAATTCTACTCCGAAATAATGACGTTACGACTGCTATACAAAAGTACTCGACGTACAAGTGTATTACTCCAAATGTGTCAATCATGGTAGACGCAAGAATATTCAGTCGGCCTTGGTTACAGCGAACTTGCACATAACATGGCGGCATTGAACACATATTTTTAGTTTTACTTTAACTACAAGTTAGACTTAAATTTATGGAAATTCACTAGTTGCTAAGTAAAATAGATAAATTCGTTTATAAAAAAATGAGGCAAAACATTCCGTTAACATAATCAACCGATTTTTGTTATCAATATGATCGAGGAGATTTAATTTTCATGATGTAAAATGATCAAAAATTGTTCTCCTTGTGTTTCGTTACGTTTGAAAGACCTGTAAAAAAAAAACCTCACCTTAATCCTAAAATGTATACAAATGTAATCTATATAACCATTCATTTTAATTTTCAAACTTGAAGCAGGCTAAATAAATGTTGTTAGAATAAAAAAATTTCAACACGAAGGTGTATATGACAACGGGCAATATCGAGGTTTTTGGTACAGTGAATTTTCGTCTCAGAAATTGGCGCATGCGCAGTTTGTAACTACGAACTCCCTTATTGGGAGGACCCAGCTAAACCCAGCTAAATTGCTTTTGGATGAACTGAAATTAATCTTTTGATTACCATAATTCTTAAGTCCAACTTATATTTAAGTTCAACTTTAGGATCTTAGTGAAACACCCCCAGCTCTCGTTGTCCCCATATGTTGCTTTCATTCATGAAATTAGAAGCTTTTCGATTATACAATTAAATATAATGCGACATAATCAAAATTTAGTTAATACATGCAATTTTTTATGAAATTATTTGTTTGGTTCAGGTGATGAAAGAATTCCCAGATTTTCTTCAAGCGGACATCTCGCTACATCTGAACAGAAACCTTCTACGAGAGTCCAGTGCCTTCCGAGGGGTCAACCACGGCTGCCTCCGGATGCTGTCTATGAAATTCCAGGTTAGCTTTGAAGCAAAATGATCGTAAAGAGTAGAGCTTTTAAAAGTCAGTGGCTTGAGTATGTATACCGTGGGTATTGTGTTTACTATAACTGATAAGTGCATTTAATATACAAATAATGATATGAACATTTATACAGCGAAGCTACTATAAATTTATACTCTACTGCGCTTAAATAATTATTTAATTATTATTACCAATGGTCACCAGGTACATTTCAAACCCACACAATGATATTGCGTACTTTCTCAACTCCCCAGGGAGCATACTAGCCGAGCTTCCATTGATGATGGCGCTAAGGCTAATTAACACCCGACCATGGTATCCATTTATACACCTGGGTAGAAAGGACAAACGCAGAGGGCCTACACAGGGTTAGAACTCGGGATCTCACGATCGGAAAGCGCACGCTCTACCAATCTTGCCACACCACGTCCACATTATACATCCCTCTTCAAATCGTATAATTCTTCTTGGGGATCACTAGAAGTGGAAATAATAACAAATAGATTGTGAGACCACTATCATTTTGTTTTGACTGACCACTTAAGTATGTGGGGGGGTTTTGGTCAACGGTATCACGGTGTCATTCGCCTTTCGTTAGCGTCCGCTCAGATGACTTTTCATAGAAATAGAAATAAATATTGACATTTTTTTTTTGTAAAGGTGTGGTTGTTTGATAATGTATTAATTTCTTTCATTTACATTCTACAGACGACACACACAGCGCCTGGTGACATTTTGATTCATAAAGGCGATACACTTACCACAATGTACTTTATATCAAGGGGATCTCTTGAAATTCTACAGGGTAGTCTTGTCTTAGCGATATTAGGTGAGTTTGTAGCAATTACATTTTTTACGCGAAATATAAATTTCATAAATAGTATTTTGTACCGTTTTCCATATTACTTATTGGATCAAATAACCCTATGAATTACATTCATAGTAATGGGAGTATCGTTATGTTCTCTCTTATATATTATCAATTTAAAAAACGGGACAATAGAGATCAAGATTCCATACAAGTGTCTGCTTCCCCTATATTAATAAAAATTATAAACTATTGAAGAAAACAAAATAATGATAATTATAACAATGATAAAACGTAATAATAGTAATGATAACAATGTTAATGATAATAATATTAATAGTAATACTTAATGACGGTACTGCAAAAAGGGATAACGATAACGATTATAATGAAGTAAACATTTACGTTATATACCCAGTCAGGTTAGCTGTAACACTCAAATACTGAAACTGTTTGTGTTCGTCTCTTTTTAATGTCATCCCTAGGTAAAAATGATGTGGTTGGAGAGAACTTTTGTACACGTAATGAGATCGGGAGGTCAAAGGGCACGGTCAGGGCGTTGACCTACTGTGACCTTGTGACCCTGACACGTGATGACCTGATGGACGTTATATCGTCGTATCCGGACTTCAAGGATCACTTCGCCAAGCAAGTGGAGATCACGGTCGACATGCATGACGTAAGTACGACATCGGGTATCGGCACACTACACGACCCGACCCGATCCGACGAACGATTCAGTATCTGAACAATACTACATGCATGTAATACGCGCGCATGGCTTTAGTTCAGATACCGAGTTGTTCGTTAGATCAGACTCGGTTCGTGTAGTGTGCGGTGGGCTTTAAAGGTACTGCGTCGTCGCGTCGGATGGCGCCTTTTAAAGGGATCTATTTACTTTGTTGACAAAATGTGATGAATGGTTGGTAAAAATGTGTATATTTGTGTTCTGATATGTCCACTTTTTATGTGTGAACAGTTCACGTTAAATTGATGTTATATGGCAACAGTGATAACTTTCCAGTGGATATTTAAAAGTCCGAACATTTAAATCGTAAGTATCATTTTAACGCAAGGGAAATTCGAAAAACCATAATCTGTTCCATACTTATATTGGCAAATACGATTACAACAAGGTATGAGAGAACCACCAGAGTTCTAAGTAATTTGTGTGGATTTGACAATGTTGCGGCGTCACATAAAACCGTGGGTATATTTAAGTAAATTGGTTTAACTCTAAACCACCTTCGTGAATTCCAGCCATTGATACTTAAAGGGATCTAGTAACTTTGTTGACAAGTGCAAGAAGTGATGCGTGGTTAATAAAATGTGTATCTGTGTGATTTGATATGTCCAGAAAGTAATGTGTGAACATTTCAAGTTAATTGGATGTTATTTGGCTGAGGAATGAGCGAAAATGCAAAGTGATATTCATTTTACTCATTGCACTTACTTTGTACACGGCTGAAAAGTTCCCGTAGATAATTTAATATCCGATCACTTCAATCGTAAATATCTGTTGAACAAAATGGAAATTTGAAAAAACCGAAAACTGTCCCATGGATTTTGAGGATTTGGACAATGTTACAAAGTCCCTTTAAAACGTTGTTACATTGTAAAATCATTTTGTAAAAATGTGTATTCCACCTTCCCTCCCTACATCGTTTGGGTGTGTTACAGGAAGATCCAGATAGACCGCCCTCCGCCCAAAACGATCTGGATCTTGAAGCCGATAAACAAAATGCGAACAGAACGCCCACAACAACCCGCAACAACATCAAGAGCACCAACTCCCGACACACAATCACACCTATGCAAGGCCAGGATAGTCCGCTATTTACCCGCACATCCTCGCCGGGAACCCACAGGCGCTTCAGAAAACGCAGCGAGAAGGCCAAATCTGCAGGTAAGATTATACGCACCACCCGACTAGTAGAAAATAAACTATTACGGATTAAATTAGGACTTACAAGAGAAAAGCATAGAAGCTCAGTCAATTGAACATGGGCGGAGTATATAATATAGTGATTGGATATTACGAAATCATGTACTGTATCTTCATTATGTTGTTACATTGTAAAGGGAACTTAATTTTATTGGTAATTCATTGTTAAAGTGATGCATTATCCGTCTTTATACTTTTCAAAATGTTATATATTTTGGGACTTGGGATACCGTAGAGGCCAGAGATACCGTAGAGGCCAGGGATACCGTAGAGGCCAGAGAACCTGGCCGGGGGGAGAACCTGGCCAGCAAAAGGACAGGGATGACTTTGAAATTAGATTTGCCGAGAATGCACTGAACATGTGACTCGAAACTTATATCAAACGATATATCTCCATATTGCTCATCAAATATGTGGTTATTGCTGTTCTGTATTCCTCCTGGTAATCAAGAAAACCGCTTGAAAGTCAGTCTTTACAATCCGAAATTGTTTATTTTTTCACGATTTTTTGAGAGTTCAATTTGTAGGACCTTGATTCTCGCTTTTGTAGATCTACGCTCAGTAGTTCATTTCAATTAAAAAAAACTTACACCAATTGGACCGCAATATCGCGGTGCCTTCACTCGATCGAAAATTATCGCTCAACGGCAAAGCGTGTTTCGACACGGCGCGATTTTATGTACGAAGGTTCAATTTATCGCAGTGCAGGTGAACTCGGCCACAGCGCACGGCGCGTGTACACAGTCAATGGGGCAATGTGCTGTGCGTGACTGGCCAAGTTCTCTAGCCACTAAGGTATAAGATTCGTGTTAACAAAAACTGTGAAGTTCATTTAAAAGGATCACTGTGCATACAGTTACCTACATGGTATTACAGTTCTCTGGCATAAAAATAAAGAAAGAAAGTTTAACATTTTGTACAATCTTATTTTCGTCGAATTATCTCCCACTCAGATACGACTAAACGCACAACGGTCGACATCGAGATGAATCGGCTGAACGTGGAGGATGACGACGAGGAGGAGGAGGGGGAAGACGCGCCGATGATCCCCAAGCGAGCGAGCCCTCAACGGCAACCAAAGAAAAGAGAACCCAGTCATCTGAATCGTTTCAAGGAGATCCAGCGGATGACGGGTTCGGCGCCTCAACTTGCAGAGAGTAAGCCCAAAATCCGCGGAAACTCTGGGGAACTTGGCATCCGAGGGACGCCCGAGGGTGCGCCACTCAGCGCAGTGTCGACAGGTCAGATTCCACCCATCGCTGACGACGACGCGAACAAAATTGTGTGTGACATCAGAGTTCACAAACGAATAGACGATCTATACGTGCAGCTAGACAGCATCGAGCGAAGTTTCGAGGAGAAACGGAACGAGATTATTGACGTTCTACTTAAGGAGCAAAGGCAGAAAGAGATGGCGATGATCGCGGAAAAGAGACAACAAGATGCGCAAACATTGCTACATGACATTGTGCCGTCCACAAATACAAACCAACAAATTCCTAGTGTTTCAAACAGTGTTCCAGCCACAATGGCCTCCATAATCAGTGGAAACAATGGCATGGAGAGTTCCAACGATATGCAAGACGTGGATAAACTCTTGAGCCAGCCGTTTCCGGGCGATGAGCCGGTCGATGTACCGGTCCTCACGCCGGAGTCTAATTTCCATCCAACGCCTCATCCGGGTGTGACGCAGCAACCGTTCACTTCAAACACACTACCGCGCACAAAGAAATGTACTGAAGCACGGAACGCGAGCGAGCAGTTCTCGGATTTGGATACGTTGCAACACACGTCACGCTCGCCCCTCGCACTCCGCGCCTCTGCGCCTGCGTCAGGTCACGTGTCCACTGCTCATCGCTCCGTCTCTGGCCATAGACTTCACGCAGCTTCGTCCACTCCTTCCGTAAGTAGCAAGGTTGCGTCAGAACAACCGGAAGAAGTTATATGGCTAGAGCGAACCGATGACGTTGCAAAGAAACAAGACGACCTCAATTTTCCAACGACATACATTTAAATGCTATTAATCTGTTGCTGCCTGCAGGAAAGACATTTCGAGTCGACTATAACAAATACTATAAAAAGGTGGCGATCTAATTAATTTTATCTGCAACATATGAGTAGAAAGTTTATCAGCTCGTCCACGTGTTGTTAACGTGAACGCGTCGTGATCAACGCATGATCAACGCATGATCCTTCGCTTCCTTATAATATGAAAAGGAATCCGAAAGGAGGTTTGGCTGGAGAGGACCAATCAAAGAAGAGAATTTCGACACACTTCATTGTGATTAACCAATCACATTACGTTGTGCAGGGAGTTTAGTAGTTGGTGACGTTTGTTTTTATTTAAACGGCGACACAGTATAGTAGGAAATAATAGCTTTTTCGAACTATCATTTACATCGGATTTACGTTTTAGTAGAATAATAATGATTTTTTTTTTTAAACAGCACCAAGCTGTAATATTTAGAATGGGTAATGTTTTAGAACGTAATCATGATAGTATTCAATCATATAAAATATGGACATACTACCCTTTTCCCCTAAAAACGCAGTCTGTAAATCGTATAACTAATCCCTTTGCTCGCCTCACTGTGATATCCGGCAGATTTGGCTCCATATAAATAGTTATGTTTGTATGTATATAGCTCACAGTTATTCAGGGTTTCTCCATGCACGACCAATTATAAGGCTTTCTCTTTTTGATCAATTCGTCACGTGTCCTGTGAGTTGCGATGTGGTGGTGTGAACCTGACTGAATGTGTGCGGATCCCGTAACATTGGGGGCTCGTCCGGGAGCTAAGAAGAAAAGTGTGGCTTTAGATTCAGTCGTTCATATAAAACGCTTAGTTCAAATACAAAAAAAAACATCAAACATAACTATCTATGACGAGCCAAAAGTTTAATAATTCAAACTTGTGACACTAACCTTTAATTTGCCGTTCGCCTAACTACAAAGTGTGATATCTGGTAGATTTAGCTCCATACAAATAGTTTGTATTGTATGTATAGCTTACAGTTAAACAGGGTTTCCCCATGATCGACCAATTATAAGACTTTCCCTTTCTGATCAATCGCGTGTATTGTGAGTTGCGATGTGGTGATATGAATCTGACTGAATGTGTGCGGATCCCGTAACATTGGGGGCTCGTCCGGGAGCTAAGAAGAAAAGTGTGGCTTTAGAATCAGTCGTTCATATAAAACGCTTAGTTCAAATACAAAAAACATCAAACATAACTATCTATGACGAGCCAAAAGTTTCATAATTCAAACTTGTGACACTAACCTTTAATTTGCCGTTCGCTTAATAACTGTGTTTTCTGGCAGATTACGCTCCACACAAATAGTTTTGCCTGTATGTATAGCTTACAGTTAAACAGGGTTTCCCCATGAACAACCAATTATTAGGCCTTCTATTTCTCTTTCTCATCAATCATGGCGTGTCTGTGTGAGTGGTGATGTGAACCTGTCTGAATGGGTGCGGATCCCGTAACATTTGGGGGCTCGTCCGGGAGCTAAGCAGATATAGATGGCTTTAGAATCAGTCGTTCATTGAAAACTCAAAGTTCAACGTTACACTTTAAACATAACTATCTATGGAGAGCCAAATGTGTCATAATTCACATAAACAATTAATCTGATCCGAAGTGAAGATGTTTATCTTCATTATCATCATAGCAGTCTAACAGCATTTTCATCTCCATCCCTATACAGGGTAGCCCAGAAAGATTGCAACACCTACGATCGTTAATACCATCAACATCATCGACCAAAGTCATTGTTTTTTATTTGATTGGGTAGAACATTCCTTTTCCAACAAAATGATACCATGAGCATTGACTTTGGGTAAGGCGTTTGGATCCTAGGGCCATTTTTCTGAGGCAATGTCGTTTCCCGAATTTGCTACTTTTTCGTCTCCAGCGATCCTCGGAACACTGAGACATTCTCGCCCCACGGCCTGCCGTAGAATTAGTTGTACAGAAGAACCGCTTGACTGCTCTCCCTTTGATAAGGAAGACAATGTGAGCCATTCCGTACGGGGTAATCGATTACGCAACATCGCGCTGTTCAATAACTAATTCTATGGCAGGCCGTGGAGCGAGAATGTCTCAGTGTTGCGAGGATCGCTAGAGACGAAAAAGTAGCAAATTTAGGAAACAACATTGCCTCAGAAAAATGGCCGTAGGATCCCAACGCCTTACTCAAAATCAATGCTCATGGTATCATTTTGTTGGAAAAAGAATGTTCTACCCAATCAAATAAACAATGACATTTGGTCGATGATGTTGATGATATTAACGATCGTAGGTGTTGCAACCTTTCTGGGCCACCCTGTATATTTTGTATCAATATCACCCATATCATCAACATTAATAAAGGACAGTGAAACCCAGGAAAAATCATTTTTTCAGAATAAGAAGGAAAATTAAGAGTGTGATTGGTAGAATTTGAACAAAACGGCCAATAAAAAAAGAAATGTATGACTCACTGTCTGTTATGAATGGAATGACCTACATTTCAATCGTAATACCAGTAAGGTCCGCACGGACATCACATTCAGATTAGAGGGCGGCAAATTTGATGAAAAAGACAACAACAAAAGGCAAAATTGTAGGGATCGCATTTATTTATTTATTGTTATTTAATTTTTATTTATTTTTTGGGAGGGGGGTTCATTTTCGTTTAACATAACAATATTAATAATAACAATTATAATCATTTTAATCATCAGAACCATTCTCATCATCATCATTATCATCATCATCATTATCATCATCATCATCATCATCATCACACTTTGCATCATCTTCATCATCTTTTTCATGATCGATCTTTATGATCTTCACATTAGTCATCAATTCTGTCATGTGTCATATAAGTACCCTCATCACTATTATATTTGTAATCGATTTGTTAAGCTGGAGTCTATAAAGGTAACATCTAGTTAGCAATATTGGACCTTCAAATAATTAAAAAAAAGGATATGGAAATTAGTATGTAGATTCTGATGTGATATGATTGTATTAAAGATGATATTAGGATAATATGTGTATAATGTCTTCCTACCTTAATGTTATAACCATTGCAAATAAATTGGCAGGTTAGTCTATGGAGTGATCATTATTAATGTGAAACAATTGATCACTAAGGGGTGTTGTTACGTTATGTATATTTTGCCAATGGCATCTATCTGTAGACGTTGTAGAAAAGGGGAGAACTTAAAATGTCCTCTTATACTACATAATATTAGTTTTAACTCGATTAAATGCTTTCAGTCACATTATTACTTTGGAATCTAGTTTAGATAGAAGAGTATAAAAGGGTTTATGCCGTGTTTGTATCTAAGAGATTGAATATTTATGGAAACGACAGTTTAGAAAGAAATTATTGGAGCAGAGTGAAGATGATTATGTTCTAATAAATCTATTTTCAGACTTCCAAATATGTACAGTGATGAAGCGAGATAGAAGCTTAGAACGTGTTACGACTATAGCCAGAACTAAACCAAAATTTTGTACTTTATATATTTTGTAAATATGTACATTTCGAAGGCAAGATAATATTCTTGAAATTATATTGAATTTCTATCATGGATTTAGGGGATTTTATTCTCGAAAGTTTATCTGACGACGTGTAATTCATTTTAGTTTTTGTAAGAATTTGAATGTTACATCTGCAATGACAATGATGGCACCATAATATGCAAATGTTAGTTCAACACACACAAATATGTAGACTACGATAACGGTGGTGTAATGAGTACAATGTGTCTATATGTATCTCGCCACGTACTGGATTGTTTGTAATAAGCCAGCAGTGTGCTCCTATTAAAGGCTCTCCGTAGTAGTATTATGAAGACGCTTTTCATTGAGCTCAAAGGGAGGGGGCTATGTTAATATGCTCGCCTAAAGCTTAGACGCCAGCAGGCAAATTATCGCCTGGCGCGCGCGCAAATATAGGCATAATACATATGCGTGTATTGCGCTCATTTGCGCGCGCGACAGGCTGTAAATTGCGCGTGGTCGCCATTGTACGCTAAGGAATACTGCGCAAGTGTTAAACGCATATCGGCCAGAATTCTCATTTAAAGCTGGGTAAATGTTGTCTAGGTTAAATTTAAAGTTGGTTCGGATTCATAAATCGGATGGCGCGGTGCCATCTTGCGAACGCCTTGCGCACGGTACGAAATACACACTGGCTCAGTGTTATGCAGAGCACAAGAACTGGCCCAGTTTGAAATGACGAATCGCTGTATACATCCCCACGTTTGGCAATCTTCAACCCACTCTTGAGAATTCGGGCCACAAAATCTGACAACAAAGTGATTTTGAGAATGATGCTAAAGCATAGGCGGAGAGATAGAAACGTATATCGACATACCATACTGGGAAATTATTGCTAAATTGATAAATACATGAGCTCTTTTCGAACAAAGCCGTCTCTTGGTGACATTACCTTGCCCGAGGCTTGCCCGATGTAGCACCAATACAAAGCTTCATACATCATTCCACCTATCGATAGTGAATTTACCAGGAAAGGGGGGTGGGGGGTTGTAAATGGCGTACCTAGCTAGCTAGCTAGTAACTTAATGGTACATGTGTACAAACTCCATACGTTTGACCAGCAGTAATTCTGAAAGCAAGTGTTTTGATTATAGAAAGTATGCAGTCAACCGTTCACGGAATTAAAAAAAAACGCGAAATCGGTTGATTGTTCAAGTTGTAGTTTTAAAACAAATCCAACGGAATAATACATTTTCGTTGGTTTATCATCGGATCGTTAACAAGGTAACGTAGCTATTAATTGTGTAATGCGTGTTAAATATCTTCACCCGTCTTTCAGTTACCCAAATAATAACTAGTTTATTTGTATAGAAAACTCTAGCTTATTTTCATGATGAATGAAATAATTTTATATCAACGTTGATATATGACTTGTAAAAAAGGACTGAAAAAATGTTTAAACATTCATGAACGTGTTTAATTTTTTGATAATATGTATATAATTTGGTTTTGTATGTACATTATGTTTGACTTTGATAACAAATTCTCCTAAGTTTGCTGTTATTTAAATTAAGCTTTGGTTCTTCTTTTTTTTAGTTGCAGTGTGAACTTTCCGAAGTATCCTTATATCACGAGCACATCGCCGAGTTAAGCCCGGCGCAGACAGAGCCGACTCGACCCGATCCGAGCCGACCTGACTGAAATCCACAGTCTGTTCGTGGTTTCAGTCGCGGACGATTCAACATATTGAATCGGGCTCGATTGGCTTCTGACTGCCAACATCGGAGTCGTGGGGCAATGCACACAGAGCCGATTCAACGGAAAACCAGTCGGATCGGTTCGATTCGGCTCTGTCTGCGCCGGGCTTAAATCTCGGACGTAAAATCACACTGGCTATATGATCACTTTCGACAACTTCTTGTTAATGGGGTAGCAACACATGATTAACATTATTTGAGTAATAATATGCAAATTTGTATTATTTCTGCACTATCTGAGTTTTTAATTTGTTGATTTAAATTCACATAATTTCATTTGAAAAAGTGTTATAATCCAACAATAGTGTAACATTGTTTTTTATCAAAGTTACTCATAACTGTGAAGAAGAAAAAAAGTGATTTAAATTTATGAATAGTGTTATGACACAAATAAAGTAAACACACACTTTGCTTACTGCGCTTTAATGATTCATAACTATCATGATAAAGATGGCTCGATTTCAGAGTGGTATTGGTCAATAACTTATTTTTACAAAATGTTTTGCAGCTAAAATCAATCATATTGAATATCAGACGGTAAAGAATGACGCCATTGCACTTAAAGCCCATCGCAGACAGAGCCAACTCGACCCGATCCGACTAAAAACCACAGTTGGTCCGATACAGTCGCGACCGATTCAACATGTTGAATCGGGCCCGACTGGCTTCCGACTGGCAAAATCGTAATATTGAGGCAATGCACACAGCGCCGTACCGACTGAAGAACCAGTCCGATCGGGTCGAGTCGGCCCTGTCTGTGCCGGGCTTTAACCATTCCTTGACTTGCATTCAATATCAAATCTATGTAATTATATTTCGACCAAATAATGTTGGGAGTGATAGATTTGTATCATTTTCAAGTGTTATGTTGTAATATTTTCGCCCGTCATTGAATCGTCAGTATGGTGTCTCTTTTTTTTCATAAATGAATCTCCGACGAAAAAAAAATGTTAAACTGAATAAACAAGTACTGTATTTGATTGCTACCGCAACATGACAGTTAGTCTTTAATCAGGGCGCTCTTTGCTGCAAACTTAACTCAATGCAACATATGTCCCTTATCGCTCAACCCTACTCAACGGTATTCACTATAATAGTCAGAGTGGCGCTCAATAAATATTTTCCACGCAAACATTCTGGAATATTACTATGCGTTTCGCGCGTATATATTCGCGCATTTTAGCATATTTGTGTATACGGAGTTTGCGCGAGAATGTACGAGCTGGGCCCGACCTGTTCGAGTTTGAACGTTTTGGTGCGAGGAAATGCGGAAAATATTTGTTTGAGTGCCACTGTATTACCAAGTTGGGACCGCGCCATAGTGATTGTATAAAGCCTGCGTTGAGCAAGGAATACAGGAAGCGCCTTGATTAAAGGCTACATAAGAGTAAGCCTGATAATGTTATATTAATAAAGAAGAAGCGTGGACTCATTATGAAAGTTCGAGATTCGGAAGAAGTTGCCCTAGGATTCTACCATTGTACATTAGGGCCCCGTTGCAGAAAGAGATACAATCGATTGTAAGTTACAATTAATTGTAAATTAGATCTTGTGTTCTAAATGCACAAATCCGATTGGTTGTAACTCGTAAGTTTTCTGACTTCCAACTAATTTTATAATCGATTGTATTTCTTTCTGCAACGGGGCCCAGGTAAGAGATAAATGAACAAAAATGGATTGCATACAGTGTTTTATTTGACCTATAATATTTCTATTTTCGTCTAGTAGTATTTAGACTGATACCTGATTTTGATAGCAATAAAGAAAACATGTGTTCATGATCCTAATGCATACAGTTTGTGTGTTTTTATTATGTCCGCGGATATACTCACGCACATACAGTCACAATCATACAGACACAACTATGGACAAATGTGAATGCACAATCTGCATTACTATACTGAACGTTTATTTCACAAAATCACAATAATCATCATAGTTTTCAAACCGGAGATTACAATATCATATGTTACACTAATGTTACACTACAATAAACATAATAAAAACACAGGGTATATACATATTAACTATCACAAGAAAGCGGACATGAACAAATATGTTTCAACCTAAACTTACAAAATACTATTAACATCGTCAAGTAAGAACATTGAGGGGTAGATTGTTCAACATGGAAGTTGCAGCATCGATATAAACTACGTAGGCCTATGTATGTAAAACTATATGAATTAAACATTTCATAATTATAGTTAGTTCGAGTCAGTTTGAAATAATAAACTAATAGAAATGTTGATGGTTAAAGACTCAATATGTTAGATAGATAGAGATATATTGGTTTGTATTGACACATACAATATACAAGACTGTATTCCGAGGACTAAAGTGCCTCGTGCCCAACATAAACATAGTAACATACATGCATAAATATATTACAACGTAAAATACTAATATAACTCAACATCAAAATACAACGAAAAAATATATAAATATATTTGATATATCTTACTATAGTCTAGATAAAATAGGTCAAAATAAGATTATAATTAAGTCCAAAGAAGCACACACAACTTCCAGTTAATTCCTCACTTCAAAACAAAGCGACTGGTGAAACATATTAGCTGCCAACCTTGATCAACAAAAAAAAGCAGAATGAAATGACCCCAAAAGTTAATTTTCAGAGAAAAAACAGAAATTGATGAATTATCATAAACAATTAACCTCATTCCCAGAAAAGCACAGAAATCGCAAATCGCGAGTGGGGCGATCGTTATAGCTTACTATACATAGTAGAGTTCGCGCACAAAAATTGGAGGATCAATTTGAAGATTGTATATTTGAACAGGGTCAGCGCTGGTGCTCATAACGTGCATATTACATATTACAGTGTTTGAACGTGCTAACGTTTAAAAAAATGATTGAAACTTCGAAAATCGATTGAAAAAACGTAATAATTACGGCAACAACGGAAGTTTAGTTTCTTATATATATAGCGCTTTTTACAGTTAAGTCTCAAAGCGCTCGGAGCGTAGTCGTGTATAACTTCCAGAAAATCGTATATAAAGTGCCATGCAGCTACATTTAAAACTGTGATATCTTCATTTAGACACTTTATATTGCTACGAACATGTCGAAAGCATACAATTTTACTGTGCTGTGAATCACATACTATATTGAAGATAAGTATCATCAGAACCTTTTAAACATATCGAACCAAGCAATATAAACATGTTTATACAGTAACGCACACATACATGTAATGCATAATGACATATTCATATAATTATGTGAATATACACATCTAAGAAGTTAGTGTTCACTTCAAGATGCTACAACCAATGTCAATAAACCAACAATAGTTTAAATATGCGATATCATCCAAATCGCGCTCACTTTAAAAGATAATACGAATAGGTAAAACTAAATTTGACATAAATAATCTAACACGAAATTGATGTCAATCATTTTAATGAATTACATATGCGCACAACCGTGAAATAATAAATGTGAACACTATTATGCAAGTAGCATGGCAAAGAAATATATAAACTAAAACACCTCACAGGTTCACCAGACAAACTAATGCCCGGCGCAGACAGAGCCGACTTGACCCGATCCGACTCGTTTTAGCCTGATTAACTCAGTAAGCGCTGCCTCAGGACTCTGGTTTTTCCAGTCAAGTGCCAGTCGGAGGTCATTCGAGGCCGATTCAGCATGTTGGGTCGACTCCGACTGAGCGAAACTGACTCTAGCCTGACTGAAAACCAGTCGGATCGGGTCGAGTCGGCTCTGTCTGCGCCGGGCTTAACGCTGATAAGGAAATCCCAAATGAATACATCATTATTATTATTTAACGTACCTTAACCCTAATAGGGCCGGGGGGGGGCCATAATGGCCCCCCCCCCCTCCCTCCGCAATTTTTTGTATTGCTCCAAAACGCTGTAAGATGACGCGCCGCTGCTCCGTGACATTTTTCTTTCGGGTCTTGCGCACATTTTAAAACAAAAATTTCGAAAATCGGACATACCGTTACAAAGTCACGTGACCTTTTGTCTATGCATGTCAGCCCGAAAAAAGCTCAATTTCGTGATTTGTGTACAAAACATATGGAAATATCAATTTTCGTAAAATGAGGTTTATCATTGGTTATTCAGTGTTGTTTACATTTATATGTTGTTTTGGGGGTTCAAAAAACTTAAATTATAGTTAGAAATAAAATAAACAACAAAAACAATAAAATACATAAGTTCAAAAAAACAAAGAAATACATAAGAAATTATCAAAACAATAGAAAACATAAGGAAGAACCTGGCTCTTCCTAATTTTTTTGTCGTATTATTATTCCACATGCTCTAAAGAATATATGTAGTGAAAACCAGAGTTTAATCATGAATAATATATGATTTATGGGTAAAAATATGAATTTCATGACTTATTTGCATAAATTACCATAAATATGCAAATTAATGAATTTTTCAAATTTTAAAAAAATTACCATTGTATTCTATACACTTCACTTATCATGCGTGCAAATTTTCACGGCGATCGGCCGCTCCGCGGCCGAGATCTTAGGGGGGGGGGGGCATAATGGCCCCCCCCCCCCTCCCCGGCCTGCTGAAGACCTCAAATAGCCCGGCCCTTTTAGGGTTAAAGGATGTAAAAACTGACGAACAGGGTTGATAACATTTTAATCATACATATCATTATACGGAATGAGAAATGTGGAAATTCCAAAGCTGTTTTATGCTCCTGAATAATGGGGGTGTTACAACGCTAGAGATCCAACTAAGTTTTTAGGATTGTTTTCTTTTTTGTATTCAATTGAAGTTTAATATTGCAACCAGACAAGGTTGGATTGTTTACAAGGAAAATACATGCATACAATGATGTCATATCTAAAACAACAATAATCAAAATGCGCAAAATGGACTATCAAGTCATTAAACATTTTTAATCACTTTACGAAGTTATCATAAATACATACTTTATTCCTAAAAGTCTGCAGTTAGACTATTAAAAGCCAGCATAAGAAATTGAGAAGAAGGAAAGAGCGAGAAGAAGAAGAAGAAGAAGAGGGGTAGGGGAAGGAGAAGGGGGAAAAGAAGAAGAGGAAGAAAACGAAGCAGAAGAAGAGGAAATAGGGAATGGTAGAAGGGAGGGAGAGAAGAAATATTTATTTATTTATTTATTGAATATATTTATACAGGTTGACATGGTCAGTATACACTGTTTTACAACATAGTCCTGTTGTATACAAATACATACATACTGTATACATTTTGAGAAAACTCAGTACAATGCGAAGGACGGTCCATATATTTTTTATTTTATATAGTATTCTAGCATCTATAATTTGACTATAATTAGATATAATAAGTATAATGAAACACTAACATATGTCCATAACTATCCATAACATGATTTGAGTTGGGTAATACAGGTTGCTGCTTTAACAAATTATCAATTAAAAAGAGAAAATTCTACTTCATTATAATATGAGCGAGAGGGGGGGGGAACTGAGTTGAGTTGAGTTTATTTATTTATTTACGGTAAAAAAGCCTGCTATCAGCTAAAACGCTGCTTTTCAGCAAGGCCGTGACACATATTTACAGAAACAAAACATCAAACATTTTAAAAGTGATACATAACAAAACAAGGAGTAAACAAATTAAACTTAATCTAAACTACATAAAGAACATATATACATACAAAGTAAAATGCAATACATATATTAACAATCATCCAGACGAAATAATGTGCTGTTTTTAAAGCATAATCAAATAAAATAAAATGTACTGGTTGTCAAATGAAATTTGTGTTATTGCACGGGAGAATAGCTTTAAACAGTTTATTAACTGAAGGGTATAAAATATAATATGTTTACAAATATATATCACCAATGTTACTATAGATCCCATTTGAATAGGATGATACTGCTTCTATTTATTGAGTATTACATGAATAATACCCAATATATCGAAGCAGTAGATTTAATCTATAGAGATTAATTCATTTACATTCTGATTCAATACTAGAAATACGCATAATATCGAATCATATAGTGAAATAGTAGCGTAGCATTACAGAATGTTCTTCCTTTGGCTTATTCTAATGAAAAAATGCAAGGGCTAAAAACTGTCTCCGCCATTAAAGTTAACGAGCGCCCGTGACTGAGCGACGTACTATCGAGTCGCGCGCGGACGACTTTAATAAGACCAACATTCACATCTGTCCCCACTTCAGTCTTTGAATATAGCGAATATTGGACCGTCCAGTGGAATATGAAGACTGATTTTTCGGACTATCCACAACTTTGCCAGAGTGCACTGCCAATTTGTGTCACTCGTAGAAAAAATGGTTCTTTCCCAAAGCCATATTTGTTTTGTTCTAGACCGATCGAGCTCAAACTTTCAGAGACTATTCATCCCATTCTTGTCTTATAATGCATAGAACGATTTTACGGATTTCACTGTCTGGGAGGGAGCCACCATGGCCACGAACAGTTTGAGACGCGTGCCTCAGCTGGGTATTGAGTGGTACAATATTGTTGTAGCCTACATTGTTCATGTTACATGAGAAATGGACCAATACAAACAGCTTTGGATCCATAATTCCTGTTTAAAGGAAGAAACAAACAAAACAATGCGCCTCCTTTTAAAGTGATCAATTAACCTGGAGCAATTTCAACCAAAACCCCTTGACGCTTATCCACTTCTCTTGTACGTTGTTGTTTGGCTTATGGTAACAGAAGAATGAAATGGGTTTTGATTAATTTTCAAATGTCTCCATGACCATGGATATATTTTAGATTTAATTTAAGAGTGTCTATACTCCGACCGGAGTCAAGAGTATCTAAATTCGGATACTCAATCATCCATAGTATCGGAACTCGGATAATTCACGTGCACTCAACGATCGGGTTCAAATCAGACATTGAATAGACCGCTTCTGTAATGTATGCAAATAATATGCGTATGACGTAAGACTGTTGGCAAGCTTAACAATAGTAACTAGGTCCGGCAAGCTAAGTTTGCCGGAGCTTGCCGGACCTAGTTACTATTGTTAAGCTTGGCAACGGGGAGTCTGACGTCATACGCATATTATTTGCATACATTACAGAAGCGGTCTATTGTTCTGTTTGCACTAAGTAAACTTTATTAATTTTCTATGAAATTCTCACATATCATTCTCAAGGATCTTACAATGAAATTGGTATATGATTGAAGTCTCAAACATTACTTTCGGGGGGAAATATAAAATGAATGGATCACTCTGATTTTCCTAACATGCCTAATGAGAAATGCATAGGATTGACAAATGCTGATAGCTATTCTGCGTTGACAACCAAAATAATATAATAGCAAAAAACGACAATTTGGTCAATATCTGTATAACAGCAGATATTTGAAGAGACAGTTTGCTTGTTAAGAAAGGACAGAACTTACGTCAAGTGTATGGAGATACGAATATAGTGCATAGATAAAACTGCAAAATACTGTTTTGTGTAACGCCTTCGTGGTTGTTCCTTTACATGTAGCGACCTGTTTATACTCGTTTATAGTCAAAACGGAGTGGTTTAAACCGGATAGAAGCATCTTCTCACTTGGACCATCTACAATCACAAGGTCAACTGTAAAGTTAGTCATGGCACCTTCCCTCTCAGCTGAGCAGGATAGGACGCTAGGCGTGTCACGCGATACGACCTTGAGTTGCAATGTGCCTTGTGGATCGACGGTAAACAGAGAAGAGGAATGACCGTCGGATGAAACCGGGACGCCCTCGATATACCAGTGAATTCCGGATGTACGGCCATCGCGTACGATGGGACATGGCAATTCCAGGGATTTCTCGCCTACATAAGTGACAAGCCAAAGCCGTGGGTCGGTGCAGAGTCTAGGACGACAGATCAGCCCTGACGACTCGGCCTCCACCAAGGACATATTCTTCAGGTCAGGAGGGGACTGGCATATTATCGATGAGCTTGCTAGGGAATGGAGATAATCAGATAGGTCGCATCCACAACTCCACGGGTTCTCGTTCAGCGTCACGACCGTTTGTTTAAGAGAGAAAGTTAGAGAACCCCCATCTAAACGCGTTAGTTGATTTCCGTTCAATGCGAGCATGACGAGTTTCACTTGGAAACGAAACGAATCCTTCTCAATTACCGTAATGCGATTGTGATCCATCAGTAATTCAAATAACTGCTGATGCTTGGGAAATGTATCGTGTTTTATTCTTTGGATACGATTATAAGATAGTTTAATTACGTACGGAGACAAAACAAAAGGGAAGCAAATGGACGAACATGACGAGATTAGATTATGTGATAAATCTAAGCGCCTCAGATTTGGAGCATAAACATTAAACGGACAAATTGTTGTTAAATTGTTTTGAGATAGCTTTAGAACCCTCAGATGCGGTAATGTGATGCTTCCATTACCGTTGAACTTGAATGCCACGTCCGAATTATTTTCAAGATATAGGTAGGTAACATTTTTGATAACATTCAGAGAAGGTATGTATTGAGAGTCGGAAATGTACAGGAAATTAACTTGAGGGAAACCGGTTCGCGGAGAGTTACCTTGTTGAATAATTGGATTCCCTGACAGACTGAGGATCTTCAGTTGTTGGAGATCGCCAAACAATAGAGACGGGAGAAAAGTTAGCTGATTTCCCTCCAAGTATAAATATAGAAGATTTGTTAACCCCTGAAGTCCCGCTGGCGCTACCCGAGTTATCGCGTTATGAGACAAGTTCAGATACGTCAGAGAAGCCGCATTAGAAAATTGGCCATCTTCAATCTCCACAATTGAATTTCCTGGAAGGTTAAGACGCCGAAGACTCGGGTGAATTATGATTGCATCAAAGTTTGTCAAACCACACGTCTCTGCGCTGACAAAACTTCCGAATATTGTTGAATCTGTTGTATTTCGAGAGAGGGGAGCATTATCCACAATAACTGTCAAGCCGTCCGACGCAAAGTGAATACTAACGTGCGTCAGTTCGTTCCTGGCAAGGTTTAAATAACTAGCGAACAGTAGACCTATATGTTCTGACATATCGAATTCAGATATCTTATTACTTGACAGGTCCAGACTAAGTAAAGTTGGGGGTACTGCAAAAACTTCATGGATATCATTATTTGAAAGAGACAGTCGTTTCAGAGCGGTAAGGTGACCAAGACAATAAGAATCCATCGTCCGTATCATGTTGTTATCCAGGTTCAAGTAGGTAAGAGAGCCAAGCGTCACACTGACGTTCAAACTTAAAAGCTTGTTGCTTGATATATCAAGAGTTACCACATTCGCGGTTCTTTCAAATATATCACTCCTTAAATGCGTCAAACAATTATGAGAAAGGCTTAAGAACTCGAGCGAAGGTAGAAGCGTGAACTTTTCTACATTCCGTATCTGATTTTTGTCGAGTTTCAAGATTCGCAGTTTCGAACTTCCATTCAGATTGCCCTCCTTCCATTCCGTCAACAGATTGTCTAAGATATGAAAGGATTCGAGGCTGAACAGGTTTTGGAAATTTTCAGCGTGCGACAATCTGTTGCTCTCCAAATGTAAATACCGCAAGTGATGCACAGAGTCTGACAAATTCACGGAAATCAAAGCATTGCGATGCGCCAAAAGGTAGTAGAGACTATGACACCTATCTAGTTGCAAATGAGTCAGGTTGGTATCCATCACATTAAGTATCGACAAAGTATTATTTCCGAGAAATGACGCTGTGTTCAAAGTCCGAAAGTTGTTACCATTCAGGAGAAGAGAGACGACAGGTGGCAGAACTATACCTTGTAGCGATGTTTGAACGAGTCGGTTTTCTCGGAGGTCCAACGTTCTCAGCTTGGTAAGGTTCGAGAAGGCAGGAAGTTTGATGGTTCTTATACTGTTCTTCCCTAAGTTCACGTGCAGCAAACTCGGAATATTTCTTATGGCCGATACGTCTCGTAGTTGATTGTCTCGGAGATTCAGATCCTCTAGATTACAAAGTTGACAAAACACATCGTCGTTCATGATGCGAATTCCATTCGAGTCCAAGTTAATTCGTTGCAATCCTTCCATCATACTCAAGTCGGTGAGAATGCCCACATCATTTCTGGACATGTCCAGGAAAATAGTATGTCTCGACTCGCTAGCAATACTTGATATGTCTTCAATGGCATTCCCCCTCAGGTAAAGGGCCCTTGCGTGATAATCAAGTTGCCTTGGAGAAGGGAGTTTATTGAAATGAGCGTGTAGTTCACTTAAGATCCGATTAGAAGTCATACGAGGTGGCCAAGCCTCCAGAAGGTTATTGGAGATATCGATCACTAACATAATCGGTAGCGAACCAAGGAAAGGGATTGTTGTGAGGTGGTTGCATGTTAAATCAAGGTACCACAGCCCGTCAATATTTTCCAGAGCACCTTCATCAATGTGACTTATGCTGTTGTGCGAGAGCACTAGCTGTCCGAGATGATGAGTACAGTTGAAATCCTCCTTTCGTACTTGGCTCAAGCGTGTGTGCGTGATGACAATTTCCCCTGAATCACATGGAATATCATTTGGAAAATCGGTGATGGTGTCTTTACCAGTGCATTTTACGCTCCTTGAATGGTGATCCTCATCACAGGTACATACAGAAGGACACACTGATGACAGGCCTCTAGTCTCGATGAAGACCAACATCAGAAGATAAAAAACAATTCTGCACGCCATCTCAAGAAGTAATCTGACGGGAAACGGCGAGTACTATGCGTGTTTATTCGTCATCGTCATGAACCTAAAATCATTTACCTCTAGGACGGCGTTTTTATATTGTATACAATAATATTCACATTAATACAGGCTTCACGAGTTAGAGTAAATAGTTTCCATCGATGATGGTATGTAAACTACAAAAATGGCTGAATTAAAACAAACGCTAGCCAAACTTTCCACTTCCAGATGATCGTGTAATCAAGGACTGCCATGACAACTACAAAGGCGGCTAAATTAAACATATTAGGCGCTGTATAAATCGAGTATATTATTGTTCTTACTATTGATTAAATCAGACCAAACTCTGGACAAAGTATCACTTCCAGATGATCAGGGACACGGATACCGCATCAAAGCTGATCGTCGAACTTCGTCGACATGGGAAACTGCGATGAAGAATCAATGTTACCATCTTTATAGCATCTCGTCATCACTCACGCAAACAGACTCTTCGACAGGATGTGTTTAACTATGACCTATCGCGCAAAATAGAGATCTAATCACACAATCAAATATAAGTTGTATAATTATCCCGCGTTCCGCAGCTACCGGCCTAACTAGAAGCAAGATAGGACAATAACAAGAGGGCCCATGGGCGTAGGGGAACGTTTTTATCTGGGGAGGAGGGGGGGGGGGGGTGGGTTTTTTTTGTCTTTGTCTAAGTCTTTTGTCTAAGTAATTATCCTTCCTGCCTTTTTTTTTCACTCGACAAGCAAAAATGTAATCTTTTTTATTCTTCTTCTGGTATAGTACAGACCACCCACTGGTGTATTACTGGTAATATGAGTATGCCCGAGTATGATATAATTTTGCGCGGATATGACATGATTTGCCCTAATATCAAGTGTCTTTTGCCCGTCAAAACTCCAGGGGGACTGCAGCCCCCTCGCCCCCGTCCAATACGCCTTTGAAAGAACCTGATTAACAATGATCTGTCGAACACGATTATACTTGTAAGGTTTCATTGACGCAGATTGGGCGTGATTTCGACCCACTTTATGTTCTTCTCGATGTTTGACCATCGAGTGTTTTGTTTTTCTTGTGTGTAGTACTGTACTTTTACTATACATTATTACTTGTAAGGTTTCAATAACCGATGTGTAATTATAAAAACACATTATATGTGTTGCTTTATATTACACCCTTCCGGGTTTTGTTTTTCTATATGTTAAAGGGATAGTTGAGTTGAGAGGGAGCTACACAGATTTCTGTTTGTGTGAGATAATGAAAAACTGAATGTCAACTTTGAAAGAGCATACAATTTGAATGACAGAATAAATTCAATTTTATCAAAATCGGTTCAGAAACGGCTGAAAGGTGCATAAACATAACCATTTGTACTAATTGGTGGGCCCAACATATATTCGATAATTTTGAACCAGCCGTTAAAAAAAATTGTAATGCTTCCTTTTTTCAGAAATTCACAAATGTGGTTTGGAAATATCTAATCACTATTTCATCAAAACATCACATGCACAATATTATTTTATTTTAAATGGTTGAAACCAATGCTGCTTTAAAGAGCGCCCTTTTGAGTTTTAACGGCTCTTTTTGGAATGATAACAGGCTTTTTACTTAGTCGTTTGTAATTTTGTATAGGCTTTCGAGCATGGTGGAGTTATAACTGTTAGTTGGTAATGTAATGGTGCAGGTTTTGGTTACTAAAATTCAGTTTGACCAAAACTGTACTCTCTTTACCAAAATTCAACTATTGTACAGTTCTAGTCAAACTGAATTTTAGTATAAACCAAAACTTGCACCATATGTCATTACAAACTAATAGTTATAAGTAACTCCACCACACCCGGAAGGTAAAAGAATTTACAAACGGTTAAGTAAGAAGCCTGTTATCATTAAAAAAACAGGCAATAAAACACAAGAGGGCGCTCTGCAAAAACATATTGGCTTCAACCGATTTTTATTAATACTTGTGAATGATTGTGATGTTTTTTTTAAATAATGAATCAATAGAGAGACCATCCGCAACTATTTAAAAACCTCTTTGGTAAATTTAAACAAAAGGGTAGGCATTATATAATAATTTGTTTCTTATATAAATTATCGATTAATGTGGGTCCCACAGCTGCCACACCCCCCCCCCCCCCACACCCTCATCCCCCCTCCCTCCCCCTCCCCTCCTCCTCTACAACTTTTAACGGGTCTCGAGTCCACTTTTTAGCGATCTCGACCATCATAACCATTGGTCTCGGCCCCGAGGACACAAATTAAAAAGTGCTCGGTCTCGAAAATATTTGACAGATCCCGGTCTCAGCTTTGACAATTTTTTACGGATCTCGGTCTCGGCTTAGAATTTGTTTTACGAACACCCCCCCCCCCCCCCCCCCCTCCCCCGCTTACACGACTGTCAACTGTGGGGGTTGAGGTCTTTTGTCTAGGTAATTATCCTTCCTGCCTTTTTTTTGTTCACTCTATTACAAGCAACAACAAAAACAATAAATGGTCTTCGCCATGTTGATAACCGAAAATGTTGTGGTTTTGATGGCTTATTCCGATTTTGCCCGAATATGAGACGGACTTGCCCGAAAATAACATGACTTTGCCCGAATGTAATCTTGTGTATGTTTCTTCTGGTATAGTACAGACCACCCACTGGTGTATTAAGTACTGGTAACATGAGTATGCCCGAGTATGATTATGATTTTGCGCGGATATGACATGATTTGCCCTAATATCAAGTGTCTTTTGCCCGTCAAAACTCCAGGGGGACTGCAGCCCCCTCGCCCCCGTCCAATACGCCTTTGAAAGAACCTAATTAACAATGATCTGTCGAACACGATTATACTTGTAAGGTTCTATTGACGCAGATTGGGCGTGATTTCGACCCACTTTATGTTCTTCTCGATGTTTGACCATCGAGTGTTTTGTTTTTCTTGTGTGTAGTACTGTACTTGTAAGGTTTCAATAATAACCCGCGATGTGTAATTATAGAAACACATTATATGTTCTGCTTTATATTACACCCTTCCGGATTTTGTTTTTCTATGTTAAAAGGATAGTTGAGTTGAGAGGGCGCTACACAGAAAAAATCTTTTGTGAGATAATGAAAAACTGAATGTCAAATTTGAAAGAGCATACAATTTGAATGACAGAATAAATTCAATTTTTATCAAAATCGGTTCAGAAACGGCTGAAAGGTGCATAAACATAACCATTTGTACTAATTGGTGGGCCCAACATATATTCGATAATTTTGAACCAGCCGTTAAAAAAAATTTGTAATGCTTCCTCTTTTCAGAAATTCACAAATGTGGTTTGGAAATATCTAATCACTATTTCATCAAAACATCACATGCACAATATTATTTTATTTTAAATGGTTGAAACCAATGCTGCTTTAAAGAGCGCCCTTTTGAGTTTTAACCGCTCTTTTTGGAAGGATAACAGGCTTTTTACTTAGTCGTTTGTAATGTTTTATAGGCTTTCGAGCATGGTGGAGTTATAACTGTTAGTTGGTAATGTAATGGTGCAGGTTTTGGTTACTAAAATTCAGTTTGACCAAAACTGTACTCTCTTTACCAAAATTCAACTATTGTACAGTTCTATAGTCAAACTGAATTTTAGTAACCAAAACTTGCATTATGTCATTACAAACTAATAGTTATAAGTAACTCCACCACACCCGGAAGGTAAAATAATTTACAAACGGTTAAGTAAGAAGCCTGTTATCATTAAAAAAAACAGGCAATAAAACACAAGAGGGCGCTCTGCAAAAACATATTGGCTTCAACCGATTTTTATTAATACTTGTGAATGATTGTGATGTTTTTTTTTAAATAATGATTCAATAGAGAGACCATCCACAACTATTTAAAAACCTCTTTGGTAAATTTAAACAAAAGGGTAGGCATTATATAATAATTTGTTTCTTATATAAATTATCGATTAATGTGGGTCCCACAGCTGCCACACCCCCCCCCCCCCCCACCCTCATCCCCCCTCACCCTCCCCCCTCCCCTCCCCCTCTACAACTTTTAACGGGTATCAAGGCCACTTTTAGCGGTCTCGACCATCATAACCATTGGTCTCGGCCCCGAGGACACAAATTAAAAAGTGCTCGGTCTCGAAAATATTTGACAGATCCCGGTCTCAGCTTTGACAATTTTTTACGGATCTCGGTCTCGGCTTAGAATTTTTTTTACGAACACCCCCCCCCCCCCCCCCCCCTCCCCCGCTTACACGACTGTCAACTGTGGGGGTTGAGGTCTTTTGTCTAGGTAATTATCCTTCCTGCCTTTTTTGTTCACTCTATTACAAGCAACAACAAAAACAATAAATGGTCTTCGCCATTTTGATAACCAAAAATGTTGTGGTTTTGATGGCTTATTCCGATTTTGCCCGAATATGAGACGGACTTGCCCGAAAATAACATGACTTTGCCCTAATGTAATCTTGTGTATGTTTCTTCTGGTATAGTACAGACCACCCACTGGTGTATTACGTACTGGTAATATGAGTATGCCCGAGTATGATATGATTTTGCGCGGATATGACATGATTTGCCCTAATATCAAGTGTCTTTTGCCCGTCAAAACTCCAGGGGGACTGCAGCCCCCTCGCCCCCGTCCAATACGCCTTTGAAAGAACCTAATTAACAATGATCTGTCAAACACAATTATACTTGTAAGGTTTCATTGATGCAGATTGGGCGTAATGGTTTCAACCCACGTTATGTTCTTCTTGATGTTTAACCATCGAGTGTTTTGTTTTTCTTGTATGTACTACTGTACTTGTACTATACAGTATTACTTGTAAGGTTTCAATAACCGATGTGTAATTATAGAAACACATTATATGTTCTGCTTTATATTACACCCTTCCGGGTTTTGTTTTTCTATGTTAAAGTGATAGTTGAGTTGAGAGGGCGCTACACAGAAAAAATGTTTTGTGAGATAATGAAAAACTGAGTGTCAGATTTGAAAGAGCATACAATTTTAATGACAGAATAAATTCTGATGTTTGACCATCGAGTGTTTTGTCGTTATTGTGTGCTGTACTGTACTATAATACTTGTAAGGTTTCAGTAATAACCGATGTGTAATTATAGAAACACATACCGTAATATGTTCCGTCTAATCACTATTTCAACAAAACATCACAATATTATTTTATTTTAAAGGGGCCCTGCAACCCAAATGCATGTTGACCTCTGTTCATCTGTATTAGTGTGCACATTCAATATTTGTAAACGGTTTGACCCAAATATGTTTTGTATATTTTTAAACATTTTATCATTTATTTGTCTTCATGTTGCTAAGCCACACCTCCTAAAAAAACCTCCAGAGCAAATTCTATTGTTGACCTGCAGTGACATCATTTGTCAATCACTGGTCAGCTACCATGAGATTAACAAAAGATGAAAGTACAAAAAGAACATCCACACAAAAGCATGCCCTGCATACCTCCATGCAATAGCTTAGACAGTGCTTTTCTTCTGGCATAGCAACAGCTATTGTAATTGAAGTTGTGTGAGTTGGTATTCTATTCAACCGTGTGATGCTATTGTGATTAGGCTAATCACTTAGCATGGTAGCTGACCAGTGATTGACAAATGATGTCACTGCAGGTCAACAATAGAATTTGCTCTGGAGGTTTTTTTAGGAGGTGGGGCTTAGCAACATGAAGACAAATAAATGATAAAATGTTTAAAAATATACAAAACATATTTGGGTCAAACCGTTTACAAATATTGAATGTGTACACTAATACAGATGAACAGAGGTCAACATGCATTTGGGTTGCAGGGCCCCTTTAAATGGTTGAAACCAATGCTTTTTTAAAGAGCGCCCTCTTGAGTTTTAACGGCTCTTTTTGAATGATAACAGGCTTTTTACTTATATGTTTGTAATGTTGTATAGGCTTTCGAGCATGGTGGAGTTATAACTATTAGTTGGTAACGTAATGGTGCAGTTACTCTTTACCAAATTTCAACTATCCCTTTAAAGGGATTGTACAGTTCTAGTCAAACTGAATTTTAGTAACCAAAACTTGCACCATATGTCATTACAAACTAATAGTTGTAAGTAACTCTACCATGCCCGGGCCGGTAAACTTATGAATAAAATATCTTGAAATCAAATTTGTCAACTATGACAGCCATTGAAAGGGAATGATTCTCATTTTACATGTTTTATTCAAGGAAATTTCAAATAGACTCTATAATAGAATTAAAATCAACCAATTTAGTGTTAAGGGACATTTCGGAAAGTACCAATACTCAAGTATACCTTTAATGGACGCAAGAAAGGTTACCAATGTTGACAGGTAACTTCGGTTGACATGTTCGATAGCGTCATGTTTTCGCTACAAGGGGATCAATTTCGATGGCCACTATAGCTAGACAGGTTGGCTGCTAAAGACAGGTGACCGCTCAGACAAAGGTTAGACAGTATAACGATCCCTCTTCCTGGTCTGTCTACGTTTTCCGCGTGCACAATTAATACACACAGTATTAAAGGCATATATGCGTGGGTTATTAGACGCGTGGATCCATCTTGCGCACTTTTACGCACGTTACGTAATCCCCATTGGCTCAGTTATAAGTAGCGATGGCAAACTGTCCCACTTCCGAATACTCGAGTCAAAAATGCATTAAAAATAGTCGCGTTCGGAATGTTTGTACTAGTCGAATGGAGATCCATCAGAGATGTTTACGAGCGAAAATATCACGTAACACGCTTAACCGCAACCGACTTCAAAGTGCCGCCGTTTGATGGCTAGGTGATAGCGTGAGAAATGTGTTTGTTGCATGCAATTTCATAAGAAGGCCTTTGTTCAGATATTTCGAAGCACCTCTCTTCGATCGATCCAACATATATCTTGAGTTTACCTCGAGAGATTACGGTGGAGTCGAGTTGGAATTTGCTGACTACCCTTTATAACCCACGCATATATGCCTTTAACATACACACGCTCGAATATCCTTCCGATTTTTGTGCTCCAATGCGCGATAGTGACAGGGCGCCGACTCATCGACAGGCTATTGATCGCTAACATCTCAGGCGGGAGAATCTCGGCAAGAATCTTGACCATATATTAATAATAACACGGCGCTACCAGAAACTTCACCACATAAACAATAGTTTAGATCCTGAACTGTATACCCTTATTATAGCGCTGCGGTTTGTCCCCAATAGCGCCGCGCACCAACGGGGCACTAGTCCAGATTCAGGACGTGATTTGTGAACACACACCCACACACCATGCCATACTATACAAGCTCACTACATACCGCGCGCTCCTTTCGTAATTCTCCCCCAAAATCACCTCAATATTAATTAAGTATGACATACGCCATCTATCGGCTGAGCTGTGCTATACTATTAAATAGTGCTAATTAGAAGGCCGTCCGAGCAGCGGACTAACGGGGCACCAACGAGAGTTCTGCGCAACATCATCGATTTGGCCGTATATTTTTGAGTGGGCGAACAGATTCACCGAGCGTTCAGATTCACCGTTCAATGAATCGCGCCCTCTATCAGTCCAGAAACATAGACTACATAAACAACTGATTTATGTGTACTCGATGGAAGCCATATTATAGTGATCGTTTGAAATAATGAATTTGATATCGCGCTTGTATCAAAATAGATCCTGAGTTGAAATTATTAATATCATGACTGATTTCCGTTTGCTGTGGGCTTCGTTAACTCCCCTTCATAAAATATTAACTTTGTATTTGTATGTGAGAATGTTACATTCTTGTTATTGTATTGGAAATTACAAACTGACTTGAGTCTGAATAGTGTGATGATGTTAGGTTGTTTTAATGTATAAGTTTAATGCTGAGCTCTTTCTTCTTTCGTCATTTATGATTATTTCTTGCAAAATTATCAAACTGGGTCTATGGACTCTTTGTGTGCACAAGGAGAACTATAACGGCAAACTTGAATTAGAAAAACAGCCGTAGAGATTCAGAATAACAACTGATATCATGACCTACATTACACTCTATAATATCTTCATAAAGCATTTTTTTAATCACGCAACGGGCCATTAATCAAGAGCACAGATTAACATGCCTCCAATTGTTAGCGCGGCAATGAAGTCACGTCGCCCCCCCCCCCCCTACATATTTCTTTTTTCAGAAGATATTATTATCACATACTTGCGCTGTTCATCTTGTTTACACCATTTTGTGGAGTTTAAAGTTTATGAATGGCGTGACGTCACGGTAGGTGCACACTGACAACGTGAATCCAGGGGCACGCGTCGCCACATCTGACTGACTGCACACGACCCGCTACCTCGAGTTCAAGCCGTCTACGCCCTTTCATACATAGACAGTGGAGTAGCCGCGCGTTGGTCGATGTAGTTCGCTGCCCGAACCGCCTGCACATAGCTAGCTCAGCTCAGCCAATAGCTGCCGTTATCGCTCACTCAGCTGATAGCTGCCCTATGTAATATTAGATCATGCAGACGGTTCGGTCGATTCTGTATCTCTTGCTCCGCGAAACGTAAGCATGATGTTAATTAGCTGGCAACTAGCCAAACGTGATTGGCTGCGGGCATTATGACGTAGCGCGCTGAGTGTGGCAATCGTGTACAAAATGCTGCATGCTCATGAATAATGATTGACGTGCGCTGCGAACCGTTGATTTTTTCCACGCCCAATTCCCACGAAAACGTCAGGACGTTATTTTGGAGCTAGGAAAGGGGAATTACGGACGTAACGATAGCGCCCGTTAAGCTCCGAGTCGTATATTGTGTGGTGTGCATGTAGGTGGCGAGTGTTCACAAATCACGTCCTGAATCTGTTATTTTGGAGCTAGGAAAGGGGAATTACGGACGTAACGATAGCGCCCGTTTAGCTCCGAGTCGTATATTGTGTGGTGTGCATGTAGGTGGCGAGTGTTCACAAATCACGTCCTGAATCTGTTATTTTGGAGCTAGGAAAGGGGAATTACGGACGTAACGATAGCGCCCGTTTAGCTCCGAGTCGTATATTGTGTGGTGTGCATGTAGGTGGCGAGTGTTCACAAATCACGTCCTGAATCTGTTATTTTGGAGCTAGGAAAGGGGAATTACGGACGTAACGATAGCGCCCGTTTAGCTCCGAGTCGTATATTGTGTGGTGTGCATGTAGGTGGCGAGTGTTCACAAATCACGTCCTGAATCTGTTATTTTGGAGCTAGGAAAGGGGAATTACGGACGTAACGATAGCGCCCGTTTAGCTCCGAGTCGTATATTGTGTGGTGTGCATGTAGGTGGCGAGTGTTCACAAATCACGTCCTGAATCTGGACTATGGTCGATGGGGACTGATGATGGAGGGGGGGGGGCACACAAATTATTGGGGGACACATCACATGTACTTCTTTGTTTAAAAAAAACATCCCCTATGCTTTGTACTGTTTTTTTCCTTCAAATTATTGGGAGCATATGCTGATTTGAATGAAGAACATCCCTGTAACGTAACCGTTAATATGTTTTGCAACCATTTAAGCATAATTTAATTGTAACTGTCAGTTTTCTATGATAGCTTACTAGTTTCAGTTATTAAAATTATGTTTTACCAAACTATATCCCTTTAACACGTTTAAGCTACTTTGGGTCGCTAGCGGCCCAATGCTGAACTATTTTTCGTTCCATTGTGGTATAGACACTTTGGATGCGCTCCAACAATAGACCAGATTTATGGGCCGTCTCATATCACCGACTAAACTCGGTCAATAGTTCAGAATATTGCTGCGCCGTTTGCTCCAGCACCAGTCATCGCTATCAAAACTAAATTCAATTCCGCCTAAAGCATCATCACCAACCAAGTTACTACCAAGTTTAACAGGCTGTGTTGGGATTATTATCAAAGCGTCAGTATTTCACCTAAATCGAATAAAGGTACGCGCGGTATTACTGTATTCTGGCATCTGACAACAGAATAGAGTTTTATCAAATGATCAGACATTATAGGCATTGGTAGAATAGCTCGTCTATTATAGAACACTATTTCTGTCGGCTTTTTGGAAATTGTTTTGGAATACATAATCTTGGTGAAGCCAGTACTTCCTGCTTGTGAGGGAAAGAGTCCATATCGACTTTGTGAGTGTAGTTCTTCATTTTGAAAGGTGAGTTATTTGAATTTGTTGTTAACATTCTGATTTTCATATTATTATTAATAACTTTTATTACTCGATCATGCATAAATGTCTTTATTTGTTTGACTGTGCTCATCTTTGCTAATATATTTTAAAATGTAAGTAGTACACTGTGTAGACTCTATGTTATTCTTCCCTTATAACAATAACAAAACATAATCATGATAATGATTAACTATATAGTTGGAAACAGATATTGGATATCATTGCAATATTTCCTAATGCATGTATTACAATTACGAGGCACATGTAAGGAAATTGTATATATACTTCGTATTTTTCGCATTTTCCACTTGTACATTGTATATTTCTCAGTTTATTTTTCTAACGCAAAGTTCAACCTTTGATATTTTGTTTTGATTTTGTTCAACGCAACGTATGCAAAAAGTAAACTGATACCTACTAGTTATTGTAATATATCAAATATATCGTACGTCCTTATTAATGCCATGAAGAAACAATCAAACAATATCATAATAACGAATTGTTTAAATAAATACAGTCATGTAATCATCATTCTGGATAAAAGAATTTTAGCATCAAAGCCAAAATGCTCTGCCGAATTTAAGTATCGGTAATCTAAAATAAGCCCCCAGTTCCATCCTAAATCTTACCAAACTATCACTGTAAGTCTTATGACAATTATTCCCTGACAAAAAGTATGATTTTCCTTTTGTTTAACAGGTTCAAACAAGACCGTAGCGATGTCAACGAGTATCGAGGCTGCGGCAAGGGGTGCGTGTCAGGAGAAGGGGTGTAGGGAGAAATCCGGTTTGATGTTCTATGCTCAAGAGAAGAAGGTCCTCTGCTCCGGGTGCGCTGGAAAGAGGGGCTGCGATCTCCCTGCTAAATGGTTCTGCGCGGAACACACCAGGCAGGAGATCAAGTCGTTCTGCAAGGATCACAACAAGGCGGTCTGCCACCTGTGCGCGGTGATAGAGCACCAGACCCCCGATTGCAACTTGATAAGCATCGTCAAAGCCGTTGGAGACGTCAAGGAGAAGCTCCTGAACGCGAAGGGCAGACTGAGGGAGAGCAACCGGTTGTGGGGGAAGTATAGCGTGGCGCTGGGGCAGAGCAGAGATCTCACGGAGAAGCATCTGTCGTCGCTCCAGCACGACGTCAATGCCTTTCTTGACGAAGGGGTCAAGCGAGAGAACGAAAAGGAAGAGAGCGAGAAGAGGAAAATCAACAAGGAGGCGGAAGAACTGATCAAGAAGATAAACGAGAGGAGGGAGGAACAGCTGAAACGAGCGCACGAGGACGGGGAGAAGAGGCGACGACCGATTCACGACAAACGACGCGCGCTCCTGGATGAGCTCGAGGATATTATCAACAAAGCGCACGCCAAGATCGGCGAGATGACCATGGAGGCTCGCAAGATCATGAAGATCACCGACGAAGCTAGCCAAACCATGGAGCACCTTCTCATCGACGAGCGAGACCTCCTCATGAGCGCGCAACACCTGATGACTTCACTCGCTGGCACGCTCAAGAAGACCCCGGATGAAAGCGCTATTGGTGGCGTCACGAAGACCCTGACGAATGTGGCATTCGAGAGAGGGACTAGCGACGAAAGGTACACCGGCAGGTTCGTTGGGTACGACAAGAAGTGGGAGTTGGTTGACTACATCGAGATCCCTCCCCACGTCAAGGAGCCCTTCCTGGTCGGATGCGTCGACGAGGATCAGGTCATCATCTCGGAGAAGATCACCTCCAACACGTACTCCCTGAACGTCACCAGTCGTGGGATGGGCAAGGTCCTGACGTGTGGCCAGGGAGAGGACATCATGTCCTGCACCTGTCTGGATGAAGACGCCATCGTGTGCAGTAAGTACAAGGAGGGATGCACAGGGGAAAGCCTCAACGAGTGCATCAGCGTACTCGACGGGCAGTGGCGACTGAAGAAGGACATCAGCATCCCAAGGAATACCAGCGGGCTGTCCAACACCGTGCTCGCCTACGTCGGCAGCGACGGGTTGATCCGCGCCGCCCAGTCTGGCCAGTCGAAGGTGTACGTCATCGACCCAACAAATGAGAAACTTACCAACACCATCGCGTGCGAACAGGGGATCAAACTGCGCGGGGTTCTGTCGACGGGGGACATCGTAGCCCAGACGAAAAGCGACCTGATGATCATCGACAGGAAGGGACGCCAGACCAAGATCGCGCCGTCGCACTGGTACCGGGGAACGGTGGGCGTCGACACCGTGACGGATTACCTCTACCACCTCCAGTACGACCGCGAGAGGAAGATGTGCGTCGTGGATGAGCTGTCTAGTACGGGAGAGCTCCGGGGCAAGGGCATCATCAGCTTCCCGCTCGCCTCGGGCTGTGAGTTCAAATCCGATTCGCGCGTGGTGATAACTCCGCTTGGAAAGCTGATTGTGACCAACAGAAAGGATTGCCTCATCTTCAAGGAGCGTTTCACATTCATGTTCAAGGAGGCACATTTTTAACCCAATCCCTATCAAATCATATCATTGAGGGTATACATAATACACCCATCTTGTATAGGATATTCGATAACATGAAAGACCAAACCACAAATGTAATCGATTTTTTTTCTTCTTCAAATGATAATACTCTGTAATAATACTCTGTGGTCTGTTTGATTGCTTAGCAGTAAGCATTCTCTGCCGGAAAGAACACATTCATCCACAGTGTGAATACTGTGTGAACTCACTGTGTTTCACAGTGTGGACCACGATGTTAAATTCAAGCGTGTTCACAGTGTGAAAGCCAACCCACAGTGTGAACACACTATGAACACACTGTGAACACACTGTGACATTGCAAAGAAAAAGAAAGTCTGATACATAGTATGAGCGCACCCTTGTACACACTGTGAACGCAGGAAATTTCACACTGTGGTCCACAGTGCCCTCACGGTGTGTTCACAGTGTGAGTTGGTTTACACACTGTGAAAACGTTCGAATGTTACATTGTGGTCAACACTGTAAAACGCTTTGTGTCCACACTGTGGATCAGTGTGTTCTTTCCGGCACGGTTATAGTGCGTAGTTCCATATTTATCAAGTGATATAATTAGTATAATTATGCCTGAAGACATTATGGTTCGTAATGAAATGATTATACCGTAATCTTCGAAATTCGTATACTAGATTATTTTACTGATTAGTAGAGAAAAAAAATAAACACTGGAGGCTCTTTTATATGAAAGTTATAATAGGCAGGTTTGTTTTTTATTTTTCAAGGCAAAAATGTTTCTATTTGATTTGACCTTTAAAGTATTTATCCTCAATTTCTTTAAATCCATGCCTCTTGTATAATGTTTGGGTTGTTTGGCTATATTTGAATATAGTTAAGGCATACATGTATATATATACGTAATTCATAGCACATTCTAAAGTTGAAATATATATGAGGTAGGTATTTTCTACAAGTTTTTAGATTTCAGACGATATTTTTTCTTCTCGAAATGTCTTCCTGTCGCATGTATACGTGCGCATTGTGATTTTACTGGTTTACTATACTTGATTTTTTTTTTTTTAATGGTATGGTCTAGTCCCACTAGCGTACCTCCCTCCGTTTCCTATCCGTTTGACATCCAGAAGGTACTAGCGGGTAAGGCCCAGTCCCATACTGACCCTTTTCACGGCGAATCGCAACGATTTGACGTTCGTCGAGCAAATCGCTTAGGTCGTGTTGCATCGTATTACATCGTATCGGTTCTTCCCCAAAACCATCATGACCATGGGCGTAGATCTGTCATTGATACCCATTCAACTGGGGGAATGATCTATTCATTCATCCCCCCTGATGAATAGGTATTACGTAAGTCGCTACGCCCTTGCCCAAAACCGTGGCTAAATCGAGTCGATTCGTTCTAGTAAATCGTTGCGAGTCGTTGCGAGTCGCCGTGAAAATTGTCAGTACCGGTATGGGACTGGGCCGAAATGATGCAGACCAAGTTCGGAATGGACTAATAAGATACTTTTAATTCGGCTCCGATTCGCGTGAAACGAAACGTCATGAAACTTCAAAATTTGGTTGCTAGATACTGACCGTTTCGCCACATTTTGGTCGAATAGGAAACGAAGGGAGAATCGATACAGTGGGACTAGGTCATTAGCAACAACATTGTTATTGCGAAGGTTGGGTGTCTATTGGACACGGCACGTATGTCTTTCAGAATGATCATTTGCCCCGAATTCGATACTCTATATACACATAAGAATGGTATATCTTGTCAGCAGGGACGCGGTATGGGGTAGGAACGTGCAGGCATGTACACATACATGACATATTTACACTCGCTTGGCTGTCACAATTAATTGCTCCATTGGGAGTCGAGAATGCACCGCGCTTGTGGGTTTGATCGAGCGTGTATACGATTACAGGTTTTTATGTTATAATACCTTGGTAAAGCGCTTACAAATAATATTAGATATGAGTGTTGATTATGACATAGATCGAAAATTATTCGGTAGACATACAAAAATCAAATATATGATGCCAATGTATAGGTCTCAATTGGGAACATGAAAAACAAAAGTTTCATATTACTGTACACCAAACCCTAACGGAAAGAACACGTGTTAACACACTGTGTAGACCATATTATATTGGGGTGATCCAACGTTAGGCCTACAATGTCGACACACAATGCGAACACACTATGAACACACTGTGATATTCTTTGTGAACACTGTAGTTGACATACACACTGTGAACGCAGGGTATATATCAGTTTTCTGGCAGTGTTTTCCCAGTATGCTTCACAGCGTGTTCACATTGGCATTATAGTGTGTTCACATTTTGTTCACTACTTGTTCCAATTTAACATGATCCACACAGTGTGTTTACACTGTTCGTTCCCATAGGGATGTAGGGGAATGTCTTTGGATTGGTGAGATGTGTTATTACATGTGTATGTCGTAATGGATTGACAAAACAGGTTTTGGGGGGCTGATGGTTTTATATTGTAAATATTTATTTGTAAATAAATCTGGTGAGTATGATGCCTATTTAGTCATGTACCTTTTACTATTTTCGGCATTATGGTTCGGCATTAAAATTGAAGTTGAAATCGAAAATAAGAAAGCACAGGATGACATATGACTAACGATGTAAGAAATCAATATTTTTTGCCAATTTACCCAATTAGTGTTGTATATTTCATTAATTCTTACTACAAAGTTGCCGTAATACTTATATATATACTAGACGGATTTCTTTTTTAAAAAACAGAAAGGAATAAAAGCAGAATTCGCAAGAAACTTAAGAGTTGTCGTTGAGTTTTACTTAATCATGTTAATTATCGAGGAATGTTGTATAGACGATGAAAAATACTGACACAAGGTGAATGATAATGCTAGAATAGGTAGCGGTTAAAACAATGATGATGATGACGATGATGATGATGATGATGATGATGATGGTGGCGATGATGATGATGATGACGATGAGGACAATGATGATAATGATGATGATGATGATGATGATGATGATGATGATGATGATGATGATGTTGATGGTGGTGGCCGTGGTGATAATGGTGGAGTCATATAGTGGTGTGGATGATGATGATGATAGGGTGGTGGTTGTGGGGATGTGGATGATGATGATGATGATAATAGGGTGGTGGTGGTGGTGATGTGGATGATGATGATGATGATGATAGGATGGTGGTAAGGGTGGTGGTGATTATGGTGATTCAGATGGTAAAGATGATCATCATGAATAAAACACAAATGAAGACGACATTATATACACTTATTAGAGACTGATATACCAATTTATATAATTACACTGTACGATACATAGCTTGCAGTGAAATTAAGCATTTGGGATGGAAGATTGGATGTGATTTTTATAGATAATAATTAGTTATGTAAATTGAAGTATACGTCCGGTGTCCCATGCACCTTCGTATCATTCAAACTACAGCTTATCCATATAATGTAATATTCTAAATAAGCTATGTGATTTACCCACGGACGTATATCTATTAGAGAACAACGTACAGTACATGTACGATACATAACTCATGTTTATATTCTTCCCTTTTTTCTAGTCTGTATAGATGCATTCTGACAAGTATAATTATTTTGTCTAAGTATGTGCTTTCTTTTCTTAGTGTGCCGCCAACCACGTTAAATTTACTGACAATACTGAATATGCCGGTGTAACAGGGATAAGTGTCCGGCTAGGGATAATAGGCATCGCCGTCATTTGGACCGTTTAAAAATACTATTTTTGTCCGCACTCTAGCCTTCATACATACGGACACACACGTACACACTCAAACACAAACATACAGACTCACAAACAGACAGACGGACAATCAAACGAACAGTCATTCACACATACTACACACTAACTCATACACGGAGTCACACTGAAGTTACTCACACAATGGAAACGTTTGTGCGTGTCATTAAATAAAAACAAATAAGAACTAACAGTAACATGGCATGGACGATTGCCTTTACGCGTGACACACGCATATATGGCACGATGTGGACAGATATTCCTTTAATTAATTTGTTCTGGACACTTGGACATTTATCCCTATAACACCGGCATCCCGGCCGGCACAGGCAAACATTTTTATTCCATATTTCCCCTCTAATACCAATTCCATGCTTACCAAACATAACATTATATTCATTATTCACACACCGAAGGATAGCAACAAGGTAAAAATGGAGAAACATAATCAGACCGAATATCTAAGCGTGTCATTACGTGACCTGCATGCATAGAAATTGAAATAATTTATCTATACCAGACTTTCGTATTCATTACAGAATAATATCATTTTGACTCGTGCATTAAGCCCCCCAGGGGCTTCCCTTTTATCTATACCAGACTTTCGTATTCATTACAGAATAATATCATTTCGACTCGTGCATTAAGCCCCCCAGGGTCTTCCCTTGACGATTTCTATACATAATTATTCCAAATCCGAATTCCAAACAGAAGACAGTGTCTGAGTGGAGAATGCCCGAGCACGAACCTTGTATTAACAATACACCGTCGCCTACAAAGAATAAACGTCACCAGAATAATGCAAATGTATTATTAATCTCTGTGGCGTAGCTACGTGCCCCTCCCCCACGTGCACCCCCAACCGTGCCCCCCCCCCCCCCAAAAAAAAAAAAAACAACAACAACAAACAAACAAACAAAAAAACAATCATAATAATAATAATTTAACAAAAACAAAATATAATGGAGAAATCGGTTTTTAAAAAAGAAAGAAGTACATAAAGTGTGCCCAAAATGATTCGCATAACCCCCAATAGTAGTAGTAGTAGTAGTAGTAGTAGTAGTAGTAGTAGTAGTAGTAGTAGTAGTAGTAGTAGTAGTAGTAGTAGTAGTAGTAGTAAGAGTAGTAGTATTAGTAGTAGAAGTAAAAGTATTATAATACATCAATAGTCATATAATGATGAGCTAGTTGTGGCATAATTAAGCACCTAAATTGTCGGAGTGGCGCTTTTCTTTATGAATTATGAATAGTGTCAGACATACCGCTAATCGGTAAACACCCGAGGACAAACAGTATTCTATGTAATGCTGTCAAAGGACACCTATTCATATGCTTCTTTTATCCCATGTTTTGTCTAGATTACCTTTGGTTCTTTCCGGAGAGGAAAATACAAAGTCATTTGTGTAATTTTCCACCCATTTCGAAAACCTTTTCGTCGTGTGTGATATCACTGTTATTTGGAGACAGGGTAGCCTACTCTATATTTGTCACAACATGCCCTACATACTAGGCTATATGCCAAAAGTGATCCATTAACTTTGCCAAAATTCAACCGAAATCACTTGGAGTTTTCACAATTCTCTTGTACCTTGGTGTTTGGCTAAATAATGGTAACAATAGAATGAAATGTGCTCTGTCTCCCTAATTATGGAGATATTTAAGATCGAATTTTAAAGCGTATGTAGAGACACGTTCATCCGTGCTCAATAGTATCCGAATTCGGATACTAATTCACGCGAACGATCGGGATAAAATCAGACATCGATTTACTCTTTTGTTTCACTAGGTAAACGTTAGTCCTTTTCTATGAACATCTCACATACCATACTCAAGAATCTTACAATGATATTTGTACATGATTGAAGTCTCAAATATCACTTTTGTAAAGAAATTATACAGTAATGGATAATTTGAAAGCAGACTAATACATCCCGGGTACTGCCAGATTATAACTAGATAAACGCAACCCTCATGCAATCATTATTATTTCGAGTTATTTTGCGTATGTAATGGCAGTAATTTCATGGGCAAAGTCATGAACTACATTTTGTTTAATGTCACTTTATTTCATATCTACATGATGAAAGAACACAGGGTGTCACAATGTAAATACATCGTGTTTCTGTACATGTGTACATTATGTTATAGACATAGAACAGTTCTGGTCAAACTCAATTTTAGTAACAAACTTGCACATATCAGTACAAACTAATAGTAATATCGCCACCATGCTCGAATTGTAGAAAAAACAATTTGCAAACAGCTAAGTTAGAAGGTTATTATTATTCAAAAAGCAGTTGTTAAAACACACAAAAGTGGAGGCGTTTTGGCACGATAGGATAGGCGCTTGACTGTAAAGCACGGGAGCCAAGTTCAAACCCAAATCGATGCCCCAGTATAATATAGAGCAGTAATTAATTGTGTCCTTCAGCAATGCACTCTATCCACATTGCTGCTCCCCGCCAGGTGCAATATGGGTAATTAGCATAAATGAGGGTATGTAAGCTTGAGTGCACTATAAAGGTAAAGGTAGCAACTGCTGGAATCCTCCCCAGGAAGTGGAGATAGTGCACAATAAAGTGTGGATGTGTATGGGATGGCCGTGGTAAAAATGATATTAGATGCAGGTCCCCCTTGCAGAACAAAGCACAAATACACTGAAGAGGCTAACCTGGATAAATAAGGCTACAAAACATATAGATTTCAACCAATTCTTACATAAACATTGTAAGTATGTGATGTTTTGTTAAAATAATGATCTGATTCGGGCAAACTTTTTAGGGCAATATAACTTCATTTTCGGGCAAAACCGTGTTATTTTTGGGACTAAACCATAAAACACATATCAATTTTTAAGCATGGGCCATTTTTGTTTTGTGTGTTTGCTTGTCAGGTGAAAAATGGGAAGGATAATTATTCAGGCAAAAGACCGCAGCCCCACCCCCCCCCCCCCCCCTCCCCAGGGGAGTTATCCCTACGCCCATGCTTTCCCTCAATACTCAGTCTCGGTATAGTTACACAAATCAAACATCAAAATAAGACAAGTTTGGAGATTGTATTATATTAGTATACATGACTGTGCATGTATGTATATGTGATTTAAAGTGATAAAAATATGCTATACACATAATATTATTGTATTCAAACATATAAAGGAAACTGACTAGAAATATGTTTAATGATTGAAAATGAGCAAAGAAAAAAAGGCTTCGCCGGGAATCGAACCCCAGACCTCCGGATTGCTAGACCGGTGCTCAACCATTGAGCTCAATGGTCAATGGTTGAGCACCGGTCTAGCAATCCGGAGGTCGATCTCGGGTTCGATTCCCGGCGAAGCCTATTTTTCTTTGCTCAATTTCAATCATAATATTATTGTGATACAAACAAAAAATGGCCACCAACCGGTCAATAGTGGCCACATGTCTATAGAGGCCACCGATGCTGTTTCCCTTGACCGGCCACTATAGACAGGTTTGACTGCAGTTCCAAAAACAGGTCACGCATTGATCATCCAATGCATGACCTACTTGCCCTGTAAAGAAATTTGAAGGGCCTATTTAAATCTATCCATTCATTTTGAAAAGCGAATTTGATAAACAATTAAATTTATGCTTACTTATACTATATTTAGAAAACAGCACACACTTCCGTCGTAAATGTTTGATGATTTGTAAGTTGTGACTAAACTTAGACCAATACATAACCTATTTAATTAGAAAAATCAATATAAACATCGGGGTAAAAGTAACTACAAATAATAATACATTTTAAAAATACAAATGTCTTTGTCTCTGCGTATATTTAGCATCTTCGGGCTAACCTTAGTTGCACAGTCAGGTTTGGCAAATCGCCAGGATGATAATTTACTGACAAAAGCATGCACGTATAATAAGGGTGGCACATTTTGAATTTTACACAAGTTGTTATTGTGTTTTTGTCAGTGAGACAATGTGTTCAAATGGGGCAACAAATCAAAAGAGCTCACTTTTCACGATTGTCAAAATCAATAGTAAATTGTGACATGTATTGGGAGGCATACAATACTATTGGTAATGAACAGTTTGAATACATAATGATGTCAACAAAAAGGAAACGAATTGATAAATTATGCACACATTATACGGCTGTTTAGAACAAAGGACGGGCGTGACTTGGAATAAAAGCGTACAACATTATCCATGCTATCTAATTTCCGATCGAGTCTCACTGCACCGTTTCTCCTTCCCTTTTCTAACCGTTTTACATCCGGAGGGTACATAGATGCGGACCAAGTTAACAGGACCAAGTTAACAGGCTGATTCGGAATTAACTATACAGGGTGGCCCCCAAAAAACGGAACGGGGCACTTCCCAAAATATAGTACCAAAATGTTTATGTCCGTCGGATAGGGTGTCTTTTCCAATGAAAAACGATACCAAGAACAGTAATTTTGGTCGTGTAGTTCTTGTTTTAGGACGTTGTGAGTGAGACCATGTCAGGTTCCCATTTTGCCAATTTGTACCTAGTCAGGGCCAGTTAAATCGCACTCCCTGCCCGTAATACCATTGAGCGACCATGCCTATTCTCTCGGCACACGGCTGAGTGCACACCAACAATGGCGCGCGTTGCTCAATGCTATGAAAGGCGGTACGTGCGATTCATCAAGCACTGGCTCGGTAAAAATTGACAAAAAAGAGAACCTGACATAGTGTCACTCACAGCGCCCTAAAACAAAAACTACACGACCAAATTGACTGTTCTTGGTATCGTTGTTCATTTAAAAAGTCATCCTATCCGATGGACATAATACATTTGTTACTATATTTTGGGAAGTGCCCCGTTCCGTTTTTTGGGGGGGCCACCCTGTATAGTAAGATACTTTTAATTCGGCTCCGTTTCGCGTGAAACGAAACCGGTCATGGAACTTCAAAAATAATGTGCTCGATACTGACCATTTCGCCACATTTCAGTCGTATAGGGAACGGAAGGGGAAACGGTGCAGTGGGACTAAAGGCCATTAATCAAAGATCGAGAAACAATGAGATAGAGTGGGTAAGGATTTGTTTAAAGAGAGTAAGGACGAGCGATAGAGGGAAATGTGGGGGTGGGGAAGAAAACCCCTCCTATCGATCAGTAAGATCAGTAGCGTTGAAATTGATGGTGTATGAGGGGCACGTACCCCAGTGATTTGTTGACCAGACAAATAATAAACATCATGAGAGAAAATTAGAAAGAAAATGCAGAAAAACGAAGAATGCGCCCCTCACATAGGAGTATGAGGCAGTGGGGCCTGGGGGCTGCAGCCCCCTGGAATTTCTAGAAAGGGCAAAAGGCACCCAACATTCGGGTAAAAGCATGCCATGTAATATTCGGGCAAAATTATATTTCTTTCGGGCAAACTCATATCATAATTGGGCAAAAGCATATGCTATATTCGGGCGAGGCTGTTAAAGGGGTTACATCGTGATAACCTTATTTATTATTATGTTTTATTTTGTTTTTGCTTGTCAGGTGAATACGAGGAAGATACGGTATTCGAGCCCCCTCAGAAAAAAAATGCAAATACGCCCATGCCCCCTCCAAACGCATTCCCAAGCTACGCCACTGAGGAAGGTTCGTGATTTCGTAGCTGAGTATTGACGTAAATAGTGATTGAACGCGTCTGCAAAAACCAAACAACCAGCCACCCAACCAAGCTGAATAATTGCCTTTCGTTAAGAGTCTACCAGTGGTAAACTTAATTAAAATGTAGTCCCTTGCAAATAGTATATACAACGCTGGCGCACCTTTAAAGGAAACACAGAAAATATGTATGTTTTACTTTAAATTTCAATATATCTTATAGACTTCGTACGAAATATCTTACAAACTCTATATCGCGAATGCGACGGATAATTACTATCAGAGCAAAACCTGTAACAGTGTGTTCATTAGAACCTTCATCATTTTCTGCAAGAAATTATATAACATTATTTTCATATGCGTTGTTCATTATAGCCAAATAAAACCATAATTCTATATATTTCATATTTCCTATTGCGGAAAACGGACAATTTATCAGCTGTATTAGACATGTTAGATAGAGGAAGACCATGAAAACGGAATGTTTTGTTGACGGAAAAATCAGCAAAGACTGAATAATTGCGTCGGAATTGCGTTCCAAAAATAGTTATTTGTCAGGATACATCATTTTCATTTTTGTAATCAGAAATTATTACGACTGAGTACAACGTCACCGGAAAATACAAATGTTGTCTTCTTAGATCTGTCACGGAAACTTGCCATCCTCTAAACTCTATTTCCAAGTTTAAAAAAAAACAATAATATTATGTCGCAAATCGAGAGCGGGGGGTTGATGCCTCAAGAATCTCCTCCTCCTCGTCCTCCTCCGGATGATGGGATGCTTTCTCCTCAACCACCTCCTCCTCCTCCTCCCGGCGACGAAGGATCGTTGGATGGAGGTGAGATGCCACCACCACCACCACCACCGACGGGCAGCGGTCAGGCGCATCTTTCCCCGAGACAACCGATGGACTTTCCAGACATGATGGGGAATATGTCGGATGGAATGCCACGCGGTCCTGAGCCTCGCGATCCAAAACTTGATCGTGAAAATAAGATCGGATTCTCCTTTTTGTCGGATTACGAAGGCCAGATCGACGCGGAGGTCGGGCTGATGCTGACGCTGGCGGTAATCGGGGTCTGCATCAATGCTGTAATCATTGTCATGATCGTTTCGAGGAAGAAGCTTAGGAAGCAGCACAACATATTCGTCTTCAATCTGGCCTTGGCTGATTTTACGACCTGCTTCTTTACGATCATGCTATTTGCGGTGAGTAATTTCTGTGTCATTTTTGTTCGTATTATTTTTTAGTGCCGCGATGCCTTTTTTTAATGTATTCAGTAAAATGGAAGAAATATTTGCAAGGATAAACGAAATATGTGTTGATTTGAGGGAAAATGAGATCAGATAGACATTTTGAAAGAGTAACAACAGATTTGAGGTATAAAGTAGTAATTTTTTAGAAGACACAAAACAACATGTAGAACTAGAAAGGAGGTAGTGATGATGATGATGATGATGATGATGTTGTGATAATGATGATGGTGATGATGATGATGATGATGGTGATGGTGATGATGATGATGATGATGATGATGACGATGGCGATGATGATGATGATGATCATAATGATGTTGAGGATGATGATGGTCCAGATGATCATGATGGTGACGATCATCATGGTGATGATAATCATGACGATGATGGTGATGATGATGGTGGTTGTTATGGCGATGGTGGTGGTGATAATGATGATGATGATGATGATGATGGTTGTAATGGTGATAATGATCGTGGTGATGATGATGATGATGGTGATGGTGATGATGGTGATAATGACGATGACGCTGATGACGCTGTTGCTGCTGATGGTGATGATGACGATTACATTTCTATGAATTATGGAGATCATGGTCGCATGATGGTGGTCACACAAACGTTTTAAAATACATTATCTATCCTGCCATCTTCGTTGTTTTCTCCACAACGTGGGTAAATTGAAGAAAAACATCACAAACGCTCGCACTTAGCCGGCAAGCGGAACCCTTATTACTAGACAGGCATCATCCAATTAATTTCTCCTTCCTACATTACGTTTGCTTCACATGCAGGGGCCGAATGTCATCATCCACCCTGCATTCAACCTGGTGCTCTCAGCGAGTCTCGAATCGTGTATCTCCGTGCTAGCGATAGCAGCGTACCGCTACACCTCAATCTGCCTCGACCCCTTCGGCAGCAGGAGTCTCCTGACCACACTGCGTTGCGTCTTGGGCTGCGCCATTACCTGGATAGTCACTGTCGCTCCTAATATTTTCTTAATCTTTAAGGAGTTTGCCACGGAATCTAAGAGACTCGCTCTCGACACAGTGATGTACGTCGTCACGGTACTTTCCCTCGTGGTAACGGGCGTGTGCTACTGGCTCGTCTACCGGAGCATCTCGGGGAAGAAGGACGGCGTGACGCGCGAGCGGATCGAGGAGAACAAGAAAGTGATGATCACTTTCTCCCTCGTGTACGGATTTACAGTGGTCTCTTGGGTGGGACCCTTGGTGGGGCTATATTATCATCACTTCTCCGCGGATCCTGATTGGAGATCCTCTGTACAATACCTACCGATGATGGTGACAAGTTTCGCTATGCTCAACATCAATGCCATCTTGAATCCCGTGGTCTATGTTTGGCGCCTGAAAGACTTCCGCATCGGGCTCTGGTCGCGCTGCAATTCTAAGTGCCGCCGAGGATCAAGGGTTGGGGACACGCTATCGTCTGATAAGGTCACCAATAGTAGCGTCACTCATCCGAACAGCGGCGGTGTCATCGGTGGAAATAATGCCTCGGATGGCGTCGAAATGATAATGGTGTAATTAAGTTACTTAAAGGAACTACAGCGTCTAGATGGCCTAATTTTCACAATTAGGCTCTCTATATGTAATTTTTCCTCAAGAAAAAGAATTTGGCAGTCATTTCCCATGAAATCAATCAATCAATTGTCCTGGGAACGCCCCTTTTAAATCGCCATAATGTGACGTCATCTAGAGAACGGACTAATGAACTAAATTCTGTAGATGACGTAAGCCAATAAATTGTAAATCAAATGTCAATCACGCTGCAGATTCTGGACCCTAAATGTGGGCGGGGCGTAAACTGGCTGCTAAGTGAGATTTGGCATCAGAAAATTAGTCGGAAATCACTACTGTGTTTATTTTCATGGATTTTTGTTTCGGCAGACCTATTTTACAAGTCATCAACTATGGAATAAGTACCTTGTATTCTTTAGTTCCTTTAACGTCGAAGATGGCATCGAAATGATAATGCTGTGATTTGGTTACTTGAAGCGGCATTTCTGTACACAGGCCGGAACTATGGCGGGGTCACTGACTATAAGAAAAGCGTCGTAAAGCATGCGTCACAAATCCAACGGTCTCCGGCCGAATTTATAGATAGCCAGAGAGTCGCCGAATTTCAAATTGAACTCTACCCTGTCACATACTTGACGGGGCTCGGGAGAACCCTATATGAACATCAGTGAACAGAAATCCGGCGCCCGTCAGTTAACAAAACGAGTCGGGCGAAAATCGCTGAATTGGGAGCAGGTTTCGGTGCCCTGCGAACGTCGGCCGACCCCTTAAAAAAACGCGACGGAGCCCGCAGTGATCGAGCAGACACCGGCCGTATTCCTGGCAAAAATGCCCTTTTCAGTTCGCAGAGAAGTCGGGCGGGCTCCGTTTTGGATGTGTGACGGCCCCTTAATCAGATGTACATTAACTGTCGAGTGATGTAGCAGTCACACCGCTAAACCGAATCCAAACCGACACGAGACCGAATAATTCGGGGACGTTTCGGGGACGTTCGGGGTGCTAGCGGTTTGGTGTCGGAGTGGTATCGGAATTGTTGGTCTCTTTTGTTGTTGACTGCTAACCCTCGTTCGGGCTCTTGTCGGTGCCCGATAAAGTGGAAGTTCGGTCTGGTTTCGGTTTGGATTCGGTTTGGCGGTGTGACTGCTACATTAGTGGCCGGTTGGTTAGTTGGCTATGTAGTTGACATCAAGTATCATTCTTTCCTCAAACGGGCTGTCAGTGGAATTTTCTTCCCCCGGCTCTTCCCTATTAACATTACCATAGCCCCATCTGTTGTATGTAGAACCTGTATTTAGACACCTCCTGACATTAGGACTCAAGTAAGAACATGTACTATGTAAAATAAGAAGAACCCGGCACCTGTACATCCAGGCGTCCCTCAGTTTACACAAACATAAACATACACATACATATAGACATACCCACACACAAATACACACACACACACACACACACACACACACACACACCCACACACACACACGCACACACACATACACACACACACACACACACACACACACGCACACGCATACACTATTTATTTTTTTTTAAGTGATTTTTATTCCTCCAAATTATAAACATATAACATTTACAATTGAATAAAACTTTTGAAAACAAAAACAAATGCAGACTTTATTGGAGGTTATACATTTGAAATGTTTGTGGAGATCAACCTTTGAAGGTATACAGAACAACATATTTGTTTCAATTCGTCAGTAAAGCTATTATGCTTAAACAATTAAATTATCGATTTAAACAAAATTATTTAAAGCAAATTTTCTTCATTGAAAGTGTACGTAGGCGGAACCCGGGGCAAAATGAAACACGCCCGGTAAATTTCTGTTTGTGCTGCCATCTATCTAAGTTCATGTGCCAATAACACTGCAACGAGGATGCATCGTTTTTGACCGGAGTTGCGCAAATACGTCATCATGTGTACTTTTTACGGAAAATATAAATTGTTCATACATAAAAAAACGATAATTGCTATAAGTATATTATCTGCAAAAATACTGTGTTTATGCCGAATTATCACGAAAGCCATATTAATGATGGATGGGCTTAAGCTTAACTTTATACATCGTAGCACCGCTAGTAATCATTGGCCCACGTGAAGTAATGCATGTCTGTAAAATTTCATTTGTTCGGGGCAAAGTGGTTGGGGCATAGTGGAATGCATTTAACGTGAATGATTGTGTCGGTCATGCGATTATTGTGTTGCATTTAAGAATTAGAACGAACGAGACCATGAAAATTCAAGTTTTTCACACTGAACACCATTACTACTCCATTCTCCCTTTAAATTAAAACAGGACATTAAAATCTATGGACATATGTGTAAGGTCATATAGTACAACGATTCACCAGGAGGGCCATTCTTGGTCACGTGTGTGACCCAAAATATGAAAAATTCTGACATTGGATGCTTATATTTTAGTAAGTATAGGAGGTATGGTGATGTGAACTTCATATATGACTTGCATATGTTGAAGTCTTGTATATGTAACACAAAAGATTTTATTAGGATTACGTTGCCCAAGGACAGAGGTCAAATGGCATCGGTCACGTGTGTGACTTTGCACGGGAGCACTTTTGAAGAAAAACAAAATTAACTCAATTTCATTTTGGAAATCCTGTGAAATATGAAAAGCTAAAATGTTCATATTAGTATCAGACAACTGATATATATCTGTAAGTAAGAAAATGGTGAAAAATTAAAATTATCTCAAACGGTTGTTTTTTAATGCACGTTATTATGTACGGATGTCTGGGTCACGTGTGTGACATTTTGGGGTGGTCACGTGTGTGACATGTACAATGTGAATGGAAATAGGAATTTTACAAATATTAGGTTTAGATAGTAAAATGAAGTTCAATTGTCAAAAAGTTGGTATCATCATGTACAGGAGAATAAAAGGAATGAGCTAGCTTGATTATTTTTTCAGTTATGATTTTTATTTGAATATTGAAATATGAAAATTTATTAATTTTTCTAAGAAATTTTCTAAATAAAAAAAAAAAAATGTATTTCATGAAACCTTGGACACTGTTCTTTCCAATAATGGAATAAAACAAACTTCATTTTTTTCCAAAAAAGGTTCACTTTTCAAAGAATGGCCCAGGAGGTAAATGGTTTTGACATTGAAGACAACCTCTTTGGGGAAGCGTTTCACTTTGCCCCGTTCCGTGTTTCACTTTGCCCCGGAGGTCCGGGGCAAAATGGATTTGTAATATTTTTTTTCAAGTTCATAGCATTTAATAAAACGGATTATTTGAGAAACATTGTTAGTGTCATTTGTTAGTGGTAGTCCTCAGGTAAAAGTATAAACCAAATGTTTTGCTTTACTTTGCTTTGTAATCCTGTTCTGGTTGTTCCAATTTGTTTGGTCCACTTTGCCCCGGGTTCCCCTAATATCGGTTCCGAAAACATGTAAAGGCAATCGCACGTGAGAAGCGCGCGGCGCCATTTAAATATTGCACATTGTGTTTCGGTCAGTCTATAACTGCATTTGAAAAGCTTAGTTCCAAGAGGCGCTAAATCCACTTCCCATGAAAATTGAGATAACGATATAAAAATTGTAATAAGCTTCTTAGCTATCTAGAAATCCCAATTTTTGGAAAAATAACACAATCAACATCAAAATATATATTTTCACATTCCCGTGGGCATGTGTACAAAATTGGACAAAAAACCTGTTTTCTCCAAACCTTAAAGGTAGTTCAGATTCGTCAAATGAGATGCGCGGCGCCATCTTGCACACGCGTTGCGCACGGTGCGTAATGCACGTTAGCTCAGTGTCATGCGGTGCGCGCAAACTAGCCCAGTTCAAAATGGCGACCCGCTAAGTAGCATCCCCACGCTTGATGCCCTTTAACATGGATTTAGCCCCTTTTTGAATTAGCTCTGACATTTATTGGCAAGCAAACAATGAAACTGAACATGGCAGAACAATAGCGTAATTAAAGAACTCAATACAATCATTGCACATATGTTTTAGGGCTTTTCTTGGTAAGTTTTGTCCATTTTGACAATGATACCAAGATCCTTTTAATGTGCAATTACTTTCGTCGTAGATCTTGGATTTTTATACTCGAGTTGTATCAATAATTATAGAAGGCCTATTTGATTTGCTTATTGTCCTAACTGTTTATCGCACATTCAGTAAACGTGTAATAAGTGTTATGATTTCTCACTTTAATATTGAATGAATACATTTTCTTTATTAAATAACTTATCAGTACAATGTTCAAAGCAGTCACTATCAACAATATTGAAATGTTATGTACGCAGATATGGAAGGTATTAACAATATTGAAATGTTATGTATATACGTAGATATGGATAGTATTAACAATATTGAAATGTTATGTACAGCAACATGGATAAGAACAATTGGACACTCCTATAGTGCACCGAGATTGTAATATGTTTGTATATTTGCGTGCGATAGTAAATGAACTTGAACAGCTTTGTATTTTAATATTTAAACGGAATTATTCCCCAAATATTAGCCTTATGTTTGTTGAATGAAAGGGGAGCAGTTTTAGATACCCAACATTGAAAGTTTTCAAGAGCCAATTTGGATTTTACACTTAAAAGTTATAATTACGACAAGTTTTGTTTGAGATGGCAATTTGCTTAAAGATGCCACAACTGTATTTGTACATGTATACCCTGCTTACATTATTGTGTTCATTCTTCTTGGATTATATTAGGCGGTAAGCACTTTTGGGTAGACGCGAATGTACGGAAGTGGCATTCATACAACCCGTCTGAAATGTGTATGCTTTTTATGATTTCTGCAAAATTGCAGAAATCATAAAAAGCATACACATTTTATTTCTTTTTCATCGTCATTGCAGTACAAATAGATGCCAGGATTGTATAATATTGAGTATAACTGTACGGACAGTTATTACAAAAATTAGTTTAATCCATATTAATTTGCCTTTTAGTAACCATGGTAACAAAGACAATACAACTAATTGCGAAGACGAAATCAGATTTAAAATCATGTACAGTGTAATATGAATACAATAAATGACTTGTGTCATCTCACCACGTATCCGTTAGTCATATGACCGCTCTCCTGTTATTGCCCTTCCTTGTTTCTAACCCTAATTCGGCCGGTATAGAGTAACGCCGGATATCAAAACTGTCTTTTGATCTTGTGATTGTAATTGTTTCGCCCCCATATACGCACAAATACAACAAAACATTAAATGGTAAAAAAACAAACATCAAGAGTCACTGTGTGCCTAAATCATTACGCCCAAGCTACGTCACTGGAAGGTCATTAGTAATCAGGCTAATTAATAGGCGTAGGGGGAGAGGGGATAGGGGTTGCAGTCCACTGGAGTTCTCAAAACGGCCAAATTCAGGCGCAAAGTGCTTTTTTCGGATTAAGCCATACAAAACAAATCAATTTGGGGCATCATCAGGACCTAGGCGTGGACCTATTTTATTTCATTTTTTTGTTTTGCTTGCCAGGTAAAAAAAGGCGGGAAGGATAAATATTCAGACAAAAGGCCTCATGCAGCCCCCTCCCCCCCCCCCCCCCCCCGAGGAAAATGTTCCCCTACGCCCATTGGAACAAACTGATATGACCACCCTCTAATTATAATAATTTTCCTTTAATACTTGCATCAAATTAGGCTGTTAGCGCAACGCGGGATAATGAAACTGTTTTTAGTGTAATCTTGTGATTAGAATTCTATGTCGAGGAGTCTTTCTGCGTGGTTGTTTTTACTAGATGCTATAAAGATGGTAACATCAATTCTTCACCTCAGTTTCCCATGTCAACGAAGTTCGACGATCACCTTTGATGCAGGATCCTTGTTTCATCAATGCATGATAATCTGGAAGTGAAAGTTTGCCCAGCGTTTGGTCTGATTTAGCCATGTTTGTAGTTTCCATGGCAGCATCCATAGGACATTGAACCCCGGGAATAAACGAGCATCTCTGGAAGTGGAAAGTCTTCCCAGCGTTTGTTCTGATTTACCCATGCTTGTAGTTTTCATGACCTGATGACAGTATCGCGTATTTACCCTAACTCGGGAATCATGTATCAATGTGAATATAAATGTGAACAATTGTCAATTATAGAAACCCTTGCCCCAAGTAAATCATTAAAGGTGAATGACAATTCGTGGTAGATAAAATATTATATTTGTCGTCGAATACAAAATCTTAATACTCGCCGTTTTCCATCAGATTCCGTCAGACTTGAGATGGCGTTCAGGAGTGTGTTTCACCTTTTATTGTTGGTCTTCATCGAAACTGAAGGCATGTCATCATCGTGTCCTGCGGTATGTACCTGTGATGAGGATCATTCCGAAATAACCAAATGGAGCGTAACGTGCACTGGTAAAGACACCATCACAGATTTTCCAAACGGTATTCCGTGTGATTCAGAGGAAATTTTCATCACGCACACACGTTTGAGGCAAGTACGAAAGGATGATTTCAACTGTACTCATCATGTCGGACAGCTAGTGCTCTCGCACAACAGCATAAGTCACATTGATGAAGGTGCTCTGGACAATCTTGAAGAACTGGGGTACCTTGATTTAAGAAGCAACCACCTCACAGCAATCCCTTTCCTTGGTTCGCTACCGAATCTATACGTGATCCATATCTCCAATAACCTTCTGGAAACTTGGCCACCTCGTATGACGTCTAATCACATCTTAACTGAACTATACGCTCATTTCAACAAGCTCCCTTCTCCAAGGCAACTTGATTATCACGCAAGGGCCCTTTACATCCAGGGGAATGCCATTGAAGACATATCAAGTATTGCTAGCGAGTCGAGATATACTATTTTCCTGGACATGTCCAGAAATGATGTGGGCATCCTCACCGACTTGAGTACGATGGAAAGGCTACATAAAATAAACTTAGACTCGAATGGCATTCGCATCATAAACGATGATGTATTTTGTCAACTTTGTGATCTAGAGGATCTGAATCTTCGAGACAACACAATACAAGATGTATCGGCCATAAGGAATATTCCGAGTTTGCTGCACGTGAAATTAGGGAAGAATAGTATAATAACCATCAAACCTCCTGCCTTCTCGAACCTTACCAAGCTGAGAACGTTGGACCTTCGAGATAACCTACTCGTTCAAACATCGCTACAAGGTATAGTTCTGCCACCTGTCGTCTCTCTTCTCCTGAATGGTAACAACTTTCGGACTTTGTACACAGCGTCATTTCTCGGAAACAATACTTTGACAGTACTTAATGTGATAGATAGCAGGCTGACTCATTTGCAACTAGATAAGTGTCATAATCTCTCCTCCCTATACGCGAGAGACAATTCTTTGATTTCTGTGAATTTGTCGGACTCTAAGCATCATTTGCGGTATATACATTTGGAGAACAACAGATTGTCGCACGCTGAAAATTTCCAACACCTGTTCAGAATAGAATCCTTTCATATCGTAGACAATCTGTTGACGGAATGGAAGGAGGGCAATCTGAATGGAAGTTCGAAACTTCGAATCTTGAAACTCGACAACAATCAGATACAGAATGTAGAAAAGTTCACGCTTCTACCTTCGCTCGAGTTCTTAAGCCTTACTCATAATTGTTTGACGCATTTAAGGAGTGATACATTTGAAAGAACCGCGAATCTGGTAACTCTTGATATATCAAGCAACAACCTCTTTAGTTTGAACGTCACTGTGACGCTTGGCTCTCTTACCTACTTGAACCTGGATAACAACATGATACGGACGATGGATTCTTATTGTCTTGGTCACCTTACCGCTCTGGAACGACTGTCTCTTTCAAATAATGATATCCATGAAGTTTTTGCAGTACCCCCAACTTTACTTAGTCTGGAGCTGTCAGGTAATAAGATATCTGAATTCGATATGTCAGAACATATTATAGGTCTTCTGTTCGCTAGTTATTTAAACCTTGCCAGGAACGAACTGACGCGCGTTAGTATTCACTTTGCGTCGGATGGCTTGACAGTTATTGTGGATAATGCTCGCCTCTCTCAAAATACAACAGATTCAACAATATTCGGAAGTTCTGTCAGCGCAGAGAGGTGTGGTTTGACAAACTTTGATGCAATCATAATTCACCCGAGTCTTCGGCGTCTTAACCTTCCAGGAAATTCAATCGTGGAGATTGAAGATGGCCAATTTTCTAATGCAGCTTCTCTGACGTATCTGAACTTGTCCCATAACGCAATAACTCGCGTAGCGCCAGCGGGACTTCAGGGGTTAACAAATCTTCTATATTTATACTTGGAGGGAAATCAGCTAACTTTTCTCCCGTCTCTAGTGTTTGGTGATCTCCAACAACTGACGGCGCTCAGTCTGTCAGGGAATCCAATTATTCAACAAGGTAACTCTCCGCGAACCGGTTTCCCTCAAGTTAATTTCCTCTACATTTCCGACTCTCAATACGTACCTTCTCTGAATGTTATCAAAAATGTTACCTACCTATATCTTGAAAATAATTCGGACGTGGCATTCAAGTTCAACGGTAATGGAAGCATCACATTCCCGCATCTCAGGGTCATAAAGCTATCTCAAAACAATTTAACAAAAATGTGTCCATTTAATGTTTATGCTCCACATCTGTGGGACTTAGATTTATCACATAATATAATATCGTCGTGTTCGTCCATATGTTTTCCGTTTGTTATTTCTCCGTACGTAATGAAACTATCTTACAATCGTATCCAAAGAATCCAAAATGATACATTTCCCAAACATCAGCAGTTATATAAATTACTAGTGGATCACAATCGCATTACGGTAATTGAGAAGGATTCGTTCCGATTCCAAGTGAAACTCGTCATGCTCGCATTGAACGGAAATCAGCTTACGCGTTTAGACGGGCGTTCTCTAACTTTGTCTCTTAAACAAACGGTCATGACGCTGAACGAGAACCCCTGGAGTTGTGGATGCGACCTATCTGATTATCTCCGTTCCATAGCAAGCTCATCGATCATATGCCAGTCCCCTCCTGACCTGAAGAACATGTCCTTGATCGAGGCCGAGTTGTCAGGGCTGATCTGTCGTCCGAGACTCTGTACCGACCCACGGCTTTGGCTTGTCACTTATGTAGGCGAGAAATCACTGGAATTGCCATGTCCCATCGTACGCGATATCCGTACATCCAGAATTCACTGGTATATCGAGGGAGTCCCGGTTTCATCCGACGGTCCTTCCTCTTCTCTGTTTGCCGTCGATCCACAAGGCACATTGCAAATCAAGGTCGTATCGCGTGACACGCCTAGCGTCCTATCCTGCTCAGCCGAGAGTGACGGTGCCATGACTAACTTTACAGTTGACCTCGTGATTCTGGACCGCATGCTGGATGGGCCAAGTGAGAAGGTGCTCTTATCCGGTTTAAACCACTCTGTTCTGACTGTAAACGAGTATAAAGAGGTTGCTACATGCAAAGGAACAGTCACGACGGCGTTACAGAAAACAATATTTTTGCATTTGTATCTGGTCATTATTGTCTTATCTCACCTTAACCAGTTAACCTAGTAGGCCTACTAAGCTCTGACTTTTCATAATAAGCCTCTCAATATTTTGTCGTTGTTTGCTATTATTTATTATGGTTGTTAACACAGTTAGCTATAAGCAGATTTGTAACTGAATCATAGTGATATTCTTTTATCACCTACCATGTGAAAAATGTATCATAACGTCTGTAAACATGTGTAAAAACCTGAATTGTTCCATTTCCATTTCATTTCATTCCACATTCTGCATTATTCTGCATTAATTCCATTTCCATTTCATTTTATTCCACATTCTGCATTAAAGTTGACTATTTGAACAATAAAATGTTCGAAATAAAAAGGTCTTCTTACCATAGACTCAATCCAACCGCCGTATGTACATTGCGTGCAAAAGCTATGCAAAGCTCCCTTGTGTACGGCATGCTTGCTTGTCGACCGCCTAGCTACCAATATCCAGCCGGGCGGAGATGGGCGAACGGGCGGTGAATTTAGGCCCAAGCTCAGCGGCGTGCTGGCGGCGATATGTTTGCATCTAACGATACTAAGGTTCGGATGTTACCACAAGAGCCCTTTTTGACACTATTACAACAGTATTGATCAAGTAATTTTGCCAATATAAATTAGATGTTTTGCGTAACATTCTCAATAATGTTATGTGGCTTTAAACAATAAGGATCCAAAGCTATTTGTATTGGTCCAGTTGTTGTACAACATGTACAATATACAATAATTGTACCACTCAATATCAAGCAAACTGGGACATGCGTCACATGCTATCCGTAACTCCCCGTGGATTAAATGACATGAATACTCTCTATACGTTTGACCAGGATCGTTGAAGAAATAGGACAACTATTGTTCTTTGGAAAATTGGGGTATTAATTTCTTATTAGTGTTATTTTGTCTGGTGAACATGTAAAGTTATTAAGCGTATATATATTTATTTGCCATACTATTGGCATATTGGTGTCCACATTAATCATTCAACGGTCGTGAGCATACGTAATTTATTATATTTATTTACATTCATTTAATTTAAGATGATTCACTTATGTCAAATGTATTTTTATTTTGTTTTTACCTATTCTCATTTTAACTGAGCGCGATTCGGATATCACACATATTTGGTTTTAACTCAAGTATAGGGAGTTTAGGAGATCCGAAGGTGTTGAGAAGCAAATACTGCAAGGAGCAGTCGAAGGTAAACGGGGTAGAGGTCGTCGACCAATATCCCCAGTACCCCCCTCCCCCCCCCCCCCCCCCCCCCTTGGTACACCTATTATTATTAATGCACACTTGCACATGCAAAGGAAGACGTCTCAAGAAAGAAATATCGTCTGATATCCGCGACTAGTCGAAATTATATACCTAGTATTTCAACTTTAAATAGATTGCTTTATGAACTTATATATTATGCCTATCGTATGTACGGACAAAACAAAGAAACTACTAAATATTTGACGGGTCAGGGAAGTCGATAATAAATCATTTTAAAGTTCAAATAAAATAACGAAATTAATTTTACCTAACAAAACAAATAATTGTACAAATGAGACTACCCATTAAAATCGCCTATTCACTTGAGGGAGCCTTGAACTGTGCTCATTTATGTAAGAAATTTTGTGTAAGAAATCGGTAAAAGCCTTTTGTAAATTTTACTAATTTCGAAGATTACATCATACCGTTATAATGAATTTCGCACAAAAAGTCTTCAGGCCCTAATTATATTAATTGATGAATATCTTATGTTACATCAATCAACGAATCCACCGGTATTATAATTTGAAAATTATAATAAGAGCGTGTGTATTCCCATGCTAATGACTAATTATTATGATTAATATTTGAACGAGAACGTAGTTTTATAACTCCTGATTTTTTCCCGGTACATTTCATTGCAAAACCTTTAGAAAATGTATGACGTCACAAAGAGACAATGATCGGACAAAGTGAAAATACATGTTACACTGATTTTTGTTAGGGAACTACCACATCGGCGTTGTACTTGCATGTTTGTGTATTATTTTGTCATGAGGTTAAAGTGATCCCTGTAAAGTGTCACATATTGCACAAAATGACATTTGAGACTGCAATCTTATATCAATATCATTGTAAAATACAATTGAAAGATTTGTGAAAGTTTGAAAGAAAACGACCACTGTTTACCTAGTGAAAAAACGAATATTGAGTTCATATTTTATCACCGAATACTGATGGCCTGCCGTAGATTTTTCGCAGTAATAATCGTCCGTTTGACGATATCCGCACCCGTGTATACAGACGGTACAGAATTGCGCGCGCTCGGCTCAACAGTCGGGTACATCGTCTCGTTGCGCTGCCGATTTCGCTGCGGTTTCGGCTACTCCGCAGGCCAGAGTCCGTGATCGCGTGGCGCGCCGCCGGCCGCGTCCGGGCGTTTTCAACTACGACAATTGTACTTTATACCAAAATCGTTAGCCATCGCTTTTCAGATGATGATTTTCAATGATAATTATTTGCATACTGAAGGGACATTTGAAAAAATCTAACCCTATTTTATTCTTCTCTTACCACAAGCTAAACAACACGGCAGAAGAGAAACGAGGAAGCTCCAAGTAATTTTCGTGGAGTTAGACACTTTATTTGGATCACTTTAAGACTTTCCGTACAAAGCTTTTCGTTTCTTGAGTAATTACAGTAATATTCATATATATACATACATGTAAATACACAGACCGGACCACTTTTTGTTCACTCAATTAATGAGTGTGTAAAGAAGAAGTTGTTTGTTTGTTTGTTTGTTGGTGGCACTACGCCGTTTGAGGACCGAAATGACATTTCATTTTACCGAATTGCTATAAACGGGAGTCGTGTGAGGATACTGTAATGTCAGGTTTGTTTATAATTTGGTTGAAAATACTAAATATTATCAATCTTGTACCAGTAAAATGACTATGATATAAGTGGTGTTTTGTTATTATCACAGCTCTTTACAGTACGGTCCCCTGTTCTAGTATACATATCACTTGAAAATGTAAGGAGCTGTTATAGATAATCACCTGCACCTAACATAAGAGGGTTTTGTTATATCCCAGCTTGTAATAATGAGGTACTCCTGTATAAATTATGACATGCACATGTATTGGATTCTTCATTTAATGTGTATATACTTTTTTAATTAAATATAATCGAGTATTTGTATGTATCCAGTGGAATATAACGATCGGGCTCAGTTTGAACAAGGACCCTAAAAAGCGGGTTAAATTTACAGATCTAAGCTGTGTGTATTTTGATTACAATTTGTAAGCCCTGATATAAAGAGGTAAATTCAGTGGGCCAAATGTGCTCATTATAATGAGGTTTTACTGTATTTCATAATTTTAAAGCACTGATACAAATTAAGTTTACAGGGAGGCGTTTCACAAAGATCTTAAGTTGAACTTAACTCTAAGTTGGATTTTAAAATCATGGAAAGCCTTCATTTTTTTTTTTTACTTTTTGTAAGCGTCATTTTAAAAGGCATACAATGTTGATTAATATCACTAATATATTATCAAGGAGATTTCATGTTCTTGATGTATAATTTATGAAAGTATAAAATACTTGCTATCTTCATTTAGAACATGATTTATTCCAAGGCTACAAATGGCTTTCCATAATAGTTAGGTCCAACTTAGAGTTACGATCAACTTTGAATCCTTTTGAAATACCCCCCTGATCTTGCAAGGTAAATTCAAAGAACCCAAGGAGCTCATTATATCGAGGTTCCACTGTATTTGTCATTTATTGGAGGCTTGGGGGTGTTTCACAAAGATCCTAAGTTGAACTTAACTCTAAGTTGGACTTAGAAATCACGGAAAGCCATTTGTAGCTTCGGAATATAAATAATCATAAGCCCAAAATTGAAATATTGAAAACTTTCAGCAAATTTGACATAAATAACTTGTAAGTCATAACAGAAAATGTAAGTGATTTTGATCAAGATTTGAGGCCTGTTAAAGAAATTGCTTAACAATTCAACAAAGAAACAAATGGCTTTCCATAATGTTGAAGTCCAACTTAATGCTAAGTTTGACTTGCCAATGGGATCTTTGTGAAACACCCCCAGTCCCTATATTCATCAAATCCTGCTAGCTTAGTTCGTTGATAAGTGTATTTTCAATGTGCAGTTTATTGAGCAACAAACAGGTTTTCCTAGTCCCCAACAAGGGTAAGCTGGGTAAGCCTTAGGTACTCACTAAGTTAACCCTAGTTAGCAAATAAAAGACTATAGGGTCTCATCGCAGAAAGAGATACAATCGATTGTAAGTTATAATTGATTGAAAGTCAGAATCTTTGCGCGTTTCAACTTATCAGATTCGCGCATTGAGATCACATGATCTGACTTACAATTAATTGTAACTTACAATTGATTGTATCTCTTTCTGCAACGGGGCCCTTGTTTGATTTGTAGCTTTGTAATCCAAAATAGAATAAGCAAGGAACTAAGCTAGTATACTCTAATGAATATGGGCCCAGATGTTTAATTTTCTAAAACATGGACAATAAAGATTATTTGTAAACACAAATTTCTCTTATGAATCCATTTTCAAGTCTTATGTTGTGTGGCACATAATATGAAGGTAATATTGTAATGAGAAATCAACATTGATTACAATAAATATATAATAATCACAATAGTACGCTTGTCATTTTGGTCATTAAACATTTTCTGTTAGCTTGTATTACTTCTCAAAAAAAAAATCTCATTTTCATGGTAGATTTTGTGGCTTGTCGCCACCTATAAATTTAACTCTACATTTATACACACTTTAAAGTACGATTATGTTCTTGGAACGAGTACGTTTCATTGTTGTTCATACACTGCGTTTTGAATCCAGATACTTCTTCATAAGTACACTATCGACAACAGAAAAAGAACAGTAAATTATAAGAATAGACAATCTGAATTATGTTTGATAAAGACGTCATTTCCAAGTTTGACACAGAGTGTATAAATATCCTTTAAACATAAGTTCATAGGGGGGAAAGAAGAATATCACAATAACTAAATACAATCTTATATATGTCAGAGATACCAGTGACCCAACAAGCGAGAGCCTGAAAATTGAGCCATATCTAATTTGTGTAAAAAGTTTAGCCTGAATTTATAAGTGACCAGAGGGTGTGTTTCACAAAAATGTTAAGTTGACTTAAAATTCAAAGTAAGACGTAACACTATTATGGTAGGACAATAGATACCTCGTTACCTTAGAATTGAGAACATTAAAACCTCCTAGATAACAGAAAATATTGATTTTTTTACAAAGACATTTTTTTTCAAAACACGTACCTAACGTACCTAACTAACGGCTTTCCACGAGTTTAAATCAAACTTAAATGTAAAGCTCATCTCAACTCAACTGGCATCCCTGATGTTTACAACTCCGTCTGCTATACAGTCTAGGCAAAATCGGACACGGCAGAAGCCCATTGGTGGTGATTGGACTAACACTAGCAATGTTTTATTTCCCCCCCCCCCCCCCCATTTTTATCAATAAAACAAAACATGAAATGGTAAAAACATCAAGAAGAACATAGAGTGTGCAAAAATCATTACGCCCAAGCTACATCACTGGAAGGTCATTAGTAATCAGGCTAATTAATAGGCGTAGGGGGAGAGGGGATAGGGGTTGCAGCCCACTGGAGTTCTCAAAACGTCCACATTCAGGCACAAAGCACCTCAAATTCGGGCAAATCCATGTCATATTTGGGCAAAATCATATCATATTCGGGCAAACTCATATTATATTCGTCCTAAATCAGATCATATTCGGCCTAACTCATATCATATTTGGGCAAACATTACTTTCGAACAAAGTAATATTATTTTCGGGCAAAACCGTCTCATATCCGGGCAAAACCGTGCTATTTTCGGATTAAGCCATCAAAAACAAATAATTTTGGGGGTATCATCAAAGAGGCGTGGGCCTATTTGTATTTGTTTTGTTTGCTTGTCAGGCAGGAAGGATAATTATTCAGACAAAATGCCTCATGCAGACCCCCAGAGAAAAGTGTTCTCCTACGCCCATTGGAACAAACTGACTCCGAAATGTGTTCACCCTCTAATTATAATAATTGTCCTTTAAAGGGATCTAGTAACTTTGTTGATATGTGCAAAGAGCGATGAGTGTATATTGTTGTTATATGATATATCCACAGGGTGTTGTTAAATGGACTTTATACGGCCGAGTAATGAGCAAAAATGCAAAGTGACATTCACTAACTCATTGCACTCACTTTGTACACGGTTCTGACGATCCGTTGAATAATTTGACAGCTGAACACTTCAATCGTAAATTATATCTTTTTAACGAAAGGGAAATTTGAAAAACCGAAACCTGTCCCATGCTTTTTAAGAATACAACAAGGTATGAGGGAACCGCTAGAATTTTAATTGGGATTTTGAGGATTTGGACAATGTTACTAAGTCCCTTTAATACTTGCAATCAAATTAGGCCGGTATAATGAAACCTTTTTTTTATTGTAATCTTGTGATTATAATTCAATATCGAGGAGTCTGTCTGCGTGTGTGTTCATACTAGATGATATAAAGATGGTAACATCGATAGTTCACCTCAGTTTCCCGTGTCAACGAATTTCGACGATCACCTTTGATGCAAGATCCTTGTTTCATCGATTCATGATAATCTTGAAGTGAAAGTTTGCCCAGCGTTTGTTCTAATTTAGCCATGTGTGTAGTTTTCATGGCAGCATCAATAGGACATTGAACTCGGGAATACACGATCATCTCAGGAAGTGGAAAGTCTTCCCAGCGTTTGTTCTGATTTACCCATGCTTGTAGTTTTCATGACCTGATGACAGTATCTTTGGAAAGTATTTACCCTAACTCGGGAATCATGTATTAATGTGAATATATATGTGAACAATTGTCAATTATAAAAACCCTTGCCCCAAGTAAATCATTAAAGGTAAACTTAATGACAATTATTATAGTAAACAAAACATTATATTTGTCGTCGAATACAAAATCATAATACTCGTCATTTTCCATCAGATTGCGTCAGACTTGAGATGGCGTTCAGAAGTGTGTTTCACCTTCTGTTGTTGGTCTTCATCGAAACTGAAGGCATGTCATCATCGTGTCCTGCGGTATGTACCTGTGATGATGATCATTCCGAAATAACCAAATTGAGCGTAACGTGCACTGGTAAAGACACCATCACAGATTTTCCAAATGGTATTCCGTGTGATTCAAGCGAAATTGTCATCACGCACACACGCTTGAGCCAAGTACGAAAGGAGGGTTTCAACTGTACTCATCATGTCGGAAAGTTAGTGCTCTCGCACAACAACATACGTCACATTGATGAAGGTGCTCTGGTAAATCTCGAAAGGCTGTGGTACCTTGATTTAACATGCAACCACTTTACAAGAATCCCTTTCCTTGGTTCGCTACCGAATCTATTCGTGATCGATATCTCATATAACCTCCTGGAGGCTTGGCCACCACGCATGACTTCTAATCGGATCTTAAGTGAACTACTATTACTACTCTCTATTTTGCGCGATAGGTCATAGTTAAACACATCCTGTCGAAGAGTCTGTTTGCGTGAGTGATGACGAGATGCTATAAAGATGGTAACATCGATTCTTCATCGCAGTTTCCCATGTCGACGAAGTTCGACGATCAGCTTTGATGCGGTATCCGTGTCCCTGATCATCTGGAAGTGATGCTTTGTCCAGAGTTTGGTCTGATTTAATCAATAGTAAGAACAATAATATACTCGATTTATACAGCGCCTAATATGTTTAATTTAGCCGCCTTTGTAGTTGTCATGGCATTCCTTGATTACACGATCATCTGGAAGTGGAAAGTTTGGCTAGCGTTTGTTTTAATTCAGCCATTTTTGTAGTTTACATACCATCATCGATGGAAACTATTTACTCTAACTCGTGAAGCCTGTATTAATGTGAATATTATTGTATACAATATAAAAACGCCGTCCTAGAGGTAAATGATTTTAGGTTCATGACGATGACGAATAAACACGCATAGTACTCGCCGTTTTCCGTCAGATTACTTCTTGAGATGGCGTGCAGAATTGTTTTTTATCTTCTGATGTTGGTCTTCATCGAGACTAGAGGCCTGTCATCAGTGTGTCCTTCTGTATGTACCTGTGATGAGGATCACCATTCAAGGAGCGTAAAATGCACTGGTAAAGACACCATCACCGATTTTCCAAATGATATTCCATGTGATTCAGGGGAAATTGTCATCACGCACACACGCTTGAGCCAAGTACGAAAGGAGGATTTCAACTGTACTCATCATCTCGGACAGCTAGTGCTCTCGCACAACAGCATAAGTCACATTGATGAAGGTGCTCTGGAAAATATTGACGGGCTGTGGTACCTTGATTTAACATGCAACCACCTCACAACAATCCCTTTCCTTGGTTCGCTACCGATTATGTTAGTGATCGATATCTCCAATAACCTTCTGGAGGCTTGGCCACCTCGTATGACTTCCAATCGGATCTTAAGTGAACTACACGCTCATTTCAATAAACTCCCTTCTCCAAGGCAACTTGATTATCACGCAAGGGCCCTTTACCTGAGGGGGAATGCCATTGAAGACATATCAAGTATTGCTAGCGAGTCGAGACATACTATTTTCCTGGACATGTCCAGAAATGATGTGGGCATCCTCACCGACTTGAGTATTATGGAAGGATTGCAACGAATTAACTTGGACTCGAATGGAATTCGCATCATGAACGACGATGTGTTTTGTCAACTTTGTAATCTAGAGGATCTGAATCTCCGAGACAATCAACTACGAGACGTATCGGCCATAAGAAATATTCCGAGTTTGCTGCACGTGAACTTAGGGAAGAACAGTATAAGAACCATCAAACCTCCTGCCTTCTCGAACCTTACCAAGCTGAGAACGTTGGACCTCCGAGAAAACCGACTCGTTCAAACATCGCTACATGGTATAGTTCTGCCACCTGTCGTCTCTCTTCTCCTGAATGGTAACAACTTTCGGACTTTGAACACAGCGTCATTTCTCGGAAATAATACTTTGACAGTACTTAATGTGATAGATAGCAGGCTGACTCATTTGCAACTAGATAAGGGTCATAGTCTCTCCTACCTATACGCGAGTGACAATATTTTGATTTCCGTGAATTTGTCAGACTCTGTGCATCACTTGCGGTATATACATTTGAAGAACAACAGATTGTCGCACGCTGAAAATTTCCAAAACCTGTTCAGCCTCGAATTCTTTCATATCGTAGACAATCTGTTGACGAAATGGAAGGAGGGCAATCTGAATGGAAGTTCGAAACTGCAAATCTTGAAACTCGACAACAATCAGATACGGAATGTAGAAAAGTTCACGCTTCTACCTTCGCTCGAGTTCTTAAGCCTTTCTCATAATTGTTTGACGCATTTAAGGAGTGATATATTTGAAAGAACCGCGAATCTGGTAACTCTTGATATATCAAGCAACAAGCTTTTAAGTTTGAACGTCAGTGTGACGCTTGGCTCTCTTACCTACTTGAACCTGGATAACAACATGATACGGACGATGGATTCTTATTGTCTTGGTCACCTTACCGCTCTGGAACGACTGTCTCTTTCAAATAATGATATCCATGAAGTTTTTGCAGTACCCCCAACTTCACTTAGTCTGGACCTGTCAGGTAATAAGATATATGAATTCTATATGTCAGAACATATAGGTCTACTGTTCGCTAGTTATTTAAACCTTGCCAGGAACGAACTGACGCACGTTAGTATTCACTTTGCGTCGGACGGCTTGACAGTTATTGTGGATAATGCTCCCCTCTCTCAAAATACAACAGATTCAACAATATTCGGAAGTTTTGTCAGCGCAGAGACGTGTGGATTGACAAACTTTGATGCAATCATAATTCACCCGAGTCTTCGGCGTCTTAACCTTCCAGGAAATTCAATTGTGGAGATTGAAGATGGCCAATTTTCGAATGCGGCTTCTCTGACGTATCTGAACTTGTCTCATAACGCGATACATCGTGTAGCGCCAGCGGGACTTCAGGGGTTAACAAATCTTCTATATTTATACTTGGAGGGAAATCAGCTAACTTTTCTCCCGTCTCTATTGTTTGGTGATCTCCAACAACTGACGACCCTCAGTCTGTCAGGGAATCCAATTATTCAACAAGTTAACTCTCCGCGAACCGGTTTCCCTCAAGTTAATTTCCTGTACATTTCCGACTCTCAATACGTACCTTCTCTGAATGTTATAAAAAATGTTACCTACCTATATCTTGAAAATAATTCGGACGTGGCATTCAAGTTCAACGGTAATGGAAGCATCACATTCCCGCATCTCAGGGTTCTAAAGCTATCTCAAAACAATTTAACAGCAATTTGTCCGTTTCATGTCTATGCTCCAAATCTTTGGGGCTTAGATTTATCACATAATCTAATCTCGTCATGTTCGTCCATTTGCTTCCCTTTTGTTTTGTCTCCGTACGTAATGAAACTATCTTACAATCGTATCCAAAGAATACAAAATGATACATTTCCCAAGCATCAGCAGTTATTTGAATTACTACTGGATCACAATCGCATTACGGTAATTGAGAAGGATTCGTTCCGTTTCCAAGTGAAACTCGTCATGCTCGCATTGAACGGAAATCATCTTACGCGTTTAGACGGGCGTTCTTTAACTTTCTCTCTTAAACAAACGGTCGTGACGCTGAACGAGAACCCGTGGAGTTGTGGATGCGACCTATCTGAGTATCTCCGTTCCCTAGCAAGCTCATCGATCATATGCCAGTCCCCTCCTGACCTTAAGAACATGTCCTTGATCGAGGCCGAGTCGTCAAGGCTGATCTGTCGTCCTAGACTCTGCACCGACCCACGGCTTTGGCTTGTCACTTATGTAGGCGAGAAATCACTGGAATTGCCATGTCCCATCGTACGCGATGGGCGTACATCCGGAATTCACTGGTATATCGAGGGAGTCCCGGTTTCATCCGATGGTCCTTCCTCTTATCTGTTTGCCGTCGATCCACAAGGCACATTGCAAATCAAGGTCGTATCGCGTGACACGCCTAGCGTCCTATCCTGCTCAGCCGAGAGTGACGGTGCCATGACTAACTTTACAGTTGACCTCGTGATTCTGGCCCGCATGCTGGATGGGCCAAGTGAGAAGGTGCTTCTATCCGGTTTAAACCACTCTGTTCTGACTGTAAACGAGTATAAAGATGTTGCTACATGCAAAGGAACAGTCACGACGGCGTTACAGGAAACAATATTTTTGCATTTGTATCTGGTCATTATTCTCTTATCTCACCTTAACCAGTTAACCTAGTACTAAGCTCTGACTTTTCATAATAAGCCTCTCAATATTTTGTCGTTGTTTGCTATTATTTATTATGGTTGCACAGTTAGCTATAAGCAGATTTGTATTAATAAACTGAATCCTAGTATTATTTTTGTATCACCTACAATGTGAAAAATGTATCATAACGTATGTAAACATGTGTACAAACCTGAATTGAAGTTCCATTTCCATTTCATTTCATTCCACAGTCTGCATTATTCTGCATTAATTCCATTTCCATTTCATTTTATTCCACATTCTGCATTAAAGTTGACTATTTGAACAATAAAAAGTTCGAAATAAAAAGGTCTTCTTGCCATAGACTCAATCCAACCGCCGTATGTACTTTGCGTGCAAAAGCTATGCAAGCGCCCTTGTGTACGGCATGCTTGCTTGTCGACTGCCTAGCTATCAATATCCAGCCCAGCGGAGATGGGCGAACGGGTGGTGAATTTAGGCCCAAGCTCAGCGGCGTGCCGGCGGCGATATGTTTGCATCTAACGATACTAAGGTTCGGATTTTACCATAAGAGCCCTTTTGGACACTATTACAACAGTATTGATCAAGTAATTTGGTAAATTTAGATGTTTTGGGTAACTTTCCCAATACTGTTATACAACTTTAAACAGTAAGCATCCAAAGCTGTTTGTATTGGTCCAGTTGTTGTACAACATGTACAATATACAATAATTGTACCACTCAATATCAAGCTAGCTGAGACATGCGTCTCATACGATTAAGTGACACTGACCATGTTTTGAAAGAAATGGACCACGGAAATATCACTGCTCTTGTATTACTGGATATGTCATCAGCTTTTGATACAGTGGAACATGAACATGACATTCTGATTCACAGGCTACACTCATTTGGTATCAGTGGCCTCGCCCTCGATTGGTTTAAATCATATCTGTCCAATCGCTAACAATGTGTCAGAGTTAACGACGCCATATCCAAACCCACCACCTTCACATGCCACAGGCCTGGGTCGGTGGGTGGACCACTACTTTTTTCTTTATACCTCCAACCTATTAGCCAAATTTTCTGTAAACACAAAATTAGTTACCATTGTTATGCAGACGACATCCAATTGTTTATTTCATTCCCCCCCCCCCCCCCCCCCCATCTGTTAAAAGGACAGGCTCTCTTTTACAAAACGTCTGAACAGTTTCCAGTTGACGGATGGGTAAAATCATTTTGTCAATTATACTAATTTCAAAGATTACATCATACCGTAATAATGAATTTCGAACAAAAAGTCTTCAGGCCCTAATTATATTAATTGATGAATATCTTATGCTACATCAATCAAAGAATCCCCAGGTATTATAATTTAAAAATTACAATTACAGCGTGTGTATTCCCATAATGACTAATTATAATGATTAATATTTGAACGAGAACGTAGTTTTATAACTCCTGATGTTCTCCTGTACATATGATTGCAAAACTATTAGAAAATGTATGACGTCACAAAGAGACAATCAATGATCAGATAAAGTGAAAATACATGTTACACTGATTTTTGTTTGTGAACTACCACATCTGCGTTGTACTTGCATGTTTGTGTATTATTTTGTCATGAGGTTAAAGTGATCCCTGTAAAGTGTCAGATATTGCACAAAATGACATTTGAGACTTCAATCCTATATCAATATCATTGTAAAAATACAATTGAAAGATTTGTGAAAGTTTGAATGAAAACGACCACTGTTTACCTAGTGAAAAAAACGAATATTGAATTCATATTTTATCACCGAATACTGATTGCCTGCCATAGATTTGTCGCAGTAATAATCGTCCGTTTGACGATATCCGCACCCGTGTATACAGACGGTACAGAATTGCGCGCGCTCGGCTCAACAGTCGGGTACATCGACTCGTTGCGCTGCCGATTTCGCTGCGGTTTCGACTATTCCGCAGGCCAGAGTCCGTGATCGCGTGGCGCGCCGCCGGCCGCGTCCGGGCGTTTTCAACTACGACAATTGTACTTTTTACCAAAATCGTTAGCCATCGCTTTTCAGATGATGATTTTCAATGATAATTATCTGCATACTGAAGGGACATTTGAAAAAATCTAACCCTATTTTATTCTTCTCTTACCAAGGCAGAAGAGAAACGAGGAAGCTCCAAGTAATTTTCGTGGAGATAGACACTTTATTTGGATCACTTTAAGACTTTCCGTACAAAGCTTTTCGTTTCTTGAGTAATTACAGTAATGTTCATTTATATCCATCAAGTAAATACACAGACCGGACCACTTTTTGTTAACTCAATTAATGCGTGTGTAAAGAAGAAGTTGTTTGTTTGTTGGTGGCCGTACGCCGTTTGAGGACCGATATGACCATTCATTTTACCAAATTGCTTTAAACGGGAGTCGTGTGGGGATACTGTAATGTCAGGTTTGTTTATAATTTGGTTGAAAATACTAACTATTACAAATCTTCTAAGAGTAAAATGACTATGATATAAGTGGTGTTTTGTTATTATCACAGCTCTTTATAGTACGGTCCACTGTTCTAGTATACATATCACATGAAAATGTAAGGAGCTGATATATAGTAAAATCACCTGCACCTAACATAAGAGGGTTTTGTTATATCCCAGCTTTTTATAATGAGGTTCTCCTGTATACATTATGACATGCACATGTATTGGATTCTTCATTTAATGTGTATAATATTCTTTTTAAATTAAATATAATCGAGTATTTGTATATCCAGTGGAATATAACGACCGGGCTCAGTTTGAACAAGGACCCTAAAAAGCGGGTTAAATTTACAGATCTAGGCTGTGTGCATTTGATTACAATTTGTATAAGCCCTGATATAAAGAGGTAAATTCAGTGGGCCAAATGTGCTCATTATAATGAGGTTTTACTGTATTTCATAATTTTAAAGCACTGATACAGGTTTACAGGGAGGCGTTTCACAAAGATCTTAAGTTGAACTTAACTCTAAGTTGGATTTAAAAATTATGGAAAACCTTCATTTTTTTGGAAAATTTGTTGTAAGGGTCATTTTAAAAGGCATACAATGTCACTAATATCACTAATATATTATCAAGGAGATTTCATGTTCTTGATGTAAAATTTATGAAAGTATAAAATACTTGCTATCTTCATTTAGAATATGATTTATTTCAAGGCTACAAATGCGTTTCCATAATAGTTAGGTCCAAATTAGAGTTACGATCAACTTTGAATCCTTTTGAAATACCCCCCTGATCTTGCAAGGTAAATTCAAAGAACCCAAGGAGCTCATTATATCGAGGTTCCACTGTATTTGTCATTTATTGGAGGCTTGGGGGTGTTTCACAAAGATCCTAAGTTGAACTTAACTCTAAGTTGGACTTAGAAATCATGGAAAGCCATTTGTAGCTTCGGAATATAAATAATCATAATAATAATTACAATAATCATTGTAACTTACAATTGATTGTATCTCTTTCTGCAACGGGGCCCTTGTGTTTGATTTGTAGCGATGTAATCCAAAATAGAATAAGCAAGGAACTAAGTTAGCATAATCTAATGAATATGGGCCCAGATGTTCAATTTTCTAGATTATGGACAATAAAGATTATTTGTATGTTCATTACAGAAATTTTAATTACAAAAATGTTGTATGACGCATTATGAAGGTAATACTTTACTGAGAAATCAACATTGATTACAATAAATATATAATAATCACAATAGTACGCTTGGCATTTTGGTCATTAAACATTTCCCGTTAGCTTTTATTAGTTCTCAAAACAAAACAAAATCTCATTTTCATGGTCGATTTTGTGACTTGTCGCCACCTATAAATTTAACTCTACATTACGACAAATAACTCACTCAAAATCAAAATATAGAAAGTTCAATTTTCATATTCCCATAGGCACGTGTACAAAGTGGGACAAAGAAACCCGTTTTCCTCGGAAGTCGAAAAAGTGGATTTAGCGCCTTTTGGAAGAAAGCTCTTCATTTATACACACTTTACAGTACGATTATGTTCTTGGAACGAGTATGTTTCATTGTTGTACATACACTGCGTTTTGAATCAAGAGACTTCTTTATAAGTACACTGAATTATATATCTGAATTATGTTTGATAAATACGTCATTTCCAAGTTTGACACAGAGTGTATAAATATCCTTTAAACATAAGTTCATAGGGGGAAAGAAGAATATCAAAATATAACTAAATACAATCTTATATATGTCAGAGATACCAGTGACCCAACAAGCGAGAGCCTGAAAATTGAGCCATGATATCTAATTTGTGTGAAAAGTTTAGCCTGAATTTATAAGTGACCAGAGGGTGTGTTTCACAAAAATGTTAAGTTGACTTAAAATTCAAAGTAAGACGTAACACTATTATGGTAGGACAATAGATACCTCGTTACCTTAGAATTGAGAAGATGAAAACCTCCTAGATAATAGAAAATATTGATTTTTTTACAAAGACATTTTTTTTTCAAAACACGTACCACAGAAAGTACAACTAACGGCTTTCCACGAGTTTGAGTTATATCAAACTTATATTCAAAGCTCATCTCAACTCAACTGGCATCCCTGATGTTTACAACTTCGTCTGCTATACACTCTAGGCAAAATCGGACACGGCAGAAGCCCATTGGTGGTGATTGGACTAACACTAGCAATGTTTTACTTCCCCCCCCCCCTCCCCATTTTTATAAATAAAACAAAACATTAAATGGTAAAAACATCAAGAAGAACATAGAGTGTGCAAAAATCATTACGCCCAAGCTACATCACTGGAAGGTCATTATTAATCAGGCTAATTAATAGGCGTAGGGGGAGAGGGGATAGGGGTTGCAGCCCACTGGAGTTCTCAAAACGTCCACATTCAGGCACAAAGCACCTCAAATTCGGGCAAATCCATGTCATATTTGGGCAAAATCATATCATATTCGGGCAAACTCATATTATATTCGGCCTAAATCAGTTCATATTCGGCCTAACTCATATCATATTTGGGCAAACATTACTTTCGAACAAAGTAATATTATTTTCGGGCAAAACCGTCTCATATCCGGGCAAAACCGTGCTATTTTCGGATTAAGCCATCAAAAACAAATAATTCTGGGGGTATCATCAAAGAGGCGTGGGCCTATTTTTATTTGTTTTGTTTGCTTGTCAGGCAGGAAGGATAATTATTCAGACAAAATGCCTCATGCAGACCCCCAGAGAAAAGTGTTCTCCTACGCCCATTGGAACAAACTGACTCCGAAATGTGTTCACCCTCTAATTATAATAATTGTCCTTTAAAGGGATCTAGTAACTTTGTTGACATGTGCAAAGAGCGATGAGTGTATATTGTTGTTATATGATATATCCACAGGGTGTTGTTAAATGGACTTTATACGGCCGAGTAATGAGCAAAAATGCAAAGTGACATTCACTAACTCATTGCACTCACTTCGTACACGGTTCTGACGATCCGTTGGATAATTTGACAGCTGAACACTTCAATCGTAAATTATATCTTTTTAACGAAAGGGAAATTTGAAAAACCGAAACCTGTCCCATGCTTTTTAAGAATACAACAAGGTGTGAGGGAACCGCTAGAATTTTAATTGGATTTTGAGGATTTGGACAATGTTACTAAGTCCCTTTAATACTTGCAATCAAATTAGGCCGGTATAATGAAACCTTTTTTTATTGTAATCTTGTGATTATAATTCAATATCGAGGAGTCTGTCTGCGTGTGTGTTCATACTAGATGATATAAAGATGGTAACATCGATAGTTCACCTCAGTTTCCCGTGTCAACGAATTTCGACGATCACCTTTGATGCAAGATCCTTGTTTCATCGATTCATGATAATCTTGAAGTGAAAGTTTGCCCAGCGTTTGTTCTAATTTAGCCATGTGTGTAGTTTTCATGGCAGCATCAATAGGACATTGAATTCGGGAATACACGATCATCTAGATCTAGAAGAGGAGAGTCTTCCCAGCGTTTGTTCTGATTTACCCATGCTTGTAGTTTTCATGGCAGCATCAATGTCAATAGGACATTGAAATCGGGAATACACGACCATCTGGAAGTGGAGAGTCTTCCCAGCGTTTGTTCTGATTTACCCATGCTTGTAGCTTTCATGGCAGCATCAATGTCAATAGGACATTGAAATCGGGAATACACGACCATCTGGAAGTGGAGAGTCTTCCCAGCGTTTGTTCTGATTTACCCATGCTTGTAGTTTTCATGACCTGATGACAGTATCGTATTTACCCTAACTCGGGAATCATGTATTAATGTGAATATAAATGTGAACAATTGTCAATTATAAAAACCCTTGCCCCAAGTAAATCATTAAAGGTAAACTTAATGACAATTATTATAGTAAACAAAACATTATATTTGTCGTCGAATACAAAATCATAATACTCGTCATTTTCCATCAGATTGCGTCAGACTTGAGATGGCGTTCAGAAGTGTGTTTCACCTTCTGTTGTTGGTCTTCATCGAAACTGAAGGCATGTCATCATTGTGTCCTGCGGTATGTACCTGTGATGATGATCATTCCGAAATAACCAAATTGAGCGTAACGTGCACTGGTAAAGACACCATCACAGATTTTCCAAATGGTATTCCGTGTGATTCAAGCGAAATTGTCATCAAGCACACACGCTTGAGCCAAGTACGAAAGGAGGGTTTCAACTGTACTCATCATGTCGGAAAGTTAGTGCTCTCGCACAACAACATACGTCACATTGATGAAGGTGCTCTGGTAAATCTCGAAAGGCTGTGGTACCTTGATTTAATATGCAACCACCTTACAAGAATCCCTTTCCTTGGTTCACTACCGAATCTGTTCGTGATCGATATCTCCAATAACCTCCTGGAGGCTTGGCCACCACGCATGACTTCTAATCGGATCTTAAGTGAACTACATGCTCATTTCAACAAACTCCCTTCTCCAAGTCATCTTGATTATCACGCAAGGGCCCTTTACCTGAGGGGGAATGCCATTGAAGACATATCACGTATTGCAAGCGAGTCGACAGATACTATTTTCCTGGACATGTCCGGAAATGATGTGGGCATCCTCACCGACTTGAGTATGATGGAAGGATTGCAACGAATTAACTTGGACTCGAATGGAATTCGCATCATGAACGACGATGTGTTTTGTCAACTTTGTAATCTAGAGGATCTGAATCTCCGAGACAATCAAATACGAGACGTATCGGCCATAAGAAATATTCCGAGTTTGCTGCACGTGAACTTAGGGAAGAACAGTATAAGAACCATCAAACCTCCTGCCTTCTCGAACCTTACCAAGCTGAGAACGTTGGACCTCCGAGAAAACCGACTCGTTCAAACATCGCTACATGGTATAGTTCTGCCACCTGCCGTCTCTCTTCTCCTGAATGGTAACAACTTTCGGACTTTGAACACAGCGTCATTTCTCGGAAATAATACTTTGACGGTACTTAATGTGAGAGATAGCAGGCTGATTCATTTGCAACTAGATACGGGTCATAGTCTCTCCTACCTATACGCGAGTGACAATATTTTGATTTCCGTGAATTTGTCAGACTCTTTGCATCACTTGCGGTATATACATTTGAAGAACAACAGATTGTCGCACGCTGAAAATTTCCAAAACCTGTTCAGCCTCGAATCCATTCATATCGTAGACAATCTGTTGACGAAATGGAAGGAGGGCAATCTGAATGGAAGTTCGAAACTGCAAATCTTGAAACTCGACAACAATCAGATACGGAATGTAGAAAAGTTCACGCTTCTACCTTCGCTCGAGTTCTTAAGCCTTTCTCATAATTGTTTGACGCATTTAAGGAGTGATATATTTGAAAGAACCGCGAATCTGGTAACTCTTGATATATCAAGCAACAAGCTTTTAAGTTTGAACGTCAGTGTGACGCTTGGCTCTCTTACCTACTTGAACCTGGATAACAACATGATACGGACGATGGATTATTATTGTCTTGGTCACCTTACCACTCTGGAACGACTGTCTCTTTCAAATAATGATATCCATGAAGTTTTTGCAGTACCCCCAACTTCACTTAGTCTGGACCTGTCAGGTAATAAGATATATGAATTCTATATGTCAGAACATATAGGTCTACTGTTCGCTAGTTATTTAAACCTTGCCAGGAACGAACTGACGCACGTTAGTATTCACTTTGCGTCGGACGGCTTGACAGTTATTGTGGATAATGCTCCCCTCTCTCAAAATACAACAGATTCAACAATATTCGGAAGTTTTGTCAGCGCAGAGACGTGTGGATTGACAAACTTTGATGCAATCATAATTCACCCGAGTCTTCGGCGTCTTAACCTTCCAGGAAATTCAATCGTGGAGATTGAAGATGGCCAATTTTCTAATGCGGATTCTCTGACGTATCTGAACTTGTCTCATAACGCGATAACTCGCGTAGCGCCAGCGGGACTTCAGGGGTTAACAAATCTTCTATATTTATACTTGGAGGGAAATCAGCTAACTTTTCTCCCGTCTCTATTGTTTGGTGATCTCCAACAACTGACGACGCTCAGTCTGTCAGGGAATCCAATTATTCAACAAGGTAACTCTCCGCGAACCGGTTTCCCTCAAGTTGCTTTCCTGTACATTTCCGACTCTCAATACGTACCTTCTCTGAATGTTATCAAAAATGTTACCTACCTATATCTTGAAAATAATTCGGACGTGGCATTCAAGTTCAACGGTAATGGAAACATCACATTCCCGCATCTCAGGGTTCTAAAGCTATCTCAAAACAATTTAACAACAATTTGTCCGTTTCATGGCTATGCTCCAAATCTGTGGCGCTTAGATTTATCACATAATCTAATCTCGTCATGTTCGTCCATTTGCTTCCCTTTTGTTTTGTCTCCGTACGTAATGAAACTATCTTACAATCGTATCCAAAGAATACAAAATGATACATTTCCCAAGCACCAGCAGTTATCTGAATTACTACTGGATCACAATCGCATTACGGTAATTGAGAAGGATTCGTTCTGTTTCCAAGTGAAACTCGTCATGCTCGCATTGAACGGAAATCATCTTACGCGTTTAGACGGGCGTTCTCTAACTTTCTCTCTTAAACAAACGGTCGTGACGCTGAACGAGAACCCGTGGAGTTGTGGATGCGACCTATCTGATTATCTCCGTTCCCTAGCAAGCTCATCGATCATATGCCAGTCCCCTCCTGTCCTTGATCGAGGCCGAGTCGTCAGAGCTGATCTGTCGTCCGAGACTCCTTACCGACCCACGGCTTTGGCTTGTCACTTATGTAGGCGAGAAATCACTGGAATTGCCATGTCCCATCGTACGCGATGGGCGTACATCCGGAATTCACTGGTATATCGAGGGAGTCCCGGTTTCATCCGACGGTCCTTCCTCTTCTCTGTTTGCCGTCGATCCACAAGGCACATTGCAAATCAAGGTCGTATCGCGTGACACGCCTAGCGTCCTATCCTGCTCAGCCGAGAGTGACGGTGCCATGACTAACTTTACAGTTGACCTCGTGATTCTGGACCGCATGCTGGATGGGCCAAGTGAGAAGGTGCTCTTATCCGGTTTAAACCACTCTGTTCTGACTGTAAAAGAGTATAAAGAGGTTGCTACATGCAAAGGAACAGCACGACGGCGTTACAGAAAACAATATTGTTGCATTTGTATCTGGTCATTATTGTCTTATCTCACCTTAACCAGTTAATCTAGTACTAAGCTCTGACTTTTCATAATAAGTCTCTCAATATTTTGTCGTTGTTTGCTATGATTTATTATGGTTGTTAACACAGTTAGCTATAAGCAGATTTGTATTAATAAACTGAATCCTAGTATTATTTTTGTATCACCTACCATGTGAAAAATGTATCATAACGTATGTAAACATGTGTAAAAACCTGAATTGAAGTTCCATTTCCATTTCATTTCATTCCACATTCTGCATTATTCTGCATTAATTCCATTTCCATTTCATTTTATTCCACATTCTGCATTAAAGTTGACTATTTGAACAATAAAAAGTTCGAAATAAAAAGGTCTTCTTGCCATAGACTCAATCCAACCGCCGTATGTACTTTGCGTGCAAAAGCTATGCAAGCGCCCTTGTGTACGGCATGCTTGCTTGTCGACTGTCTAGCTATCAATATCCAGCCCTGCGGAGATGGGCGAACGGGTGGTGAATTTAGGCCCAAGCTCAGCGGCGTGCCGGCGGCGATATGTTTGCATCTAACGATACTAAGATTCGGATTTTACCATAAGAGCCCTTTTGGACACTATTACAACAGTATTGATCAAGTAATTTGGTAAATTTAGATGTTTTGGGTAATTTTCCCAATACTGTTATACGGCTTTAAACAGTAAGGCTCCAAAGCCGTTTGTATTGGATCAGTTGTTGTACAACATGTACACTATACAATAATTGTACCACTCAATATCAAGCAAACTCATACTATTTGTAACTCCCCGTGGATTAAATGACATGAATACTCTCTATAAGTTTGACCAGGATCGTTGAAGAAATAGGATAACTATTGCTCTTCGGAAAATTGAGGTTTTCTTATTAATGTTATTTTGTCTGGTGAACATGTAAAGTTATTTAGCGTATATATTATTTTATTTCCCATACTATTGGCATGATGGTGTTCTTATGTATTACTGAACGGTTGTGAGCATACATAGTTGACTATAGTTATTAAACTGAGCGAAATTAGGATATCCCATAGGGCCTATAATTGTTCGAGTTTAACTCTAAGTATAGTAAGTTTAGGTTTTATAAAAGCAATGATCTTGCCTAAGTTCTAAAACAATCGAAACTTGTATAGTAAACCAACAAAAATCATACTTGTATATGTGTTTATATACGTAAACGGTTAATTTTCCGCTAAAAATAAAGGGAGGTGTTTGAACACCCCAAACACCCCCACCCCCCGCACACTATATGCGACAGGAAGACATTTCGAGAAAGAAATATCGCCTGATATCCGCGACTAGTCGAAATTTTACCTAGTATTTTACTTTAAATAGATTGCTTTATGAACTTATATATTATGCCTATCGTATGTACGGACAAAACAAAGAAACTACTAAATATTTGACGGGTCAGGGAAGTCGATAATAAATTATTTTAAAGTTCAAATAAAATAACGAAATTAGTTTTACATAACAAAATACATTTTACAAATGAGACTACCTATTAAAATCGCCTATTCACTTTTGGGGGCCTGGAACTGTGCTCATTTATATATGTGTAAGAAATCGGTAAAAAGCCTTTTGTCCATTTTACTTATTACGAAGATTACATCATACCGTTATAATGAATTTCGAACAAAAAGTCTTCAGGCCCTAATTATATTAATTGATGAATATCTTATGCTACATCAATCAAAGAATCCCCAGGTATTATAATTTAAAAATTACAATTACAGCGTGTGTATTCCCATAATGACTAATTATAATGATTAATATTTGAACGAGAACGTAGTTTTATAACTCATGATGTTCTCCTGTACATATGATTGCAAAACTATTATAAAATGTATGACGTCACAAAGAGACAATCAATGATCAGATAAAGTGAAAATACATGTTACACTGATTTTTGTTTGTGAACTACCACATCTGCGTTGTACTTGCATGTTTGTGCATTATTTTGTCATGAGGTTAAAGTGATCCCTGTAAAGTGTCAGATATTGCACAAAATGACATTTGAGACTTCAATCCTATATCAATATCATTGTAAAATACAATTGAAAGAGTTTGAAAGAAAACGACCACTGTTTACCTAGTGAAAAAACGAATATTGAGTTCATATTCTATCACCGAATACTGATGGCCTGCGTAGATTTTTCGCAGTAATAATCGTCCGTTTGACGATATCCGCACCCGTGTATACAGACGGTACAGAATTGCGCGCGCTCGGCTCAACAGTCGGGTACATCGACTCGTTGCGCTGCCGATTTCGCTGCGGTTTCGGCTACTCCGCAGGCCAGAGTCCGTGATCGCGTGGCGCGCCGCCGGCCGCGTCCGGGCGTTTTCAACTACGACAATTGTACTTTTTTACCAAAATCGTTAGCCATCGCTTTTCAGATGATGATTTTCAATGATAATTATCTGCATACTGAAGGGACATTTGAAAAAATCTAACCCTATTTTATTCTTCTCTTACCAAGGCAGAATAGAAACGAGGAAGCTCCAAGTAATTTTCGTGGAGTTAGACACTTTATTTGGATCACTTTAAGACTTTCCGTACAAAGTTTTTCGTTTCTTGAGTAATTACAGTAATGTTCATTTATATGCATACATGTAAATACACAGACCGGACCACTTTTTGTTAACTCAATTAATGCGTGTGTAAAGAAGAAGTTGTTTGTTTGTTTGTTGTTGGTGGCCGTACGCCGTTTGATGACCATTCATTTTACCAAATTGCTTTAAAGAGTCGTGTGGGGATACTGTAATGTCAGGTTTGTTTATAATTTGGTTGAAAATACTAACTATTATAAATCTTAAAATGACTATGATATAAGTGGTGTTTTGTTATTATCACAGCTCTTTATAGTACGGTCCACTGTTCTAGTATACATATCACATGAAAATGTAAGGAGCTGATATAGCTAGTAAAATCACCTGCACCTAACATAAGAGGGTTTTGTTATATCCCAGCTTTTTATAATGAGGTTCTCCTGTATATGACATGCACATGTATTGTGCGGGTTTGAACTGTACCAGTAACGACCAGGGTAATAATACAAGCGCATAGAGACGTGCTTCGGCAATGTGATATGCGGTATATAAAAACTGTGTATTATTATTATTATTATTGGATTCTTCATTTAATGTGTATAATATTCTTTTTAAATTAAATATAATCGAGTATTTGTATATCCAGTGGAATATAACGATCGGGCTCAGTTTGAACAAGGACCCTAAAAGGCGGGTTAAATTTACAGATCTAGGCTGTGTGTATTTGATTACAATTTGTAAGCCCTGATATAAAGAGGTAAATTCAGTGGGCCAAATATGCTCATTATAATGAGGTTTTACTGTATTTCATAATTTTAAAGCACTGATACAGGTTTACAGGGAGGCGTTTCACAAAGATCTTAAGTTGAACTTAACTCAAAGTTGGATTTAAAAATTATGGAAAGCCTTCATTTTTTTGGAAAAATTGTTGTAAGGGTCATTTTAAAAGGCATACAATGTTGATTAATATCACTAATATATTATCAAGGAGATTTCATGTTCTTGATGTAAAATTTATGAAAGTATAAAATACTTGCTATCTTCATTTAGAATATGATTTATTTCAAGGCTACAAATGCGTTTCCATAAAAGTTAGGTCCAACTTAGAGTTACGATCAACTGTGAATCCTTTTGAAATACCCCCCTGATCTTGCAAGGTAAATTCAAAGAACCCAAGGAGCTCATTATATCGAGGTTCCACTGTATTTGTCATTTATTGGAGGCTTGGGGGTGTTTCACAAAGATCCTAAGTTGAACTTAACTCTTAAGTTGGACTTAGACATCATGGAAAGCCATTTGTAGCTTCGGAATATAAATAATCATAAGCCCAAAATTGAAATATTGAAAACTTTCAGCAAATTTGACATCAATAACTTGTAAGTCATAACAGAAAATGTAAGTGATTTTGATCAAGATTTGAGGCCTGTTAAAGAACTTGCTTAACCATTCAACAAAGAAACAAATGGCTTTCCATAATGTTGAAGTCCAACTTAATGCTAAGTTTGACTTGCCAATGGGATCTTTGTGAAACACCCCCAGTCCCTATATTCATCAAATCCTGCTAGCTTAGTTCGTTGATAAGTGTATTTTCAATGTGCAGTTTATTGAGCAACAAACAGGTTTTCCTAGTCCCCAACAAGGGTAAGCTGGGTAAGCCTTAGGTACTCACTAAGTTAACCCTAGTTAGCAAATAAAAGACTATAGGGTCTCATCGCAGAAAGAGATACAATCGATTGTAAGTTATAATTGATTGAAAGTAAGACTCTTTGTGCGTTTCAACTTATCAGATTCGCGAATTGAGATCACATGATCTGACTTACAATTAATTGTAACTTACAATTGATTGTATCTCTTTCTGCAACGGGGCCCTTGTGTTTGATTTGTAGCTTTGTAATCAAAAATAGAATAAGCAAGGAACTAAGCTAGCGGACTTTAATGAATATGGTCCCAGATGTTAAATTTTCTAAAACATGGACAATAAAGATTATTTGTATGTTAATTACAGAAATTTCTCTCATAAATCTATTTTCAAGTCTTATGTTGTGTGGCACGTAATATGAAGCTAATATTGTAATGAGAAATCAACATTGATTACAATAAATATTTAATAATCACAATAGTACGCTTGTCATTTTGGTCATTAAACATTTTCTGTTAGCTTGTATTACTTCTCAAAAAAAAAAATCTCATTTTCATGGTAGATTTTGTGGCTTGTCGCCACCTATAAATTTAACTCTACATTTATACACACTTTAAAGTACGATTATGTTCTTGGAACGAGTACGTTTCATTGTTGTTCATACACTGCGTTTTGAATCCAGATACTTCTTCATAAGTACACTATCGACAACAGAAAAAGAACAGTAAATTATAAGAATAGACAATCTGAATTATGTTTGATAAAGACGTCATTTCCAAGTTTGACACAGAGTGTATAAATATCCTTTAAACATAAGTTCATAGGGGGGAAAGAAGAATATCACAATAACTAAATACAATCCAGGGGTGTCGATCTGTTCGGAAAACACAATACATTGGAGGGGCGAGCTATTGTTCACAAACAATGCTCGCCCCCCCCCCCCCCCCCCAATGCATTGTGTTTTCCGAACAGATCGACACCCCTGATACAATCTTATATATGTCAGAGATACCAGTGACCCAACAAGCGAGAGCCTGAAAATTGAGCCATATCTAATTTGTGTAAAAAGTTTAGCCTGAATTTATAAGTGACCAGAGGGTGTGTTTCACAAAAATGTTAAGTTGACTTAAAATTCAAAGTAAGACGTAACACTATTATGGTAGGACAATAGATACCTCGTTACCTTAGAATTGAGAACATGAAAACCTCCTAGATAACAGAAAATATTGATTTTTTTACAAAGACATTTTTTTTCAAAACACGTACCTAACGTACCTAACTAACGGCTTTCCACGAGTTTAAATCAAACTTAAATGTAAAGCTCATCTCAACTCAACTGGCATCCCTGATGTTTACAACTCCGTCTGCTATACAGTCTAGGCAAAATCGGACACGGCAGAAGCCCATTGGTGGCGATGGACTAAAACTAGCAATGTTTTATTTCCCCCCACCCCCCCCCCCACCCCCCCCCCCCCCATTTTTATCAATAAAACTAAACATGAAATGGTAAAAACATCAAGAAGAACATAGAGTGTGCAAAAATCATTACGCCCAAGCTACATCACTGGAAGGTCATTAGTAATCAGGCTAATTAATAGGCGTAGGGGGAGAGGGGATAGGGGTTGCAGCCCACTGGAGTTCTCAAAACGTCCACATTCAGGCACAAAGCACCTCAAATTCGGGCAAATCCATGTCATATTTGGGCAAAATCATATCATATTCGGGCAAACTCATATTATATTCGTCCTAAATCAGATCATATTCGGCCTAACTCATATCATATTTGGGCAAACATTACTTTCGAACAAAGTAATATTATTTTCGGGCAAAACCGTCTCATATCCGGGCAAAACCGTGCTATTTTCGGATTAAGCCATCAAAAACAAATAATTTTGGGGGTATCATCAAAGGCGTGGGCCTATTTTTATTTGTTTTGTTTGCTTGTCAGGCAGGAAGGATAATTATTCAGACAAAATGCCTCATGCAGACCCCCAGAGAAAAGTGTTCTCCTACGCCCATTGGAACAAACTGACTCCGAAATGTGTTCACCCTCTAATTATAATAATTGTCTTTTAAAGGGATCTAGTAACTTTTTTGACATGTGCAAAGAGCGATGAGTGTATATTGTTGTTATATGATATATCCACAGGGTGTTGTTAAATGGACTTTATACGGCCGAGTAATGAGCAAAAATGCAAAGTGACATTCACTAACTCATTGCACTCACTTTGTACACGGTTCTGACGATCCGTTGGATAATTTTACAGCTGAACACTTCAATCGTAAATTATATCTTTTTAACGAAAGGGAAATTTGAAAAACCGAAACCTGTCCCATGCTTTTTAGGAATACAACAAGGTATGAGGGAACCGCTAGAATTTTAATTGGATTTTGAGGATTTGGACAATGTTACTAAGTCCCTTTAATACTTGCAATCAAATTAGGCCGGTGTAATGAAACCTTTTTTTTTATTGTAATCTTGTGATTATAATTCTATATCGAGGAGTCTTTCTGCGTGTGTGTTCAAACTAGATGCTATAAAGATGGTAACATCGATAGTTCACCTCAGTTTCCCATGTCAACGAAGTTCGACGATCACCTTTGATGCAAGATCCTTGTTTCATCGATTCATGATAATCTTGAAGTGAAAGTTTGCCCAGCGTTTGTTCTAATTTAGCCATGTGTGTAGTTTTCATGGCAGCATCAATATGACATTGAATTCGGGAATACACGATCATCTAGATCTGGAAGTGGAGAGTCTTCCCAGCGTTTGTTCTGATTTACCCATGCTTGTAGTTTTCATGACCTGATGACAGTATCTTTGGAAAGTATTTACCCTAACTCGGGAATCATGTATTAATGTGAATATATATGTGAACAATTGTCAATTATAAAAACCCTTGCCCCAAGTAAATCATTAAAGGTAAACTTAATGACAATTATTATAGTAAACAAAACATTTTATTTGTCGTCGAATACAAAATCATAATACTCGTCATTTTCCATCAGATTGCGTCAGACTTGAGATGGCGTTCAGAAGTGTGTTTCACCTTCTGTTGTTGGTCTTCATCGAAACTGAAGGCATGTCATCATTGTGTCCTGCGGTATGTACCTGTGATGAGGACCATTCCGAAATAACCAAATGGAGCGTAAAGTGCACTGGTAAAGACACCATCACTGATTTTCCAAACGGTATTCCGTGTGATTCAGAGGAAATTGTCATCACGCACACACGTTTGAGCCAAGTACGAAAGGAGGATTTCAACTGTACTCATCATGTCGGACAGCTAGTGCTCTCGCACAACAGCATAAGTCACATTGATGAAGGTGCTCTTGATAATCTTGAAGAACTGGGGTACCTTGATTTAGCATGCAACCACCTTACAAGAATCCCTTTCCTTGGTTCACTACCGATTCTGTTCGTGATCGATATCTCCAATAACCTTCTGGAGGCTTGGCCACCTCGTATGACTTCTAATCGGATCTTAAGTGAACTACATGCTCATTTCAACAAACTCCCTTCTCCAAGTCATCTTGATTTCACGCTAGGGCCCTTTACCTGTGGGGGAATGCCATTGAAGACATATCAAGTATTGCGAGCGAGTCGACAGATACTATTTTCTTGGACATGTCCGGAAATGATGTGGGCATCCTCACCGCCTTGAATGCGATGGAAAGGCTTTTTCGAATTAACTTAGACTCGAATGGCATTCGTATCATAAGCGATGATGTGTTTTGCCAACTTTGTAATCTAGAGGATCTGAATCTTCGAGACAATCAAATACGAGACGTATCGGCCATAAGGAATATCCCGAAATTGCTTCGCGTGAACTTAGGGAAGAATAGTATAACGACGATCAAACCTACTGCTTTCTCGAACCTTACCAAGCTGAGAACGTTGGACCTCCGAGAAAACCGACTCGTTCAGTCATCGCTGCAAGGTATAGTCCTGCCACCTGTCGTTTCTCTTCTCCTGCATGGTAACAACTTTCGGACTTTGAACACAGCGTCATTTCTCGGAAATAATACTTTGTCAGTACTTAATGTGAGAGATAGCAGCAGCAGCAGCCTGACTCATTTGCAACTAGATAGGTGTCATAGTCTCTCCTACCTATTCGCGAGTGACAATTCTTTGATTTCTGTGAATTTGTCAGACTCTGTGCATCACTTGCGGAATATACATTTGAATAACAACAGATTGTCGCACGCTGATAATTTCCAACACCTGTTTAGCCTCGAATCCTTTCATATCGTAGACAATCTGTTCACGGAATGGAAGGAGGGCAATCTGAATGGAAGTTCGAAACTACTAATCTTAAAACTCGACAACAATCAGATACGGAATGTAGAAAAGTTCACACTTCTGCCTTCGCTCGAGTTCTTAAGCATTTCTCATAATTGTTTGACGCATTTAAGGAGTGATATATTTGAAAGAACCGCGAATCTGGTAACTCTTGATATATCAAACAACAAGCTTTTAAGTTTGAACGTCAGTGTGACGCTTGGCTCTCTTACCTACTTGAACCTGGATAACAACATGATACGGACGATGGATTCTTATTGTCTTGGTCACCTTACCGCTCTGGAACGACTGTCTCTTTCAAATAATGATATCCATGAAGTTTTTGCAGTACCCCCAACTTTACTTAGTCTGGACCTGTCAGGTAATAAGATATCTGAATTCGATATGTCAGAACATATAGGTCTTCTGTTCGCTAGTTATTTAAACCTTGCCAGGAACGAACTGACGCGCGTTAGTATTCACTTTGCGTCGGATGTCTTGACAGTTATTGTGGATAATGCTCGCCTCTCTCAAAATACAACAGATTCAACAATATTCGGAAGTTCTGTCAGCGCAGAGAGGTGTGGTTTGACAAACTTTGATGCAATCATAATTCACTCGAGTCTTCGAAGCCTTAACCTTCCAGGAAATTCAATCGTGGAGATTGAAGATGGCCAATTTTCTAATGCAGCTTCTCTGACGTATCTGAACTTGTCTCATAACGCGATAACTCGTGTAGCGCCATCGGGACTTCAGGGGTTAACAAATATTATATATTTATACTTGGAGGGAAATCAGCTAACATTTCTCCCGTCTCTATTGTTTGGTGATCTCCAACAACTGAAGACCCTCAGTCTGTCAGGGAATCCAATTATCCAACAAGGTAACTCTCCGCGAACCGGTTTCCCTCAAGTTAATTTCCTCTACATTTCCGACTCTCAATACGTACCTTCTCTGAATGTTATCAAAAATGTTACCTACCTATATCTTGAAAATAATTCGGACGTGGCATTCATGTTCAACGGTAATGGAAGCATCACATTCCCGCATCTCAGGGTCATAAAGCTATCTCAAAACAATTTAACAACAATTTGTCCGTTTAATGTTTATGCTCCCAATCTCCTGGGCTTAGATTTATCACATAATGTAATCTCGTCATGTTCGTCCATTTGCTTCCCTTTTGTTTTGTCTCCGTACGTAATGAAACTATCTTACAATCGTATCCAAAGAATACAAAATGATACATTTCCCAAGCATCAGCAGTTATTTGAATTACTACTGGATCACAATCGCATTACGGTAATTGAGAAGGATTCGTTCCGTTTCCAAGTGAAACTCGTCATGCTCGCATTGAACGGAAATCATCTTACGCGTTTAGACGGGCGTTCTCTAACTTTCTCTCTTAAACAAACGGTCGTGACGCTGAACGAGAACCCGTGGAGTTGTGGATGCGACCTATCTGATTATCTCCGTTCCCTAGCAAGCTCATCGATCATATGCCAGTCCCCTCCTGACCTTAAGAACATGTCCTTGATCGAGGCAGAGTCGTCAGAGCTGATCTGTCGTCCGAGACTCTGTACCGACCCACGGCTTTGGCTTGTCACTTATGTAGGCGAGAAATCACTGGAATTGCCATGTCCCATCGTACGCGATGGGCATACATCCGGAATTCACTGGTATATCGAGGGAGTCCCGGTTTCATCCGATGGTCCTTCCTCTTCTCTGTTTGCCGTCGATCCACAAGGCACATTGCAAATCAAGGTCGTATCGCGTGACACGCCTAGCGTCCTATCCTGCTCAGTCGAGAGTGACGGTGCCATGACTAACTTTACAGTTGACCTCGTGATTCTGGCCCGCATGCTGGATGGGCCAAGTGAGAAGGTGCTCTTATCCGGTTTAAACCACTCTGTTCTGACTGTAAACGAGTATAAAGAGGTTGCTACATGCAAAGGGACAGTCACGACGGCGTTACAGAAAACAATATTTTTGCATTTGTATCTGGTCATTATTGTCTTATCTCACCTTAACCAGTTAACCTAGTACTAAGCTCTGACTTTTCATAATAAGCCTCTCAATATTTTGTCGTTGTTTGCTATTATTTATTATGGTTGTTAACACAGTTAGCTATAAGCAGATTTGTATTAATAAACTGAATCCTAGTATTATTTTTGTATCACCTACCATGTGAAAAATGTATCATAACGTATGTAAACATGTGTAAAAACCTGAATTGAAGTTCCATTTCCATTTCATTTCATTCCACATTCTGCATTATTCTGGATTAATTCCATTTCCATTTCATTTTATTCCACATTCTGCATTAAAGTTGACTATTAAAATGACAATAAAATGTTCGAAATAAAAAGGTCTTCTTATATACCATAGACAGACTCAATCCAACCGCCGTATGTACATTGCGTGCAAAAGCTATGCAAAGCTCCCTTGTGTACGGCCTGCTTGCTTGTCGACCGCCTAGCTACCAATGTCCATCCGGGCGGAGATGGGCGAACGGGCGGTGAATTAAGGCCCAAGTTCAGCGGCGTGCTGGCGGCGATATTTTTGCATCTAACGATACTAAGGTTCGGATTTTACCACAAGAGCCCTTTTGGACACTATTACAACAGTATTGATCAAGTAATTTGGTAAATTTAGATGTTTTGGGTAACTTTCCCAATACTGTTATACAACTTTAAACAGTAAGCATCCAAAGCCGTTTGTATTGGTCCAGTTGTTGTACAACATGTACAATATACAATAATTGTACCACTCAATATCAAGCTAGCTGAGACATGCGTCTCATACGATTAAATGACACTGACCATGTTTTGAAAGAAATGGACCACGGAAATATCACTGCTCTTGTATTACTGGATATGTCATCAGCTTTTGATACAGTGGAACATGAACATGACATTCTGATTCACAGGCTACACTCATTTGGTATCAGTGGCCTCGCCCTCGATTGGTTTAAATCATATCTGTCCAATCGCTAACAATGTGTCAGAGTTAACGACGCCACATCCGAACCCACCACCTTCACGTGTAGAGTGCCACAGGCCTGGGTCGGTGGGTGGACCACTACTTTTTTCTTTATACCTCCAACCTATTAGCCAAATTTTCTGTAAACACAAAATTAGTTACCATTGTTATGCAGACGACATCCAATTGTTTATTTCATTCCCCCCCCCCCCCCCCCCCCCATCTGTTAAAAGGACAGGCCCTCTTTTAAAAAACGTCTGAACAGTTTCCAGTTGACGGATGGGTAAAATCATTTTGTCAATTATACTAATTTCAAAGATTACATCATACCGTAATAATGAATTTCGAACAAAAAGTCTTCAGGCCCTAATTATATTAATTGATGAATATCTTATGCTACATCAATCAAAGAATCCCCAGGTATTATAATTTAAAAATTACAATTACAGCGTGTGTATTCCCATAATGACTAATTATAATGATTAATATTTGAACGAGAACGTAGTTTTATAACTCATGATGTTCTCCTGTACATATGATTGCAAAACTATTATAAAATGTATGACGTCACAAAGAGACAATCAATGATCAGATAAAGTGAAAATACATGTTACACTGATTTTTGTTTGTGAACTACCACATCTGCGTTGTACTTGCATGTTTGTGCATTATTTTGTCATGAGGTTAAAGTGATCCCTGTAAAGTGTCAGATATTGCACAAAATGACATTTGAGACTTCAATCCTATATCAATATCATTGTAAAATACAATTGAAAGAGTTTGACAGAAAACGACCACTGTTTACCTAGTGAAAAAAACGAATATTGAGTTCATATTCTATCACCGAATACTGATGGCCTGCGTAGATTTTTCGCAGTAATAATCGTCCGTTTGACGATATCCGCACCCGTGTATACAGACGGTACAGAATTGCGCGCGCTCGGCTCAACAGTCGGGTACATCGACTCGTTGCGCTGCCGATTTCGCTGCGGTTTCGGCTACTCCGCAGGCCAGAGTCCGTGATCGCGTGGCGCGCCGCCGGCCGCGTCCGGGCGTTTTCAACTACGACAATTGTACTTTTTTACCAAAATCGTTAGCCATCGCTTTTCAGATGATGATTTTCAATGATAATTATCTGCATACTGAAGGGACATTTGAAAAAATCTAACCCTATTTTATTCTTCTCTTACCAAGGCAGAATAGAAACGAGGAAGCTCCAAGTAATTTTCGTGGAGTTAGACACTTTATTTGGATCACTTTAAGACTTTCCGTACAAAGCTTTTCGTTTCTTGAGTAATTACAGTAATGTTCATTTATATGCATACATGTAAATACACAGACCGGACCACTTTTTGTTAACTCAATTAATGCGTGTGTAAAGAAGAAGTTGTTTGTTTGTTTGTTTGTTGGTGGCCGTACGCCGTTTGATGACCATTCATTTTACCAAATTGCTTTAAAGAGTCGTGTGGGGATACTATAATGTCAGGTTTGTTTATAATTTGGTTGAAAATACTAACTATTATAAATCTTAAAATGACTATGATATAAGTGGTGTTTTGTTATTATCACAGCTCTTTATAGTACGGTCCACTGTTCTAGTATACATATCACATGAAAATGTAAGGAGCTGATATAGCTAGTAAAATCACCTGCACCTAACATAAGAGGGTTTTGTTATATCCCAGCTTTTTATAATGAGGTTCTCCTGTATACATTATGACATGCACATGTATTGGATTCTTCATTTAATGTGTATAATATTCTTTTTAAATTAAATATAATCGAGTATTTGTATATCCAGTGGAATATAACGATCGGGCTCAGTTTGAACAAGGACCCTAAAAAGCGGGTTAAATTTACAGATCTAGGCTGTGTGTATTTGATTACAATTTGTAAGCCCTGATATAAAGAGGTAAATTCAGTGGGCAAAATATGCTCATTATAATGAGGTTTTACTGTATTTCATAATTTTAAAGCACTGATACAGGTTTACAGGGAGGCGTTTCACAAAGATCTTAAGTTGAACTTAACTCAAAGTTGGATTTAAAAATTATGGAAAGCCTTCATTTTTTTGGAAAATTTGTTGTAAGCGTCATTTTAAAAGGCATACAATGTTGATTAATATCACTAATATATTATCAAGGAGATTTCATGTTCTTGATGTAAAATTTATGAAAGTATAAAATACTCGCTATCTTCATTTAGAACATGATTTATTCCAAGGCTACAAATGGCTTTCCATAATAGTTAGGTCCAACTTAGAGTTACGATCAACTTTGAATCCTTTTGATATACCCCCCTGATCTTGCAAGGTAAATTCAAAGAACCCAAGGAGCTCATTATATTGAGGTTCCACTGTATTTGTCATTTATTGGAGGCTTGGGGGTGTTTCACAAAGATCCTAAGTTGAACTTAACTCTAAGTTGGACTTAAAATCATGAAAAGCCATTTGTAGCTTCGGAATATAAATAATCATAAGCCCAAAATTGAAATATTGAAAACTTTCAGAAAATTTGACATCAATAACTTGTAAGTCATAACAGAAAATGTAAGTGATTTTGATCAAGATTTGAGGCCTGTTAAAGAACTTGCTTAACAATTCAACACAGAAACAAATGGCTTTCCATAATTTTGAAGTCCAACTTAATGCTAAGTTTGACTTTGGATCTTTGTGAAACACCCCAGCCCTCATATTCATAAGATCCTGCTAGCTTAGTTCGTTGCTAAGTGTATTTTAAATGTGCAGTTTATTGAGCAACAAACATGTTTTCCTAGTCCCCAACTAGGGTAAGCTGGGTAAGCCTTAGGTACTCACTAAGTTAACCCTAGTTAGCAAATAAAGATTAGGGTCTCATGGCAGAAAGAGATACAATCGATTGTAAGTTATAATTGATTGTAAGTCAGAAACGTTGTGCGTTTCAACCGATCAGATTCGCGCATTGAGAACACATGATCTGACTTACAATTAATTGTAACTTACAATTGATTGTATCTCTTTCTGCAACGGGGCCCTTGTGTTTGATTTGTAGTTTTGTAATCCAAAATAGAATAAGCAAGGAACTATTGATTGTAAGTCAGAAACGTTGTGCGTTTCAACCGATCAGATTCGCGCATTGAGAACACATGATCTGACTTACAATTAATTGTAACTTACAATTGATTGTATCTCTTTCTGCAATGGGGCCCTTGTGTTTGATTTGTAGTTTTGTAATCCAAAATAGAATAAGCAAGGAACTAAGCTAGTATACTCTAATGAATATGGGCCCAGATGTTTAATTTTCTAAAACATGGACAATAAAGATTATTTGTATGTTAAAGGTCATCAAGCGTGGGGATGCTACACAGCGGGTCGCCATTTTGAACTGGGCTAGTTTGCGCGCACCGCATGACACTGAGCTAACGTGCATTACGCACCGTGCGCAACGCGTACGCAAGATGGCGCCGCGCATCTGATTTGACGAATCTGAACTGCCTTTAATTACAAAAATTTCTCTTACGAATCTATTTTCAAGTCTTATGTTGTGTGGCACATAATATGAAGGTAATACTGTAATGAGAAATTAACATTGATTACAATTAATGTATAATAATCACAATAGTACGGTTGTCATTTTGGTCATTAAACATTTTCTGTTAGCTTTTATTACTTCTCAAAAAAAAAAATCATCTCAATTTCATGGTAGATTTTGTGACTTGTCGCCACCTATAAATTTAACTCTACATTTATACACACTTTAAAGTACGATTATGTTCTTGGAACGAGTATGTTACATTGTTGTGCATGCGTTTTAAATCCAGAGACTTCTTTATAAGTACACTATCGACAACAGAAATAGAACAGTAAATCATAAGAATAGACAATCTGTATTATGTTTGATAAAGACGTCATTTCCCAGTTTGACACAGAGTGTATAAATATCCTTTAAACATAAGTTCATAGGGGGGAATGAAGAATATCAAAATAACTAAATACAATCTTATATACGTCAGAGATACCAGTGACCCAACAAGTCGAGAGCCTGAAAATTGATGGAAGACATCTAATTGTGTGAAAAGTTTAGCCTGAATTTCTAAGTGACCACAGGGTGTGTTTCACAAAAATGTTAAGTTGACTTAAAATTCAAAGTTAGACGTAACACTATTACGGTAGGACAATAGATACCTCGTTACCTTATAATTGAGAACATGAAAACCTAGATCCTAGATAATAGATAATATTGATTTTTTTACAAATACTTTTTTTTCAAAACACATACCACAGAAAGTACAACTAACGGCTTTCCACGAGTTTGAGTTATATCAAACTTATATTCAAAGCTCATCTCAACTCAACTGGCATCCCTGATGTTTACAACTCCGTCTGCTATACAGTCTAGGCAAAATCGGACACGGCAGAAGCGCATTGGTGGTGATGGACTAACACTAGCAATGTTTTATTTTCCCCCCCCCCCTTCCCCCCTCCCCCCCCCCCCCCCCCCCATTTTTATCAATAAAACTAAACATGAAATGGTAAAAACATCAAGAAGAACATAGAGTGTGCAAAAATCATTACGCCCAAGCTACATCACTGGAAGGTCATTAGTAATCAGGCTAATTAATAGGCGTAGGGGGAGAGGGGATAGGGGTTGCAGCCCACTGGAGTTCTCAAAACGTCCACATTCAGGCACAAAGCACCTCAAATTCGGGCAAATCCATGTCATATTTGGGCAAAATCATATCATATTCGGGCAAACTCATATTATATTCGTCCTAAATCAGATCATATTCGGCCTAACTCATATCATATTTGGGCAAACATTACTTTCGAACAAAGTAATATTATTTTCGGGCAAAACCGTCTCATATCCGGGCAAAACCGTGCTATTTTCGGATTAAGCCATCAAAAACAAATAATTTTGGGGGTATCATCAAAGAGGCGTGGGCCTATTTTTATTTGTTTTGTTTGCTTGTCAGGCAGGAAGGATAATTATTCAGACAAAATGCCTCATGCAGACCCCCAGAGAAAAGTGTTCTCCTACGCCCATTGGAACAAACTGACTCCGAAATGTGTTCACCCTCTAATTATAATAATTGTCCTTTAAAGGGATCTAGTAACTTTGTTGACATGTGCAAAGAGCGATGAGTGTATATTGTTGTTATATGATATATCCACAGGGTGTTGTTAAATGGACTTTATACGGCCGAGTAATGAGCAAAAATGCAAAGTGACATTCACTAACTCATTGCACTCACTTTGTACACGGTTCTGACGATCCGTTGGATAATTTGACAGCTGAACACTTCAATCGTAAATTATATCTTTTTAACGAAAGGGAAATTTGAAAAACCGAAACCTGTCCCATGCTTTTTAAGAATACAACAAGGTATGAGGGAACCGCTAGAATTTTAATTGGATTTTGAGGATTTGGACAATGTTACTAAGTCCCTTTAATACTTGCAATCAAATTAGGCCGGTATAATGAAACTTTTTTTTATTGTAATCTTGTGATTATAATTCTATATCGAGGAGTCTTTCTGCGTGTGTGTTCTTACTAGATGATATAAAGATGGTAACATCGATAGTTCACCTCAGTTTCCCATGTCAACGAATTTCGACGATCACCTTTGATGCAGGATCCTTGTTTCATCAATGCATGATAATCTTGAAGTGAAAGTTTGCCCAGCGTTTGTTCTAATTTAGCCATGTTTGTAGTTTCCATGGCAGCATCAATAGGACATTGAATTCGGGAATACACGATCATCTCAGGAAGTGGAAAGTCTTCCCAGCGTTTGTTCTGATTTACCCATGCTTGTAGTTTTCATGACCTGATGACAGTATCTTTGGAAAGTATTTACCCTAACTCGGGAATCATGTATTAATGTGAATATAAATGTGAACAATTGTCAATTATAAAAACCCTTGCCCCAAGTAAATCATTAAAGGTAAACTTAATGACAATTATTATAGTAAACAAAACATTATATTTGTCGTCGAATACAAAATCATAATACTCGTCATTTTCCATCAGATTGCGTCAGACTTGAGATGGCGTTCAGAAGTGTGTTTCACCTTCTGTTGTTGGTCTTCATCGAAACTGAAGGCATGTCATCATCGTGTCCTGCGGTATGTACCTGTGATGAGGACCATTCCGAAATAACCAAATGGAGCGTAAAGTGCACTGGTAAAGACACCATCACTGATTTTCCAAACGGTATTCCGTGTGATTCAGAGGAAATAGTCATCACGCACACACGTTTGAGCCAAGTACGAAAGGAGGATTTCAACTGTACTCATCATGTCGGACAGCTAGTGCTCTCGCACAACAGCATAAGTCACATTGATGAAGGTGCTCTTGATAATCTTGAAGAACTGGGGTACCTTGATTTAGCATGCAACCACCTTACAAGAATCCCTTTCCTTGGTTCACTACCGATTCTGTTCGTGATCGATATCTCCAATAACCTTCTGGAGGCTTGGCCACCTCGTATGACTTCTAATCGGATCTTAAGTGAACTACATGCTCATTTCAACAAACTCCCTTCTCCAAGTCATCTTAATTATCACGCTAGGGCCCTTTACCTGTGGGGGAATGCCATTGAAGACATATCAAGTATTGCGAGCGAGTCGACAGATACTATTTTCCTGGACATGTCCGGAAATGATGTGGGCATCCTCACCGCCTTGAATGCGATGGAAAGGCTTTTTCGAATTAACTTAGACTCGAATGGCATTCGTATCATAAGCGATGATGTGTTTTGCCAACTTTGTAATCTAGAGGATCTGAATCTTCGAGACAATCAAATACGAGACGTATCGGCCATAAGGAATATCCCGAAATTGCTTCGCGTGAACTTAGGGAAGAATAGTATAACGACGATCAAATCTACTGCTTTCTCGAACCTTACCAAGCTGAGAACGTTGGACCTCCGAGAAAACCGACTCGTTCAGTCATCGCTGCAAGGTATAGTCCTGCCAACTGTCGTTTCTCTTCTCCTGCATGGTAACAACTTTCGGACTTTGAACACAGCGTCATTTCTCGGAAATAATACTTTGTCAGTACTTAATGTGAGAGATAGCAGACTGACTCATTTGCAACTAGATAGGTGTCATAGTCTCTCCTTCCTATTCGCGAGTGACAATTCTTTGATTTCTGTGAATTTGTCAGACTCTGTGCATCACTTGCGGAATATACATTTGAATAACAACAGATTGTCGCACGCTGATAATTTCCAACACCTGTTTAGCCTCGAATCCTTTCATATCGTAGACAATCTGTTCACGGAATGGAAGGAGGGCAATCTGAATGGAAGTTCGAAACTACTAATCTTAAAACTCGACAACAATCAGATACGGAATGTAGAAAAGTTCACACTTCTGCCTTCGCTCGAGTTCTTAAGCATTTCTCATAATTGTTTGACGCATTTAAGGAGTGATATATTTGAAAGAACCGCGAATCTGGTAACTCTTGATATATCAAACAACAAGCTTTTAAGTTTGAACGTCAGTGTGACGCTTGGCTCTCTTACCTACTTGAACCTGGATAACAACATGATACGGACGATGGATTCTTATTGTCTTGGTCACCTTACCGCTCTGGAACGACTGTCTCTTTCAAATAATGATATCCATGAAGTGTTTGCAGTACCCCCAACTTTACTTAGTCTGGACCTGTCAGGTAATAAGATATCTGAATTCGATATGTCAGAACATAAAGGTCTTCTGTTCGCTAGTTATTTAAACCTTGCCAGGAACGAACTGACGCGCGTTAGTATTCACTTTGCGTCGGATGGCTTGACAGTTATTGTGGATAATGCTCGCCTCTCTCAAAATACAACAGATTCAACAATATTCGGAAGTTCTGTCAGCGCAGAGAGGTGTGGTTTGACAAATTTTGATGCAATCATAATTCACTCGAGTCTTCGAAGCCTTAACCTTCCAGGGAATTCAATCGTGGAGATTGAAGATGGACAATTTTCTAATGCGGCTTCTCTGACGTATCTGAACTTGTCCCATAACGCAATAACTCGTGTAGCGCCAGCGGGACTTCAGGGGTTAACAAATATTCTATATTTATACTTGGAGGGAAATCAGCTAACTTTTCTCCCGTCTCTATTGTTTGGTGATCTCCAACAACTGACGGCGCTCAGTCTGTCAGGGAATCCAATTATCCAACAAGGTAACTCTCCGCGAACCGGTTTCCCTCAAGTTAATTTCCTCTACATTTCCGACTCTCAATACGTACCTTCTCTGAATGTTATCAAAAATGTTACCTACCTATATCTTGAAAATAATTCGGACGTGGCATTCATGTTCAACGGTAATAGAAGCATCACATTACCGCATCTCAGGGTCATAAAGCTATCTCAAAACAATTTAACAACAATTTGTCCGTTTAATGTTTATGCTCCCAATCTCCTGGGCTTAGATTTATCACATAATCTAATCTCGTCATGTTCGTCCATTTGCTTCCCTTTTGTTTTGTCTCCGTACGTAATGAAACTATCTTACAATCGTATCCAAAGAATACAAAATGATACATTTCCCAAGCATCAGCAGTTATTTGAATTACTACTGGATCACAATCGCATTACGGTAATTGAGAAGGATTCGTTCCGTTTCCAAGTGAAACTCGTCATGCTCGCATTGAACGGAAATCATCTTACGCGTTTAGACGGGCATTCTCTAACTTTCTCTCTTAAACAAACGGTCGTGACGCTAAACGAGAACCCCTGGAGTTGTGGATGCGACCTATCTGATTATCTCCGTTCCCTAGCAAGCTCATCGATCATATGCCAGTCCCCTCCTGACCTTAAGAACATGTCCTTGATCGAGGCCGAGTCGTCAGAGCTGATCTGTCGTCCTAGACTCTGCACCGACCCACGGCTTTGGCTTGTCACTTATGTAGGCGAGAAATCACTGGAATTGCCATGTCCCATCGTACGCGATGGGCGTACATCCGGAATTCACTGGTATATCGAGGGAGTCCCGGTTTCATCCGACGGTCCTTCCTCTTCTCTGTTTACCGTCGATCCACAAGGCACATTGCAAATCAAGGTCGTATCGCGTGACACGCCTAGCGTCCTATCCTGCTCAGCCGAGAGTGACGGTGCCATCACTAACTTTACAGTTGACCTCGTGATTCTGGACCGCATGCTGGATGGGCCAAGTGAGAAGGTGCTCTTATCCGGTTTAAACCACTCTGTTCTGACTGTAAACGAGTATAAAGAGGTTGCTACATGCAAAGGAACAGTCACGACGGCGTTACAGAAAACAATATTTTGCATTTGTATCTGTTCATTATTTTCTTATCTCCCCGTACCCTAGTACTAAGCTCTGACTTTTCATAACATTAAGCCCCTCAATATGTGTCGTTTTATGCTACTATTTATTCTGGTTGTTAACACAGTTAGCTATAAGCAGATTTTTAACTGAATCCTAGTATTATCCTTGTATTACCTTCCATGTGAAAAATGTATCATAACGTATGTAAAAATCTATAAAAAAAAAATGAATTGAAGTTGACTATTTGAACAATAAATGTTCGAAATAAAAAGGTCTTCTTACCATAGACTCAATCCAACCGCCGTATACATTGCGTGCAAAAGCTATGCAAGCTCCCTTGTGTACGGCCTGCTTGCTTGTCGACCGCCTAGCTACCAATATCCAGCCGGGCGGAGATGGGCGAACGGGCGGTGAATTTAGGCCCAAGCTCAGCGGCGTGCTGGCGGCGATATTTTTGCATCTAACGATACTAAGGTTCGGATTTTACCACAAGAGCCCTTTTTGACACTATTACAACAGTATTGATCAAGTAATTTGGTAAATTTAGATGTTTTGGGTAACTTTCCCAATACCCGGGGGGGGGGGGGGTCTGTCCTCATTGAAAGGGGGGTATCATGCGTGACCAAGAAAACGAGTAATTAGGGTGGTTTTTCACGATCAGGCGAGATACTCGAGTATCTCGTTTAAGGTCTCAAAATCACCCAAAATCAGGAAATAGGGTATCTATTTAGGCTGATGAATTACTCGTTTAGGGTATCAAAAAGATGAATTACTCGTTTAGGGTCTCAAAAACTCAGCTTACTTGCTTAGGGTATCAAAAGTAGTTATAACTTGCTTAGGGGTTTACAAAAAATTGATTACTTGCTTAGGGTATCAAAAATACTTGCTTAGGGGTTAACACAAAATTGATTACTGTCTTGCTTAGGGTATCAAATTACCGATAATCAAACTTGCTTAGGGTGTATTTTTTGCACCACGCAAATACTCGTTTAGGGTGCTTTTGGCAAGTCCTTGGTCACGCATGATACCCCCCTTTCTATGAGGACAGACCCCCCCCCCCCCCCCGGGCCCAATAATGTTATACGGCTTTAAACAGTAAGGCTCCAAAGCCGTTTGTATTGGATCAGTTGTTTTACAACATGTACACTATACAATAATTGTACCACTCAATATCAAGCAAGCTGAGACATGCGTCTCATACTATTCGTAACTCCCCGTGGATTAAATGACATGAATACTCTCTATAAGTTTGACCAGGATCGTTGAAGAAATAGGATAACTATTGCTCTTCGGAAAATTGAGGTTTTCTTATTAATGTTATTTTGTCTGGTGAACATGTAAAGTTATTTAGCGTATATTTTAATGAAGAGCTCAGTTCAAAAAGGCGCTAAATCCACTTTCCATACAAATTGAGTTAGCGATATATCTACATTTATCGGCTACGTAGCTATCTAGGAATCCACATTTTACGACAGATTACTCACTCAAAATCAAAATATAGAAAGTTTAATTTTCATATTCCCATAGGCACGTGTACAAAGGTGGGCAAAGAAACCTGTTTTCCTCGAAAGTTGAAAAAGTGGATATAGCGCCTTTTGGAAGAAAGCTCTTAATTATTTTATTTCCCATACTATTGGCATGATGGTGTTCTTATGTATTACTGAACGGTTGTGAGCATACATAGTTGACTATAGTTATAACATTCATTTTATGTAAGATCATTTATGTCAAATGTATTCCTATTCTTGTATTTTACTTATTCTCATTCTCTTTTAAACTGAGCGAAATTAGGATATCCCATAGGGCCTATAATTGTTCGAGTTTAACTCTAAGTATAGTAAGTTTAGGTTTTATAAAAGCAATGATCTTGCCTAAGTTCTAAAACAATCGAAACTTGTATAGTAAACCAACACAAATCATACTTGTATATGTGTTTACATAAACGGTTAATGTTCGCTAACATGGCTAAAGGGAGGTGTTTGAACACCCCAAACACCCCACCCCCGCACACTATATGCGACAGGAAGACATTTCGAGAAAGAAATATCGCCTGATATCCGCGACTAGTCGAAATTATACCTAGTATTTCAACTTTACATAGATTGCTTTATGAACTTATATATTATGCATATCGTATGTACGGACAAAACAAAGAAACTACTAAATATTTGACGGGTCAGGGAAGTCGATAATAAATCATTTTAAAGTTCAAATAAAATAACGAAATTAATTTTACCTAACAAAACAAATAATTGTACAAATGAGACTACCCATTAAAATCGCCTATTCACTTGAGGGAGCCTTGAACTGTGCTCATTTATATATGTATAAGAAATCGGTAAAAGCCTTTTGTAAATTTTACTAATTTCGAAGATTACATCATACCGTTATAATGAATTTCGAACAAAAAGTCTTCAGGCCCTAATTATATTAATTGATGAATATCTTATGCTACATCAATCAAAGAATCCACCGGTATTATAATTTGAAAAATACAATAAGAGCGTGTGTATTCTCATTATAATGACTAATTATTATGATTAATATCTGAACGAGAACGTAGTTTTATAACTCCTGATGTTCTCCTGTACATATGAGTGCAAAACTATTAGAAAATGTATGACGTCACAAAGAGACAATCAATGATCAAATAAAGTGAAAATACATGTTACACTGATTTTTGTTTGCGAACTACCACATCTGCGTTGTACTTGCATGTTTGTGTATTATTTTGTCATGAGGTTAAAGTGATCCCTGTAAATTGTCAGATATTGCACAAAATGACATTTGAGACTTCAATCCTATATCAATATCATTGTAAAATACAATTGAAAGATTTGTGAAAGTTTGAAAGAAAACGACCACTGTTTACCTAGTGAAAAAACGAATATTGAGTTCATATTTTATCACCGAATACTGATGGCCTGCGTAGATTTTTCGCAGTAATAATCGTCCGTTTGACGATATCCGCACCCGTGTATACAGACGGTACAGAATTGCGCGCGCTCGGCTCAACAGTCGGGTACATCGTCTCGTTGCGCTGCCGATTTCGCTGCGGTTTCGGCTACTCCGCAGGCCAGAGTCCATGATCGCGTGGCGCGCCGCCGGCCGCGTCCGGGCGTTTTCAACTACGACAATTGTTCTTTTTACCAAAAGCGTTAGCCAACGCTTTTCAGATGATGATTTTCAAAGATAATTATCTGCATACTGAAGGGACATTTGAAAAAATCTAACCCTGTTTTATTCTTCTCTTACCACGGCAGAAGAGAAACGAGGAAGCTCCAAGTAATTTTCGTGGAGTTAGACACTTTATTTGGATCACTTTAAGACTTTCCGTACAAAGCTTTTCGTTTCTTGAGTAATTACAGTAATATTCATTTATATGCATACATGTAAATACACAGACCGGACCACTTTTTGTTAACTCAATTAATGCGTGTGTAAAGAAGAAGTTGTTTGTTTGTTTGTTTGTTGGTGGCCGTACGCCGTTTGAGGACCGATATGACCATTCATTTTACCGAATTGCTATAAACGGGAGTCGTGTGGGGATACTGTAATGTCAGGTTTGTTTATAATTTGGTTGAAAATGCTAAATATTATAAATCTTGTACCAGTAAAATGACTATGATATAAGTGGTGTTTTGTTATTATCACAGCTCTTTATAGTACGGTCCACTGTTCTAGTATACATATCACATGAAAATGTAAGGAGCTGATATAGCTAGTAAAATCACCTGCACCTAACAGAAGAGGGTTTTGTTATATCCCAGCTTTTTATAATGAGGTTCTCCTGTATACATTATGACATGCACATGTATTGGATTCTTCATTTAATGTGTATAATATTCTTTTTAAATTAAATATAATCGAGTATTTGTATATCCAGTGGAATATAACGACCGGGCTCAGTTTGAACAAGGACCCTAAAAAGCGGGTTAAATTTACAGATCTAGGCTGTGTGTATTTGATTACAATTTGTATAAGCCCTGATATAAAGAGGTAAATTCAGTGGGCCAAATGTGCTCATTATAATGAGGTTTTCCTGTATTTCATAATTTTAAAGCACTGATACAGGTTTACAGGGAGGCGTTTCACTAAGATCTTAAGTTGAACTTAACTCTAAGTTGGATTTTAAAATTATGGAAAGCCTTCATTTTTTTGGAAAATTTGTTGTAAGGGTCATTTTAAAAGGCATACAATGTTGATTAATATCACTAATATATTATCAAGGAGATTTCATGTTCTTGATGTAAAATTTATGAAAGTATAACATACTTGCTATCTTCATTTAGAATATGATTTATTTCAAGGCTACAAATGCGTTTCCATAATAGTTAGGTCCAACTTAGAGTTACGATCAACTTTGAATCCTTTTGAAATACCCCCCTGATCTTGCAAGGTAAATTCAAAGAACCCAAGGAGCTCATTATATCGAGGTTCCACTGTATTTGTCATTTATTGGAGGCTTGGGGGTGTTTCACAAAGATCCTAAGTTGAACTTAACTCTAAGTTGGACTTAGAAATCATGGAAAGGCATTTGTAGCTTCGGAATATAAATAATCATAAGCCCAAAATTGAAATATTTGAAACTTTCAGCAAATTTGACATCAATAACTTGTAAGTCTCTTTCATAACAGAAAATGTAAGTGATTTTGATCAAGATTTGAGGCCTGTTAAAGAACTTGCTTAACGATTCAACAAAGAAATAAATGGCTTTCCATAATGTTGAAGTCCAACTTAATGCTAAGTTTGACTTGCCAATGGGATCTTTGTGAAACACCCCCAGCCCCCATATTCATAAAATCATGCTAGCTTAGTTCGTTGCTAAGTGTATTTTAAATGTGCAGTTTATTGAGCAACAAACAGGTTTTCCTAGTCCCCAACTAGTGTTAGCTGGGTAAGCCTTAGGTACCCACTAAGTTAACCCTAGTTAGCAAATAAAGATTAGGGTCTCATGGCAGAAAGAGATACAATCGATTGTAAGTTATAATTGATTGAAAGTCAGAATCTTTGCGCATTGAGATCACATGATCTGACTTACGATTAATTGTAACTTACAATCGATTGTATCTCTTTCTGCAACGGGGCCCTTGTGTTTGATTTGTAGCTTTGTAATCCAAAATAGAATAAGCAAGGAACTAAGCTAGCGGACTTTATATGGTCCCAGATGTTAAATTTTCTAAAACATGGACAATAAAGATTATTTGTATGTTAATTACAGAAATTTCTCTCATAAATCTATTTTCAAGTCTTATGTTGTGTGGCACATAATATGAAGGTAATATTGTAATGAGAAATCAACATTGATTACAATAAATATATAATAATCACAATAGTACGCTTGTCATTTTGGTCATTAAACATTTTCCGTTAGCTTTTATTACTTCTCAACAAAAAAATCTCATTTTCATGGTAGATTTTGTGACTTGTCGCCACCTATAAATTTAACTCTACATTTATACACACTTTAAAGTACGATTATGTTCTTGGAACGAGTACGTTTCATTGTTGTACATACACTGCGTTTTGAATCCAGATACTTCTTCATAAGTACACTATCGACAACAGAAAAAGATCAGTAAATCATAAGAATAGACAATCTGTATTATGTTTGATAAAGACATCATTTCCCAGTTTGACACAGAGTGTATAAATATCCTTTAAACATAAGTTCATAGGGGGAATGAAGAATATCAAAATAACTAAATACAATCTTATATACGTACCAGTGACTCAACAAGTCGAGAGCCTGAAAATTGATGGAAGATATCTAATTGTGTGAAAAGTTTAGCCTGAATTTCTAAGTGACCAGAGGGTGTGTTTCACAAAATTGTTAAGTTGACTTTAAATTCGAAGTTAGACTTAACACTATTATGGTAGGCCATTAGATACCTTGTTACCTTATAATTGAGAACATGAAAACTTCCTTGATAATAGAAAACATTGATGATTTTTTACAGACATTTTTTTGTTTCAAAACAGCAACCACAGAAAGTACAACTAACGGCTTTCCACGAGTTTGAGTTTAAATCAAACTTAAATTGAAAGCTCAACTCAACTCAACTGGCATCCCTGATGTTTATAACTCCGTCTACTATACACTCTAGGCAAAATCGGACACGACAGAAGCCCATTGGTGGTGATGGACTAACACTAGCTATGTTTTGCTTTACCCCTCCCCCCCCCCCGCCATTTTTACTGTGATTGTAATTTCATTGAGCGGACATGCCCCCCCCCCCCCCCCCCCCTCAATAGATACGCCACAGAGTATGAATAAACATTGCATTGAAAACTTTGTAATGGCTATTCAATAATCTTAAAGTTACAGAACAGTGTTTACGGTGTTACACATCTTCACTTCAGGTTGTTGCTTGAATTACAATCACAATCAGAATGCTTCTCTCAGAGCATTACCTTTATAATTACATTTTCTTTGCTCGAACAGACGAAAGAGGTATAACCAAATGCAAATGAATAAGGGGCATTAACCAATGCTGATACGACATTCAGTTTTGATATAAATACAAAATTACATTGATATTCAAATGCCAAAGACTTAATAGTATTTGATACATTATGATACAAATCTGAAGAAGAGACCCCAAATACTTTTACTAACGTTTCATAGTAATTAGTTATAAAAAAAAAATGTAAATAACTGTGACGGGCCCTATCAATTATCAAATTGTCACAAAGTGATTTTCCCCAGAGTGTCTGTGCATAAAATGGCAGGGCAGTGCCACTCCACACACATGCGCCATATGAAATTGAATACTGTAAACGTTGTTATTTTCGCGCTGAGTGACACAAAAACACATGTGAGGCTTTTTAATTTCGTGGCCAAGCAAGTGTTCACGCGCATTGCAAATCGCACATTTATATTCGCATATGCCGACTTCAGCGCAAAATCCGCAAAAATGAATGCACTGCGAACATTACCTCATTTACAGTAAATGAAAATGAGCAAAGAAAACTGGGCTAACTATTATAGTTTAAACTTCTGTTCAGTTTCCCTCATCTTTGAATTTAATTTATAAAAAGCTGCACATTCCTTATGAAAGTTGATTTCATTATCAACATTCGTGCAAAGTTTAAATACATGTAGCTTCTGACTGCTGCGAGCATTGAAAAAGGTTTCATGTTTAGGATCCCCATTTAGGGGTCTTTGTGGCTTGATGGTTGAGCACCGGTCTAGCCATCCAGAGGTCTTGGGTTCGATTCCGGGCAAAGCCCATTTTCCTTGCTCGTTTTCATGTATTCAATATATTTCTGGTCAGTTTCCTTTCATGTTTGGATATGAAATTGATTCAAACATATAAAGAAACTGACCAGAAATATATAATATGAATGAAAAAAAGCAAAGAAAATGGGATTCCAACGGGATTCGAACCCGAGATCTCCGGATTGCTAGACCAGTGCTCTTACCAACTGTGCTATAGAAAACCCTAGTACGGTGTTCGTCCCTGAAACCCCTTTATTTTGGAATCCCATTTTCTTTGCTCTTTTTCATTGATATAAAATTGACACTCATAATGAGTAGCTGGTCCTCACCTAATCATGAAAGATTTTAAAATAAAACCACTAAAAACAATTGACGCCGAGAAGCATGTGAAAAAGAGCCACAAAAAGAAACAAAAGGTAATAATTGTTGTTTTCTTCCATGATGGGGCAAAAATATGAATGAAAAATTATTAAATAACATAACATATCCACATTCCAAGTACACGTTTTACAGGCATCACCTCTTTGGAATGAAAACCTTCGGGCTATGTAAATATTCATTATATCAACATGTTATTTACAAAAGATGCTTTACTTACAACGTTGAACCCAACACATCGTTAGTAGAGACTACCCGTTTATTAGGACCACCTTTCCAGTATCCATTGGGTGGTCTTTATAGACAGGTTTGTCTGTATAGTGCAACTTGGACTGTAGGCCAGTGAGACAATGTTATCAGGAACCTCTCAAATATCCTCCAAACTCAAAGTTGTCTCAATTATTCTGTTTTGTAGCACGGCGAACTTGCCAATTCCACCTCAGCAGTATACGATGTGTTGGGTTGAATGTTGCAAAATATTGTTCTTTACATACACATTACAGTATAGTTATTAAATGACCCTTTCACAAATATGGCATTGATCTACAGATGGTGCATTTCCAGCGATGAATATCCGCACTTCACACAAGCATTAGCTGGCAAAATACCTTTATTCTTAGTCATGACACCCAATCTTTCATCATTTCAACTTTCAAATTCTGTGATCATCCTTTACCACATACAAAATATGCACACTGGGGGTGTTTTACAAATATTTATATCTGTACATATGTGACCTTACATCACAAAACGACCAATAAGTCGGGAAAAATGATTTTGGTGATTTTCATATGACATTAAAATAGAAGCCATTACCTTTAAAATGGTATATAATTTGTCACATTTGGACTAAACAAACCCTTTTAAAATGAATGCCAAAGATATGGAATATGGCTGAAGTATTTTTTAAAATAAGGGAGAAACGGGCCGCTTAAAAGATCAGTGTCTATTCAAGCGCTGTAATAAGATCACATTTATTAAATGAAAAATTAATATTTAAACATGATTTCCGACGCTCAAAATTTCCCCGAAGGGAGATTAAGATATGCTTATTCAGGAAATACCAAAATCTTAAATCTCATCTTTTGAAAAAAAATTGACTATTTTAGCTAATAAAAGAGAAACTACCACAGCGACATAACGGTCGTTTTGCGGTGTAAGGTCACATATTATCTGAAAGTCTCTCATAGGCACATTATCTGGTAGGCCACTGAATAGAGACTTGGGAAATATTTCCAGACACAAATCTTTGTGACACACTCCCGTGGACTACCTGTAACAAAATATTCCATTTGTGACATTACACCACAAAACGACCAATAAGTCGGGAAAACTGATTGTGCTGCTTTTTATAAAACAATAAAATAGAAGTCATTACCTTAAAAATGGTATATCATTCGTCATATTTGGACTAAGCAAACCCTCTCAAAATGAACACCAAAGATTTGGAATATGGCTGAAGCATTTTTAAAATAAGGGAGAAATGGGCCTTTTAAAAGATCTGTTTCCATTAAAGCGCTGTAATAAGATCACATTTATTATATGAAAAATGATATTTAAACATAATTTCCGACGCTCAAAATGTTACAGAAGCTAGATTAAGATATGCTTATTCAGGAAATACCAAAATCATAAATCTCATATTTTGAACAAATTTTACCTATTTTAGCTATTAAAAGAGAAACTACAACAGCGACATAACGGTCGTTTTGTGGTGTAAGGTCACATTTGTGCACATACATCGTACAGTCAAACCTGTGAATAGTCACCACCAAATGGAAACAAGACAATTATCTATTCCATTGGATACAGGTGATCTCTATAGACAGGATCCACAACACTGTTATTCTTGGCAAGGGATCACTTTTGGTGGCCGCTATAGTTTGATTGGCTGCTTTAGACAGGTGGTCACTGTAGGCAGGTTGGCTGCTATAGACAGGTGGCCACTAAGACAGGTTTGGTTGCACAACCTTTGCGATATGCCATATTTGTGGTAGGGTTACAAGATTTTGATTTTCTGGTTGTTTTTTAGGATGTTTTATACAACTTCATATTTGTCGACCAAGAGGGCGACATCCGATGAGAACTTGACTGGAGTGTCGTCGTCCACGGACAAGACATCTTCAACCTGCACACAAAACAGAATGAGAAACACAAAAGAAAGAAAGTTGAGCTTAATGAGTAATGAAAGTGATAATGTTAATGTGAGTAGCAATTTATAATTTTGCATCCAAAACCATTTCTTAAAGTTAATTGGTTAATTGCAGAGTTGACTATTTCTAATGTTAAATTTGTTATATGGTTATTTTGTTATATTTGTAAGACAAATTGAATAGAATGTATTTTTTAATTAATTTATTTTTTATTTTTATTTTATTATTATATATTTATTTATTTATTTTATTATTATTATTATTTATTATTTTTTTTTTTTTTTTTTTTTTTGGGGGGGGGGGGGGGGGGGGGCGGGGGATTCAAATCAAACTCTTCTCACCTGAATATCGCAGTAGGACTTTCTCGAGATGAAACTAATGGTAACGGGGAAGAAGTCGTCTGGGTGGCCTGCGATGGAGAACTCCATGGAGCCAGTCTTGTTACTGGCGTCGATCACTGGCAGACTCCACTCTAGCATGTTGTGCCTCGAATCGTGACGGTAGTTACCATCAACCTCACTCACTTTGGGGGCTCCTACACCAGACCTAAAATAATGATAACGACATATACAACAAAAATATATCAATTATGGTGCTGTGATGTTATCAACTAGCTATCCTGCAATGGAACCCGTCTTGTTACTGGCATCGATCACTGGCAGACCTCACTCAAGCATGCTGTGCCTCAAATCATGACGGTAGATTGTTAAATGCTCCTACACCAGACCTCTATCAAATTAAAAACAACTGCAATATCATGGTAACTGGATGGAATCAAATTTAATACTATATGGGTGGCTACACCCCTTTTCACATTCTTTTATATGACAAGAAAGATTTGAATAACGACATACAGTAATCATTATCTCCTGTATAATAATATTTTAAACTTGATATACATGTTCCCTTTGGTTGTTTTAGTGTTTTTGTTTTGTTTTGTTTTTTCTGTGTTGTAGCTATACAAAATTAATCTTTTAAATTTGTAGTATTTAAAAAATATAATTCCAGGGTCAGCCGTTTATAAGGATTTATTTTCTTTCTGGCCGCTACCCACTCAAATATGTAACCTTTTTTTTTTATACTACGTATTATGTACATTATTTTAGTATGTGTTTTGTCGTTATTCGTGTTTCAATTGTATTTTTGTATTTTTTATGAGTGAAATAAACTGCAAATGAAATGAAAAATGAATTAGATTAGGTTGCGAAAATACACAGCGCATACTTACGGTACTGGGATGTGGATAGCTACATCTTGCAGTTCCATGTCCTCTTGAAGCAATTCATACTCTATGTTCACATCACACCGACCATCGTTGCCGGGCGACGGCCAACAGTTGACTGGAAAATAAAGATACAAATATATATATATTACATAAAGAAAATAGATGAAAAGGGCTTTAATTTACTATATGTGACCGGCTATAGCAAAACCCAGCACTTGTCGGTAATTCATGATGTGAATTTTAAGTTTACACAATGTGTGTAAAAGACCTATGATTGTAAAATTGAAACAATCATATCTTCGCCAATTATTGACCAATTAGTTAGAACAAAGCATCAAATGAAGCTTGTGATGAGGCCTTTCTAATGGTATAACAATCTACATATTTAATTTTTACCAACAAGTGCCGGGTTTTGCTATAGCCGGTCACATATAATGATATGTGATAGTTTGATAGAAAGAGAATACTGTTCAGTTAGTGAAAGTTTTATCACCTACTACCAATTGATATCGACTACAATCGAAAGGCATTCTGGAACGCTTTTCATACAATCATAAATACCTTCATAATTAGGGAGACATTCGACAGGTCATAACCCACTTCATTCTCCTGTTATCATAAGCCAAAGAACAAGGTACATGAGAAATGTGAAAGCTCAAAGTGAAATCTGACACAAATTTTCACTTTTTGTTCACTACGTAAAACATTCTTTTTCTATCTAACTATCACACATCATTCAGAGAAATCTTACAACAACAGTAGTATATCATTAAAGGCTCAAATATAACTTTTTGACTAATCTTAGGAATTCACTGTATCGCTTCAAGAATAGATAGAGAGTGATAAAATCTTTTGCTTACTTAGTTATGGGACTGACACTGTTGTACTGAAGAAGGTTTCTTTCTGACTTGTTTAACGATTGAAGACTTTTAACATTTACGGTCATTAATGAACATCTGTCTTCATAATAGAAACTGTAAGATTCACACCGCTATGCATGAATTCGTAATAAACATTGTTAGGAATAAACACTTAATTCCATTACTCACTTAGTAGTGGTACCAAGGATTCATCCGTCGAGTGGAATTTCCATTTGAGCACACCAACATCGTTGTTCTGTGGGAAGGGCCTGTTGGGGTCTTTCATGCCGATGTAAGACTGTGACGCAAACAACTTCTTGTCCACATTGGGATGTGTCTGTCAGAAGAAGAACATTAATAATAATAATAATAATAGTCACAATAATAAACATCGTTGTTCTGTGGGAAGGGCCTGTTGGGGTCTTTCATGCCGATGTAAGACTGTGACGCAAACAACTTCTTGTCCACGTTGGGATGTGTCTGTCAAAAGGAGAACATTAATAATAATAAGTGATATTTGCTAATTCATTGCACTAAACTTTGCAATTGTAAATCTGAACGCTTCAATCAACAAGAGCCCCAGGGGGGCACGACGCTCACCTGAGGTCAATCAATTCACATCTGGCGCATGTTCTCTCTGGCACCCTCAGAAGATATGAAATCAGTTGAAATCATGCCAAAATCTATAATGTGATGTACTATTTAATCAATAACTTTTGATCCCCTGTACCTAACATTATGATTTACCATAATGTTTGGGTGAATCATAAAAAAAGACAGACACACATATAAGACAAAGCTTAACACATTTCACCAGCCACTGACCACTTCAGCATATTAACCCCACTCACATAGGGACCCTATGGGGCCATTCTGCGATGGCCTGTCATACTTCTGGATTCTGGATCTTGAGAAGAAGATATTTAAAATTAACATATTTTTTACACTTGGTGCCCTCCCCCAGGGCCCCCCTGAGGGCCACGCCCACCATTTTAGCAACTTCGATTCCTCTACCCCTAAGGATGATTCCTGCCATGTTTGGTTGGAATCTAATCATTGGTTCTGGAGAAGAAGATGAAAATGTATATTTCCTATGGTAGGGCCCCCAAAAAAACTGTTACGCCCACAGGGCCCTTGTGGGGCCACCCACAAAAATCTTGTGAACAACTTTCATTCTTCATCAATAGAGGCATCTACATATGAAATATCAGGTCTGTCATACTTCTGGATCTTGAGAAGAAGATGTTTAAAATTTACATATTTTTTACACTTGGTGCCCTCCTCCAGGGCCCCCCTGGGGGCCACGCCCACCATTTTAGCAACTTTGGTTCCTCTACCCCTAAAGATGATTCCTGCCATGTTTGGTTGGAATCTAATCATTGATTCTGGAGAAGAAGATGAAAATGTATATTTCCTATGGTAGGGCCCCCAAAAAAACTGTTACGCCCACAGGGCCCTTATGGGACCACCCACAAAAATCTTGTGAACAACTTTCATTCTTCATCAATAGAGGCATCTAAATATGAAATATCAGGTCTGTCATACTTCTGGATCTTGAGAAGAAGATGTTTAAAATTTACATATTTTTTACATTTGGTGCCCTCCCCCAGGGCCCCCCTGGGGGCCACGCCCACCATTTTAGCAACTTTGGTTCCTCTACCCCTAAATATGATTCCTGCCAAGTTTGGTTGGAATCCGATCATTGGTTCTGGAGAAGAAGATGAAAATGTAAAAAGTTTACGGACGACGGACGACGGACGACGGACGACGCACGACGGACGACGGACGACGGACGATGGACGAAAAGCGATCACAATAGCTCACTTGAGCCTTTGGCTCAGGTGAGCTAAAAAGAGAAAATCAGAAAACCAATCCCTGTTCCATGCTTTTATTGCTAATAAAAATACAATGAGGCGTGTGAAAGCTGCTAGAGTTCTAAGTACCGTATTTGCCCGTGTATAAACCTCACCTTTGTATTAACCGCACCCCCAACTTTTGGTTGTCATTTGAAGGGGAAAAAACATTTTCTAGATGATAAAACTGTGCTGGGAATCATTGCAACATAAGCAAACTATATACAAATTCCATGCTTTCCCCAAAACAACACAAGCCACACACTTGTTTCTGATTCGGAGCTTAATTCATAACAGAAAAGCCTATCAAGCTTTTTATTCCACATGAACTGATTTATAGCCAATATGTGGTATTTTCATAAAATATGTTTAACTCTATCTCTGTGTATTAACCGCTCCCCCCCTTTTTGCAAGTTCTTCTGTGTTGAAAAACGTGCGGTTAATACACCAGCACATATGGTAAGTTTTGTGGACTTTGACAATTTAAAGAAAACAGAGGAGTAGAAAAGGTAGTTGAGCACAATTAAATAAAACAATACAAACTAGATGGATCTTCGACTGCGCGCAGTCGAAAATGATGCCTCCGCCATTACGCAATTTATTTATATCAAGCCCAAATCAACATGTACACAGAATTAATTCTGTCAACTCAATTTTGATGGTACTCTGTCTTTTCGATCTTGACGTATCACAATTATGAGCTATAAGTGACCTTGACCTTTGCCCTCATGACCCCAAAATCTAATGACTACAATTGTTCCCTATTATACATTCAGGTATCAAGTTGGATTGAAATCTGATATTCAGTTCTTGAGATTCCCAATCTCAAGCTACTTTTACATATAATGAGCCCTGTGACCTTTGACCTCATGACCCCCAAAATCTAATCAGTTCATTGGCTCTCCAAGGAACATACATGTACCAAGTTTGGTCAGAATCTGTCAATCCCTTCTTGAGATAACGCGATCATGAGCTATTTTTGCATATATAATGAGCTCTGTGACCTTTGACCTTTGACCTCATGACCCCAAAATCTAATCAGATCATCGGCCCCCCAAGATACATACATGTACCAAGTTTGGTCAGAATCTGTCACTCCCTTCTTGAGATAACGCGATCACGAGCTATTTTTGCATATATAATGAGCTCTGTGACCTTTGACCTCATGACCCCAAAATCTAATCAGATCATCGGCCCCCCAAGATACATACATGTACCAAGTTTGGTCAGAATCTGTCAATCCCTTCTTGAGATAACGCGATCACGAGCTATTTTTGCATATATAATGAGCTCTGTGACCTTTGACCTTTGACCTCATGACCCCAAAATCTAATCAGATCATTGGCCCCCCAAGATACATACATGTACCAAGTTTGGTCAGAATCAGTCAATCCGTTCTTGAGATAACGCGATCACGAGCTATTTTTGCATATATAATGAGCTCTGTGACCTTTGACCTTTGACCTTTGACCTCATGACCCCAAAATCTAATCAGATCATTGTCCCCTAAAGATACATACATGTACCAAGTTTGGTCAGAATCCGTCAATCCGTTCTTGAGATAACGCGATCACGAGCTATTTTTGCATATATAATGAGCTCTGTGACCTTTGACCTTTGACCTCATGACCCCCAAATCTAATCAGATCATTGTCCCCCAAAGATACATACATGACCCAAGTTTGGTGAAAATCCGTCAATCGGTTCTTGAGATAACGCGATCACGAGAACGGGACGTACGTACGTACGTACGTACGTACGTACGTACGGACGGACAACCCGAAAACATAATGCCTCCGGCTACTTCGTTGCGGAGGCATAAAAACACAATTAATTTTACAATTCCTTAGCAAACAAGAACGCTTTCAGATTAGCTATAAATGTGTCTTCTGTATAGGATTGATAGACGTGTACGATAAGTCAACAAATTTATTTCATTAGCAATACAGTAACTGAAATTGTACACTATTTTATAACCAATTGTCACCATTTCAAGTATTTCAAGTTTCTTGAATTTCACTGCACTGAATGAATTTCCTTTGTAAAAATGTCAATTTCTAATTAGAGTAATACTTGCTCCTGTCTATTTCTTATGCTTTAAAGGGATACATAGTAACTGTGTTGACATGTGCAAAAAGCGATGAGCGTTTGATACAATGTATATTGTTGTTATCTGATATGTCCACTGGGTGTTGTGTGAAAATTTCAAGTTAATTGGACTTTATTTGGCCGAGTAATGAGCAAAAATGCAAAGTGACATTCAATAACTCATTGCACTCACTTTGTACACAGTTCTGATGATCCGTTGGATAATTTGACATCTGTACACTTCTTTTTAACGAAAGGGAAATTTGAAAAACCAAAACCTGTCCCATGCTTTTTTTGGTAATAAGAATACAACAAGGTATGAGGGAACTGCTAGAATTTCAATTGGATTTTGAGGATTTGGACAATGTTACTAAGTCCCTTTAATAGGCAATTCCATGTTACCAGTGTTGCATTTCTGACAGACTTTGAACAATTTAAGTGTTTACTCAAATAACATTTTTCCAAAGGGTGTATCGGGACCTACTTTAATACCAGAAACCAAAAAGCAACACCAGTTTTTATTCAACAAATTTTAAGATTACAAAATGTTCTTATGTGTTCTTTACCTGTAGTGAAGCTCCTTTGTCGTCATTATTTGCGACTCCAACTTTGATTTTGCCGTATTTCGTGTCGCTGATGCGAAGAGTGATCATACCGAGTACGTCCAGGTTTTGCAGACCACCGTCCCTACCCGTAATTACTGTCAGCTTCTCCTCTACACGTAAATGTACCCTAAAGAAAAGGAAAAAAAACAAAATGAGAACCTTCAATAAATAATCTACTATTTATTTGTTGCATATTTTTGTTAAATCTTTTCTTGTTTATTCTTCTGACCACATTTATGTATAAGTTATACACAATTTGTGCAATATGGATCTTAATTTTAATCTTAATCTTGATATAGATTTGCTTCTCACCATCAACATCATTATCATCAGACTTAAAGGGATAGTTGAGTTTTGGTATAGAGGGCGCTACACATATTTTTTTTGGTGAGATAATGAAAAACTGAGTGTCAAATTTGAAAGAGCATAATATTTTAATGACAGAATAAACTTTATTTGATCAAAATCGGTTCAGAAACGGCTGAAATATCCATAAACGTAACCATTTGTAATAAATGTGGGGCCCCACAATTATTCAATAATTTTGAACCAACCGTAAAAAAAAAAATTTAAATGCTTCCTCTTTTCAAAAATTGTCAAAAGAAGTTTTTTTTAATAGTTGTTGATTGTCTCTCTATCTAATCACTATTTTTACAAGCCATCACATGCACAATACTTTATTTTAAATGGTTGAAACCAATGAGTTTTTAGAGAGCGCCCTCTTGAGTTTGAACGGCTCTTTTTTAATGATAACAGGCTTTTTACTTAGTCATTTGTAATTTTGTATTCCTTTCGAGCATGGTGGAGTTATAACTATTAGTTTGTAATGTAATGGTTAGTGCTGTTGATGAGACCCGGGTACCTGGGTCCCGCCGAAAAATGTCTGAGTCCCGGGCGCAAAAATCGATACTCGATTTCCCGAAAAAAAAGCAAGTCCCCTCATTGAACGCAAGAGTTATCGTTCATTCAAGTGACATAAATGCGCTCAATTTTTGTCACTTGAATGAACATGTTTTCCCAGCTGGCGTGACATGCCGATCGTGTAATTAACAAATGGGTACATTTTGGGTACCCGGGACTCGCTCGAAAAATTATCGCGAGTTCCGGGTAGTAAATACTCCCGAAATCAACAACACTAGTAATGGTGCAGGTTTTGGTTACTAAAATAAAATTTGACCAAAACTGTACTCTCTTTGTAAACCAGAACTCAACTATCCCTTTAACAGCTGTCATGGTCACCATTATCATAATCATCACCAACACCATCAACAGAACTACAACCACCACCACTAACAACACCACCAACACCACTTTCACCATCACTACCACCACCACCAACACTATTACCACCATCACCATGACCATCACCGCCACCTCCAACACCACCATCACAATCATCATCATCACCACCACCATCACCATTCACATCATCTGTCATCAATACCATTTAAATTTTTTTTTTCAAAAATGGGGGTGCGGTTAATACACGGGTGCAGTTTATAGCGTATTAACCGCACTTTTCTCAACAACAAAAATTCAAAAAAGGGGGGTGCGGTTAATACACCGGCAAATACGGTATCATCACCACTACCATCATCACCATCACTATTCCCATCATCATCACCACCATCACCCTCCTTACCCTTCTGTCTTGCTGGTGGGTGTTATCGTCTTGGCGACGCTGGATGACTGCCGTGTCTTGGGCACGTCTGCCGTCACCTCCTCCCCCTCTAGCCTCAGCTTGTCCACAAAGATGTCTGTGCTCTTGGTTGATTTGCCCAGCTTCATCGCCTTACCCGTTGCAGATGCTCTGTTGATAAAAAGTGAATTGGGAAATACAACAAAATATGAATTATTTGGTTTGGTAAGTTCTGCAATCTTTATTCCGTTTCTTCTGACTTCTGGATTGCGGCATTCTCTACTAAGACGTGCCCACGACTTGGCATGCATGACTACAAAAACTGATGCTCTATGCAACTTGTAAAGCGCATAGATGTTCGCTTAGTCATGCATACCAAGTCGTGGGCACGGGTTGGTAGAGAATGCCCTGGATTGTCTGGTGTGATGACAGCCATGGAACTACATCAGGATGACATGGATGAGCTATAGCCTCCCCCTCCCATACCTCCACTGCCATAACCAGTCAATCTCATACTACATTATACAAAACTTATGCTGGATAAATCTAGATCTAGCCGGTTCTAGCTTACCTGGCTGGTTTAGCCGGTTCTGGCTTGTCTGGTGTGATGACAGCCATGGAACTAGATGAGGATGACATCGATGAGCTGGAAGAGCTATAGACTCCCCTCCCATACCTCCACTGCCATAACCAGTCAATCTCATACTACATACAAAAATTATGCTACATACATTTAGATCTAGCTAGTTCTGTCCAGCTCTATCTTACCTGGCTGGTTTAGCCGGTTCTGGCTTGTCTGGTGTGATGACAGCCATGGAACTAGATGAGGATGACATCGATGAGCTGGAAGAGCTATAGCCTCCCCCGCTCATACCTCCACTGCCATAACCGGCCATCCTCTTGCCCTGCCTCACGTTCTCCTGCCTCTGTTTCTGCAGCTCCTTTGCTCGTTGCTGCATTTTCTGCTTTGCCTCCTTCTCTTGAGACTGAAATAAGGGAGAGAATACTTTTTTTAATCTGATGGAAATCACAAAATGTTTCACACAATACCCAATGGTAATTTTATGAGCTACCTTCTGATTTCAGGGGGCCATTTTGAAAATCAGGCAGCAAAATCCCCCTCAGCCCTCGTGTATTTCCTACCCTGGACTGAACCACGAATAACTTATACCGTACACTGTGAATAATAATACTAAATTACTAATAATACATGCTTATATATCGCACAATAATCATCAGGACTCTCTAGATCCGCTTTACAACAAATCATATTTAACCTATTGACTACGGGAACCGAGTGGGTTGTGTACAAAGTCTATGGAGATTTCAGAATCTCGTAGTGAACGGGTTAATAAACAAAATACATACATCCAAATAATACTATTTAGGAAAAAAAAATACAATGCGGTCTATTTTTAAAAGTATCAGAAATATCAGATCAAATTCTTTACCTCTCTGACTGCCTGGAACACCTTCTCCTCGTGCGAGTCCATCTCTGTGAATGTGCGGATCTGAGCAAGGTTGACGCTTTCCCTGTAACCCAGGGCAACGATCTCGTCAAAGGCAAATATTAACTCAAAGGAATGGTCTAGAATTTCAGTCTCCTCCATCGCCCGACAGTATTCAGGAATCTGTGATAAAATGAAAGAAAAAGAAATTTATACAAATATCATGCTAACGAGTTCCCTTCTAGCACTAGATTTTCAAATTCCCAAAGAGTTAATACAGGACCCACCCCTTAGGAAATGGGTAATCTAAATGGGTACCGTAATCTAAAATATTTTTAATACTATTTAATTTTCCTATTTTTTTCATTACATTTTAAATTTCACTTGATTATCCATGAAGATTATCTAATGCAACTGGGACTATGACTGGAAGCTTGCATCAAGGTGAAACCATATATTTTTTTTTAATTATTTGTGACCAGCTCAAACCCTGCACTTGTCGGTAATTAATGCTTTGAAGAAATGGGCATTTTAAGTTCAAATTATGTGTGTAAAAGACTTATGATTGTAAATTTGAAACAATCATATATGTTCGCCAATTATTTACCAATTTGTTAGACCAAAGCATCAAATGAAAGCTTGTGATGAGGCCTTTCTAATGGTATGAAAATCTACATTTTGGTTTTTACCGACAAGTGCAGGGTTTTGCTATAGCCAGTCACATAAGACTACATGTAGTTGCAACAAGACTCATGAACAGTTCGTTTGAACTGACATCAAAACTGTGAAACTGCAGTCTTCAGCCCTTGGTTTTTAAATTTTAGTGTTTAGTTTCGGACTGACACTTCTCACACGATGCAACTTTGTGTTGCGATGCTTTGCTAGAGATTGGAACAGCGAATTCTCTTCATGGAAGACCGGCTTCAAACTTTTTAATCACTTAACACTTGCAAATAACCTTAGAAGCGTTTCCAAGACTTCAAGAATGTGAAGATAGAATTACAACTGTTTTCATCTTTAGAAAGTTCAAGTGTTCAACACATTAAAAGATCTGCTAACTTACCACTTTTGGAAATAACCTAGAAGCGTCTCCAAGTCTTCCAGAATGTTACTTGTCTTTGCAGTGATGAGAGGCAAGAATACGGTTCTTACAATGTTCATTGTCTCTATCTTTAGAACATTCCACACATTAACATGTTCAGAACTGACTGATTTTGCTACAACATGTAATTCTCTATAGATCCAAGCCCAAGTATTTTGGGGACCAGTCCTGAATAAATTAAACAAATCTTGTTAACTTACCACTCTTGAAAATAACCTAAGCGTCTCCAAGTCTTCCAGAATGTTACTCGTCTTGGTGGTGATCAGCAGCATGTACAGTTTCTCCAGGGGTTGGTAGACGTAGCGGACACTCTCCGTCTCTACAAATGTGTGTTGTTTGCCCGTGTTCATCAGCTTGGGGAATGCAGCGAGGAGGCCCTCTATCCTCGACCGCGTCATCTCGACGAACTGACGAGAGACGAGGGCCTTGCCGCTCTTGGTACAGATGGCTGCTGCCAACAGCACCTGATGAATAAAAGAGAAGAATTATTGAAAAAGGGAGGAGATATGTACAGTATCAGTATGTTTATTAAATCATGATATTCGAGGCTGATTTTGTTAAAATCGTGAGACACTGCTTTTGGTATTTAAGAATCAGATGCATGATGCAATGACAATAGCTCAATGTCTAGTCAATGCATTTAAATTGAATGATTTAGTTTTTATTTTTAGACATTTCTTGAAAGTTGAAGAAATATACTATATAGTGTCCATCTTTTGCACTTGCAGGCATCTTCAACTAACTAAGAATGATTAAGAAACATTCCAACGTCAATGACTACATCATCATCAAATCAAAGCATTGACAGATTGACAATGATTGTCGGATTGTCATTGATTGACATTGTCGTGATCAAGTTGGTGAACTTGGATTATTTGTTCCTTTTGACAAGTTTACACAAATACTCAATCACAAATCTGATAAATTAATAACTTTTAAGTTGTATTCAAATAATAATTTATTGTGCTCAATTTCCATAAAATTTAAGTAGCAATTCATCATTCATTGTATTTGTATTGAATTGAAGAATAGAACTTTAGAAGAATAGCAAACAAGAATCAAGATCATGAAATTACAAACAAAAACTTTGTTTCATGAGCAAAGATGTTCTTTATAAATAAGCCAAGTTTAATGGGGCCAATTAAGCTGGCAATGCCAAATGGCGAAAGCAGAGCTGCCAGTGCAGTGCCAGCGCAGAGATGCTGAGCAGCTGGATGGAGCTAGGAACCAGGCGGGAAGCCAGCGAGGTGTCTGCCGCCCCTCTCCCGTGGACTGCTGGCGGCACTTCGCTGTATGGTCCTTGATTTCGGGCTAAAACAAGAAGGAACAATCGCCATTTTAAGTCATCTTCGTGCAATTTTTACAAATTAATTCTACTCATATCAAGTTCACACATATCGTACTTATTTATAAACCGACAAATTTAAATTCTCACCATTCTTCTGGATGCTCGCCTTCAATAAACAATAAAAATACGGCCAATTATGAGTGACGGCACAGGTTACACGTATCAGGCCACGTACTGCGGACTCATTACAACCTTCGCGGATGGATATTATATGAATATCCTAATTTTCAGAATTGTTTCATACAAATTCGAAATTATGATTACTATTTTCCAAATCAAGTAAAAACAAATGAAATAAAGGTATGATTTTGTTAATGTGTCACATGTGTTTTACATGTTTAAGTGTATTTTATCAGGAACTATATTTTAAGTTGCGTTATAATTCCCCAAATGAAAGTACATCCGGGTTACGGGTCAAGTTATTCGGTCAAAAGACTGAAATGTGTACGCGTTTAGCTTGTGAAAATACATTAATTTACACTTCATATTCCCTTTGATTTTGCATGATTTACAAAGACAGCAGTGAGAATTCAAAATCCACCGCTAAATATGGCCTTAAGAACAGACGTCGTGCGAGTAGGCTCGAGAAAAAGTGAGGTTAGCTGAGCTGTTAAATGTTGCGAATGTCTCGGTCCCACGTGTGATTTTGTATGTTTGTATTCTCTGTGATATGAATTTCTTAAGTTGAACTTGGGAACAAATGCATGTGAAGAAAAAAATAATGTTTTATATTAATGTGTAATCTTTAATTTGTTGGGCAGTCAATGTGCCTATGTGTAGCTGTAAAATTCAATAATCGTGAACCATTGCAAATTACAATGTCAATGAATTGGAATTGAATGGGCCACGTTTTGTTTTGTTTTGTTTGACTGAGCACATAGCCCGCTTGCTGTCCCATTCATCGTGTATTCCTATTATATGACTTCGCCGAGCGCCAGTACAGCCGAAGTGCGCTTGCGCATGAAAATCATATGAATATTTATGAGGCCAGCCCCATGCACACATGCCAGAGCGCTCCACTGCAGCTGTACATGCACAAAAAAGTACGACGATAGCTACTGTATATCGGGACTGCAAAACCATGCATAATGTCCATGTCAACAACTTTATCAACACTCGCACACAAGAAAAAAGGTACAAAACGATCGATAAAAGTATGTAGAATTCAGATAAATTATCATCATTCACATACAAAATTTTCGAAATATCGAAAACTGACCTTATAAACGGCATCCCGAATAGCTCAAAATCCATTTTGGCGAAAAACAGCAGGTGAAAAAGACCTTCTTTCACAAGATTTTGTCCAAAGAGTCGCGTATCGAATTTGGTATCAACGTGTAGAATGGGCGTTCAGAAAGCCAATGACGTAAGCATCGAAATGAATTGTGGGAAGAGAATGCAGCGTAAAGGGTAAACCCTGTGCTATGTCCAGACCGATACCGCTCCGATACCACATTTTCATGGCATGCATAATCGACCCAGAAGCCAGCCAAGTCTCGTAATGAGATGCGTGCGCACGCGATCAATGATGTCATGCATACATTATCGTTCGCGAAAGGTACCGCTCGCTGGCTATGTGCTGAGCTGAGTGATGTGTGTGTGTGTGTTAGATCGACAAATCTATCGCTTTCATGGCCTTTTTGACATTATTATTGTTATTTTAACTGTCGGCATTCTAGCGATAGACGCAACCCATACACTCTGCCTTGAGAGGCAAGAACACCGTAACTCTGCAGTAAAAGTTACTTACGGAAAATCTTTTTTTTTGCACATAAAACACAACATATTTAGTATTTTGAGCGACATTTGTAGCCCTATCAATACATTTAGGGCTGCTATAATACTTTAACTCACCGATCTCGTGTGTCGCTATACATGTCATTCTATAATTACGGCGATTTGGTAGATTTTACAACGATTTTCCATCACTCTTCGCCGTTCAAACTGCCGTTATCGTACACAGATGCAATAATTACGTCATCGTACGGTATCGCTAGCGTGCACAAAAAAAAAAAAAAAAAACCAACGCAAAATTAAAATGAGTTGTTTGACTTGACAAACTGTTACCGCTACCGAATAATTATTGGAATCACTGGCCCATAATTATCTGCTAAAAATGTAGCGGTAACGGTTTGTAACTAGGAAGTTGTAGTTGTACACACACACTCGGTCTCAGTGGTACAGTGTCATGTTCAGTTTTAAAAAGACCAACTGTGACACTGAAGTCTGTCACTGTCAACTTTATATAATTTAATATTACATTTAATGAAAATAAATTAAATTAGACTAGCATGACAGATACAATCATTGTATTTTATTTTAATTATTGGTGGTTACTTGAATATAATTGGTAAGTCGTTTTTGTTTTTTGTATATTTTTTTAAAGGGGGGGGGGTATGAAAAGTAGTTGGGTGCCTGCATGAAAATAACACTCACACATTTATTTTGCATTTAACTCTGTAGGCAAATTTACAGGGTCCCTTTCTGGCATTTCGGAGGGGCAAATTCTCCCTGAACCCCTGTGTATTTTTTTCACTGGTCTAGATAGTAAAAAAATGTGAATTTTATTTTTTTAAATAACTCATTTGTGTGTGTTTTGTTTTCATTGATGTAGCTGGCTATGATCCAAACAAACATGGTTGTCGAAGCACTACAGAAGGAATACCCAGAAAAGGAGTTTAAAATTGGCAAGTATTTTTGTTTGTATCATTTTCATGTTTGATCATTAAGGCTGTTGACGAGTCACGGGTACCCGGGTCCCGGCGAAAAATGTCGAGTCCCGGGCGCAAAAATCGATACTCGATATCCCGAAAAAAAAGCAAAAGTCCTCTTTTTGAACGCCCGAGTTATCAGCCCACTCTCATTTTTTTTTCTTTCCTTTTTCCCTCTTTGAACGCCCAAGTTATCTGCCCACTCCCATTTTCTTTTCTGTCCTTTTTGTGTTCATTCACTCTGTAATAATATGCTAGTTCATTCAGTTCATTATATTATATTATTGTATTAAACCATGTTTTCCCAGCGGCGTGACATGCCGATAGCGAAATCAACAAATAAATTTCAGGTACCCGTGACTCGCCCGAAAAATTATCCTGAGTCCTGGGAGGGAAATACTCCCGAAATCGACACCACTATTGATCATAGGGCTTGACACTAACACTTACCCTATTGCCTGGGGCAAGTATAAATTGATGTCGGGCAACTAACATTTTTATTCCTGAATATATATGATTGAGAGAAAATTATAATTCCTTGCATGTAAATCTCATCTACTATAAATAGTTATAAACAAGCAAGATATTTTTCAAGCAAATCCAGTTACCTAGCGTGATTAAATTTTCCTTCTATTAGTTTTTGGGGCAAACAAAATCTGAAAAATTATGAATTTACTTGCCCAAATACAGGCAAGTAGAAAATAAAGTTAGTGTGGAGGTTTGTGTCAAGGAGATTATTTTTGAATTGTTAAAACTAGTGCTGTAACCGATCATCGGATCGGCATGCCGATCACGATCCGATCATACATGATCGGACCGTTTTTGCCGATTTCCGATCATGCAGAAACAATCGGAAGATCGGATCGGCAAAAAATAAATAAATAAATAAATTTAAAAAAATAAATAAAAAAAAAAAAATCTGTTTTTTTTTCTTTGGAAAATGATCCCAAAAAACATATTTTGGGAATATAAATGAATACCAAAGCAACATATATCCATATTAATAAGCCCAAGGTAATCTTGTATGGGTATGCTTTCATTTAAAACTGATTACCTCTCCTTTTACAAAAATTATTCGCGCCGATTTTGAGCTTATAGTCCCATGTGTTTCTGAAAGGTTACGCCAAATTAATCACATGGGACTAAGCTCAAAATCGGCGTGAGTAATTTTGTAAAAGAGAGGTAATCAGTTTGAAATGAAAGCATACCCGTACAAGATTACCTTGGGCTTATTAATATGGATATATGTTGCTTTGGTATTCATTTATATTCCCAAATTGTGTTTTTTGGGGATCATTTTCCAAAGAAAAAAAAAAACGATTGTTTTTTTTTTTTTTTTTTTTTTTTTGCCGATCATCCGATCCCGATCATCGATCCGATTTCGAAGATCAAAAAAATTTTGCCGATCCGATCAAACGATCCGATCATCAAGGTCAGTGACAGCTAGTTAGTCAATGACTTCAGTAGTACAATGTTTTCATAATGTAACATATTTTGTTCAAAATTAATCTATTCAGAGTTATTTTTAGATATTATTTAGATCCCTTGATTCAACAAGTTTTCATGACATTTATAGTTCTCTACCCAGATTTCAGTCATCTGTATTTGATGCAGTTAGCTATCATGGATACCATCAAATGCCTTCCCAATAGCCTAGGCTCCAGGTTGTCAGAATGATTTTGAAGCCTGACGTCGGGCTTTAAAATATGCTATTTAGGTGCAGATCTATCTTAGGAAAAGTAAGAACTTTGTTTAAGAATACATTAATTTCAGCAACTTCTATATTATCTAATAATGTATTATCATAATGTAACATATTTTGTTCAAAATTAATCTATTCAGAGTTATTTTTAGATATTATTTAGATCCCTTGATTCAACAAGTTTTCATGACATTTATAGTTCTCTACCCAGATTTCAGTCATCTGTATTTGATGCAGTTAGCTATCATGGATACCATCAAATGCCTTCCCAATAGCCTAGGCTCCAGGTTGTCAGAATGATTTTGAAGCCTGACGTCAGGCTTTAAAATATGCTATTTAGGTGCAGATCTATCTTAGGAAAAGTAAGAACTTTGTTTATAAAGAATACATTAATTTCAGCAACTTCTATATTATCTAATATGCAGATACCATGGAGACGATAGGAGATTTCATCCAGGACAAGCCATTATCATCCATCGGGGAATCCAATCTCTTCACCAAGGAACTAGAAAAGGCCCTCGCCCTGGACCAGGTTGATCTGCTTGTACACTCACTAAAAGACATGCCTTCCAGGCTACCAGAAGACATGGCCATTGGTGCTATTTGTGAGTGAGTGAAAACCTCTTTTTATAACTTTATTAGTCATAAATTACAAACTGTTAACCCATTCCCTTCGAGATAATGAAATCCCCATAGACTTGGCATGGCATCCTTGGCCCCGTTTCTTTAAAGGGTTTTAGCTAAGACCGTTGTCTTATCTTATCTGGCGCGGAGCTACGGTGCGTTCTACACAGCGTCGATAGCTGTTGGAAATTCAAAAGCTTTGTTTATTAGTTACTAGCTTCGCGCCAGATATGATAAGACAACGTTCTTAGCTTAGACCCTTTAATGAAACAGGGCCCAGTCTTCCACAAGACATGGCCATAGGTGCCATTTGTGAGTGATGGTAAACAATACACATGGGCTCAGGGCAAATAAGCCCCCAAAATGCCCAAAACAGCCCCTGAAAATTATAAAAGAGCCCCCATTAATGTGTATAGAATTAAATACAAAACAAATTTACAGGTGCTCAATTCATGTGGGCGAGCTTGAAAAGTTGCCCCCGAAAAATACATTTTCACACTGAGTGAGTATACATGTACTTTGCTGAATTGCAGGCTGAGCACTGTCTCTCAGTGTGTTGTGTAACTGACTTTGTTTTCTTTTTATTGCAAACATTTTGTCCATTCTACAGGAGAGAGGATCCACACGATGCCCTGGTTCTTCACAAGAAACATTCGGGACTGACTATTGACATGCTCAAAGAAGGAAGGTAATCTAATTCAACACTTTCCTTGCTATTATATGAATCCCTCACCTGTAAAAGGGTAATGTTGCTTTACTTCATTGGAACAGAGTCTGAAAGGCTGTGTGATTTGCTCCAAAGTGGGTATTGCCTAAATGACTTGGGTTGAATGATTGAAGATTAACGTTCATTCTACTTTTATCCCCCATAAAACTGTTTGAATTACAACTAGTTTAAATATTAAGTGTTAGAAATGTTGAGTTTTGTTTTCAGTACCTATTTATATCCTGTATTGTGCATGTCATTTGGTGGCAAAGCAATGGTTGGCTTGAGTAATAGGGATGAGTTGGAATAAGTGTGTGGAATTAAAGAGATACTTGAGTTTTGGTAAAGAGGGCGCTCCAAGAATTTTTTTTTTTTTGTGAGTTAATGAAAAACAGTGTACAATTTGCAAGAGCATACAATTTTAATGACAGAATAAACTGTATTTGATCAAACTCGGTTCAGAAAGAGCTAAAATATCCATAAATATTACCATTTGTGATTATTGTGGGGCCCCACAATAATTTTGTTGAAAACAAAAATAAATTTTTTAACATTTACGAAAGAGGTTTTTAATAGTTGTTGATGATCTCTCATTTTAACAAACTGTCGCATGCACAATTTTTCATGAAAATGGCTGAAACCAATGCGCTTTTAGAGGGCGCCATCTTGTGTTTTAACTGCTCTTTTTTAATGATAACGGGCTTTTTAATTAGTTGTTTGATTTTTGATACCTTTCGAGCATGGTGGAATTATAACTATTAGTTTGTAATGTTATGAAGGTTTTGGTTACTAATATTCAGTTTGGCCAAAACTGCACTCTCTGTACAGAAACTCGACTACCCCTTTAAGTTTGAATTATGCAACATGACCATACCCAACACAAATTTGCACTTATCAGCCATCTTCTGTTTCAATATGAATAGAATCCATGTTGTACTTTTGAATGATTTATTCAGAAGTGCCAAGACTTTCATTTATCACCCATCACAATATTCTTTTCTATTTTTTTCTTCCAGTGTGATAGGGACCAGCTCTGTGCGAAGAGTGGCCCAGCTGAGGAGGAAGTTCCCCCATCTAATCTTCAAAGACGTGGTATCCTTTGAAATTATCATTTTGACAGCCTCCAAAATATATCCAGGCAGGCCTTAAATTGTGTTATCTTTAGGGCAAAGCCATTTAAGGCCCTTAAGGCACCTTTCACATTTTGTTCCTACTTTGTATTTTACAAGTAATACCACACATACATGCTTTTACTATTATAAAGGTGTTTTATAAGTTATGCAGAAAGGTTAGAAATAAAATAACTGAAATAAATAGGTTTCTCCTTGACACGAGACGCTAGCGCGGCAACCTGAACACACGACTAAGGAAGCTTGATGATGATGGTGTGTATGATGGACTGGTGCTGGCAGTGGCTGGTATGCTGAGGATGGGCTGGGAACACAGGATAAGCCAGGTATGTGGGAATGCTAATTGTTTAGAATTTGATTTTGTTTGTTGGTCAGTAATGTAATGTCATCATAGATGGCCCTCTTAAATCACAGACTCGCAGCTGTTGCTAAAAGGTGCCGATATTTCCTAATTTTTTGCCCATCTGACTAAATCGACTGGGTTATAAAGATATTTATCCCATGTTCTGATTCGTGTAAAATGTCAGGTATGATTTTGTTCATGTTTTTTATCGGCAAAAAGAAAACGGTCAAAAGCAAATGCATATCTATGGGTCAGGATGCTTGTATAGCAATGAAACAAAATGTCTGAATGATAAATGTTGAATGTTTCATACAAACGTTCTTCTGAACTAGCAAGTACATGTAATACTAGACATTCTCACTTCAAAGTCCTCTCAAATTTTCGCCAACAGATTTTGACACCAGATATCTGCAAGTACTCTGTGAGCCAGGGAGCTCTCGGCATCGAGATCAAGACCAAGAACCGAAAGATGCAGGAGATCCTCAGCACACTCAACCACATTCCCACACTTATCCGCTGCGTAGCAGAGAGGGCGCTGTTGAAAACTCTAGAAGGCGGATGCAGTGCACCTGTAGCAGTTCACTCTGAGCTGGAGGACAGTAAGGTATGTACTGTACCTGGCCTCGCTCATACTCGCATTACTATACTGTTGTGTGTTGCAGGCAATGCATAGACAATGCATAAATGACAAGTATCCGCATCTTGCCAACATATGCTTTATCTATGTACTTTGTGCAAACAGGAAATTGTGTGTATGGTGTGTCGATGGTCATACCCTAGCACAACTATTTTCATTGTTGATGTGCCTGGTCTAGACTTTTAATGAGGCCTCACGTCTGAGCAGAATGCATGGCAGGAACCACTGGTGAACGAGACTACCACGCAAGGGCCCTGTTGCAGAAAGAGATACAATCAATAGTAAGTCATATTATGTGTTCAAAATGCACAAATCTGATTGGTTGAAACGCGCAAGTTTTCTGACTTTTCTCTTTCTGCAACGGGGCCAAGCAGTGGAACTTCTTTTTTCTTGAATTCCTGTAAGCTTTAACTAGGAACCAATTAGGAAACGCGTTTACCACTTATGTTTTGCATACACAGGTCGATGGTGTGTTGTGTTGGTGCAAACCATTAGAGCATTACCAGGCACATCAACTACAATGCTTATTATTGGTCACATCCTGCTGTATATATGAGCTAGGAGGACCCATGCCTGTGGCGCGTGGTATACAAAACATCGCAATCATCTGGCCTCAACGCTTCCTGGTCTAGCGCCCCCTCTCAACAAAAAATACACAGTTAATTTTGAGATCCTTCCACAATCATCCAGACTCAAAACGTTAAAAAAAATCAACTTCCGTTTGATGTAATTTGATAACCTAAAGGTAGTAGCAATCATCACCTGCAAGATGAGGGTCATACCTCAAGGCATGTCAATTTGTATAGCCGGACAAACAAACGGACACAACCTCCTCTTTTAGTAGTATACATGTAGATATAAGCACATTGGATGAATTTTGTTGTTAACTGCAGATCCAGATCTTACTGTTAGTTTCTATGCATCTTATCTTGTCCATGTACCACGAACACTGTCAGTTTGCTATCATGTCTTGTGTTATGTTTTCCATGTACAGCTAACCCTGAGTTTGCTATGTTTCTTGTTATATTTTCCCTATACAGCTATCACTGAGTGCAGCTGTCCTAAGCCTGGATGGCTCCGAGCTGCTGGAAGAGCAAAGTACAGTGACACTACCCAAGGAACTTTCACAAGAGGTACAAAACATTTGCATATTTCATGGCCGTCGATTTGGGAAGGAATTCTTTAGTTTGTGGAGGGGGGGGGGGGCTGATGTATTGTATAATCCCTCCCTAATAACCAAAAATTCCTTCAGATCAATGTCCATAGCATATTCTACATGCCATTAGCCATTCACATATTTCATGGGCATTAAGGTACATGTATAAAGGAATTATTTTGATTAAAAATGAGCAAAGAAAATGGGATTCCGAATTTGTAATCACAATATATTTCTGGTCAGTTTATGTTTGAATTAAGGAATTATTTTATAACCTATCTGTGGTCATTTGATCACGATCATGGAAAATATGTTTGATCAGTCAATCATGCAAATGTTTGTACGCACTGTGCAGTGACATTTATTTACGCTCATAAGCACAAGCAAGATCAGGATCCCATGTGTGCACGCTAGTTTTAGCTACGCTCGTTGAACTCTCATAGGCATGTTTTTTCTTGCTTATTTGTTAATATTTGTTCTTTTTGTCGTCTTATCCCTAGCATTCCTTTGATGCCGCATCGCAAGAGGACACGCCCCTTTTCTCCAGCGTCATCGCACCTCTTATATCCCAAGATGCAATGCGCGAGGCAGAAAAACTTGGATTCGACGTCGCCAAGGGGCTCTTTGACAAAGGAGCAGGGCCCATTCTGGAAGCAGCCAAGGAAGAGATAGCAGAGAGGAGAAAATAGTGATTGATTTATTTTGTTACAAATATTCCATACACTACATTTCATCTCATTTTTGGTAAGGGGCAATTCCGAGCAAAGCATTGGGGTGTTACCAAAAATTCACCTCTTTGCAATTTAATCCTGTCAATCATTTATATGGCTACTGTAAGCAGATCTGTAGCCCATTTCATAACACTGTTGTAAGTGTCCTATTATTGTAACTTCCATGGTAACAACTGTAATACTCCATGCTGATTGGCTGTTGACCAGTTAGTTACAATAATTGGACACTTACGATAACTGCAAGGGTTTTATGAAATGGGCTACTGAGCCCCGTTGCAGAAAGAGATACAATTGTAAGTCGGATCATGTGACGTAAAGTGCGCAAATTTCCTGACTTACAATCGATAGTAAGTTGTATTTCTTTTCTGCAACTTGAATAGTGAGAACCTATAATAATAATAAGAGCATAGCTCTTTCAAGGGTTCAATTGCCAACAGTTTTGGGGGTTTTGTGGTTGCACCACATCAGAATTGTCCATTTTTACTTGAATTGCCCATAGTGCAGTCAAAGCCTGTCTATAAAGAATTGAGAAGAATTCTAAAGTCTTTACAGACATGTTCATATTAGAGCTGAGTCAAATCGAATGGCTATTCGATATCCGACCGTGAAGGTCGGATACCGAATACAAATTGGAAATAGGAATATCCGAGAAAAAAAGATTTATTTTTTTTTTTTTTTTTTTTTTTTTTTTTTTCTTTTTTTCTTTCAAATTTCGGATATTCGATATCCGACCGTTTTTACACGACTCATATTCGAAATTCAAAATATTCGATTTGACTCGGCACTAGTTCATATAGTGTAAACTGGGGAGTAGAGGGTTAAGGTCTTAGCAAGCAGGTGATCACTAGTGAAGATGTCAACATATTTTTATGTTTCATAAGAAAAGAAAAAAACATCTAAGGCAGAAGAGTTATTTTTTTTGTTCTACTCAATCCGTTCTTGCCATATAGGGAGAATTCTTCCTCTTAGCTTAAGACAGTCAAGATAGATGCAGTATTATGGAAAATGATAATGAACTAATTTGGTTCATCTTCATCCGTGTATGTAGAATTATGCTACACATAGTACTTGAATTCATTCATTTTATTAGAAGTAGGAAGATGTGGGTTTGGTCATAAGTTTGTTCCCTACCCAAGTCTGCTTGTGACTTAACAGCGGCTCAAACATGCACTCAATATTTTGTGTTTAACCTATGTCTGTGAAGGGCAAGATATACAATGAATGTTCATTTACTCTGCATTTCTATTTTTGTTTTACAATTTCAAGCAGTTACCTCCTGCATCATTATGGTTGTCCAATGATGCTTCCAGTACCATGATGTGTCTTTCGAATCATTTATATGCTTGTACAATCAGTATTATACAAATTCAAAAATTAGATAATTAGATAATTTACTTATGCACTTGCAACTCATTAATTGCTTTTCCCTGTTCCATAATTTAGTACAGTCAAACTTGTGTGTAGTAACAACCAAAAAGAAACAAGAAAGGTGGCTACTGTATCCAGGTGATCTCATTAGACAGGTCCCATGTAATTGCTTTTCTGTGCAGGGGATCACCTTTGGTGGCCACTATAGGCAGGTTGGGTGCTGAAGACAGGTGGACATTATGACAAGTTTGACGATATCATCCATTTTGGTTACAAGTTGTGTATTTAACCTGGGAAGACTTTATAGAATTGACACTTTAAGCAGTGCAACAACAGTCAGAGTAAATTATACAGTCAGCCTCGCATAACTAGATTGTCTACATCCAGTTCGGTATAAATTGATTTTGATATGTACTCTGTTACACACTGATATGTACTCGCTCCTTTCCGTACCTTTTCAAGCAATCAAACCAAATCTACCATGTGTGGATGAAGAAAATGACACTTTAAGCAGTGCAACAATAGTCGGGAGTAGATATACAGTCAGCCTCGCATAACTAGATACTCTACATCCAGTTCGGTATAAATGGATTTCGATATGTACTCTGTTACACACTGATATGTACTCGCTCCTTTCCATACCTTTTCAAGCAATCAAACCAAATCTACCATGTCTGGATGAGGAAAATATGGCAAGGCACGCACTGGGTCCGGGGCCCAAGTCCGGCTCTTCACGCACTGGTCTGCAGTTCCCAGTTGGTCGAGTTCATGGTTTCATCCAAAAGGGTAACTGCTCAAAAAAGGCATGAATACCTGCGCGCGTTGCGTAATTATCGCGCGAAAAGTCGAGGGGGGGTGACAGAAAGCAGGTATGACAGAATCCACTCTTGCTGCTCCCACTTCCTCTTCTCTGCCAGACTGGCCCTCAAAGTCAGTACATCAGACCTGGAGATGGTGCCGATACTGTATCTCCCACAGTCTAGTTCTTGTAATCCCAAAGACTATTCGCCAGGCTTCCATGCACACATAGGGTGGTCCCGACCATGAATGCATACTGTCTCCTTCCCTGGACGACCGTATGGTGGGACTGCAGATATGACAGAATCCACTCTCACTGCTCCCACTTCCTCTTCTCTGCCAGATTGGCCCTCGAAGTCAGTACATCAGACCTGGAAACTGTGCCAAGGCAATATCTAGTCCTGCTGCTTCCACTCACTTCCCTGAAAGATGGACCCCAAGGAGATTACTTTAGAGACCAACGGTGTGAAACAAAAGAATAGGTTGAGTGAAAGTGAAAACATTTGAACTACATGTACATGTATAAAACAAGGTCCGAATATACATGAATTTATTTGTTGACAACTTTGTAATAGAAGTGGCTATAAACAACTGCCTCCAGGAAGTTGCAGGGTTCGCCGTTCGTCAGCGTCTGTTTCATTAAGTACTTGTATTTTGGGTCTTTGACCTCCCTATTCCATCGTCATTCTACTGCTGTTGTTAGTCGGCTGATAACCTGTAGATAGCCTTCTGGTGTGGGGTCTTGAGTGTTTAACAAGCATAGCTTGACATATGAAACCAACTGTTCTTCTACACCACCTCAATAAGTCGACTGATGAAGCTCCCAGGCCTTGTGGTGGTCGCTCCCTGCCTTGGCATATCTCTGGGTAACCTCCGTCCGGGAAACTAAAAAACATTTACAGACATGAACATTGTTTGCTTTCCAATTTTGTTTGGTTTACCCAGAGCCTGTTTTAGTATTTGTTATGCTAAATGGAATCATCTTACTCCATATTATTATTATTAAATATATAGGGTTAAAAATCTCACCACAGAATGCACCAGATTGCATGATTCTGAACCCCAAAATTGAAAAATCTCCCTCGCAGTAGTTCTCGAAAAATGATTAGTGTTCTTTTATGAACTTTTCATGTCTGCATTTAGATATGTCCCAGTTGAGAGAGCAGTGAAAGAGCGAACAGTGTTCATCTCATAATGTCCCATCCCGATGTGTAGTCGAATTTGTAATGGTGTGAAGTGTCTGCGGTGGTATTGTGGAACTTGGTTATGTGATCTGCCAATTTGTAGACTACATGTATCTGTATGTACGCGTTTAATACAGGTGGTCCATGCAGTCTGCAAATTGGCAACAAAAGAAGATATTCAGTTCGCCAGATAATTCAAGAAGCTAAGTTCGAACTGAGAGCGAGTCATTGGTAAAAGATTTTCAGCACGTTTACTTGCTGTTTTGAGAGTAGTTTTTGTAGGCATTCGTTCTCGGATATGTTTTTCAAAAACATGCAAATCTTTAATTTTCGTTCTTTTTCAGATTGTGCAAGGCAGCTGGTGCTAACTTTTTCTAGTGGAATTTATAACCTAGTACAGCATGGCCGCTGAAACTCTGTGGGGCCAGAGTGCGTGTTCCGCATAACATTCCACGGACAGGCAATTTGTGTTCTGTTCAATTTCCATCCGTAGATTTATCAAACGAATCAATAATTTTGCGAAAATAACCGGTCAAACGAATGCTACAATATTGCCAAATATACAAGTAACAGTATTAGTTATATCTTTCATCTCTTCATCGATGCGATTTCGACGTTGGGCTTGTGTTGGAGTTGGACGTTGACTTGGTGTTGGCGGCTCTGCAGTCCACCGCATATGATCGCTCCACTTCGACTTGAGCTTATTCACCATGCCCCTCACCCCGCCGATCTCCTCCCCCTCTTCCATGAGACTATAGTGCTTCGCCAGGCCCTTCACCACCGGCAGGTAGTCCGATAGCGACGTTTTGTGGGCGGAAGCCATCAAGGTGGCCTCTTCTGCTGGCTTGAGACCGGCGATTATCTTTGGTTCGAGATCAAAGACCTCGGACCAGTGGCCCAAGCTTGCCGGTCTCGGCACGCCCGTGATGCGGTCGTTGACCAGGGCCTCCACAGCATGCCGTTGTCTGTCGATGGACTCCAACATGCTCAGCGTAGAATTCCACCTGGTCTCTACATCCTTGACCAGCTTTATGTGGGGCTGACCGGGGTAGTGAATATCCTGTAGTATTTCGTACCGACGCTGAACCGGCTGGGAATTGTTCACCTTCGATACCACTGCTCTGACAGCCATGTACTCGATATGCTGGTGGGATTGCCACATGTCTGTTGTGAAACTGACCCCTTGCAGCGCGCGCTGGAGTTCGTTCTTGACTCCCCGAACGACGGTGGAATAAAGTTCTGGGATGACCGTCTCCGATAAGTGTCGTCGTGATGGTAATGTATACCTCGGCTCCAAGAGTGTCACAAATTCTTGCAATCCCTCGTTTTCTAAACAGGAAACGGGGCAGAGATCGACCGCGATCATCTTGCCGACTGCCCGATCGAGCTCCTTTGCCTTGTCGCTCCCCCGCTCAAACAAACGACGCTGCTCCAGGGTTTGTAGCAGTATCGGCTGCCTTCGGGGAACTACGGGAGGGTCTCTAGCTTGATGCCCAGCTGCCCCATCCGGTCGAGCAGGGGCAGGTCATGCCGCTCCTCCACATTGATCTAGATGTCTCTTCAGATTCGTAATACTCTGACTTCGAGCATCTTTCCCCCTTTTCCTTCGCGTCCCACAATGCCTGCAGATCGCATACTGCTGGTCTTCGGGGTCCACCCTGAAGTGCTCCCAAACTGCTGATTTTTTCTTTGGAGCCATTAGAACAGAAACAAACGAGCGAGATTATGCGAGAGTATGATGTCGAGCTTTGGTAAACCGTGAGAGCAAATGACACACATATATTTTGTCTTGCCGTTTTTATTAGCTTGAGCAAAACAACGATGAAGAAAATCCATCATACCTTTAACCCATAACAGCGTAACTGCCTAGGGAGGTTGAGAGGTCTTCCAGGTGTAAAATTTGGTTGCGTCCGTCGGGGTAAAAGAGTGAAGTCAGTCGGGCCACCATGTAGTCCCAGTCATCGTCCGTGTCGCCGGTTAAGTCAAATGTCCCACCCCCCTTCTGCCTGCAGATTTGCTTGTACACCTGGCTGTCTGGTGCCTGGTGTTTCCAGCCAGCTTGGAACTTAATCTGTAAGAGGAAAAGCTCCCAGGCCTTGTGGTGGTCGCTCCCTGCCTCAGCATGTCTCTGGGCAACCTCCGACCGGAAACCAAAAACCCACTAGACTATAATGGCCACCTGTCTGTAGCACCCACGTTGGGCTGGGGTAATTGATCCACCTCTAATCGCCTGCTATTGGGCAGAGATACCGCCTCCTCCAATCGCCTACTTTAAGGCAGAGGAAATCTTCCTTCGACGGGCCGCTAGACTGTCTCTTACTCATTGTCGAGCCCGCCTCGCTGGCGGCCGGGCGCGGGGCCTACCCGCTAAGCGAACAGTCCAGAAAATTACATACCATAATCAAGAACCAATGCCCTGGCATGGTGGTCCCCAGAAAATAGTGCTGACCTCTGGATCTCACCCATTGCCAGGGTGAGAAATTCTCTGGTCAGGCCCCCATTGTCCACGCCAAACTCCCCGGCAAATTTTACACTCGGGCGTGCCCGCGGATCAAATCTCGCCTTCTTGAAGCCACGGTAGTCTCCATTAAGGACCCTATTTCTCTGTACATTGATGATATTAGACTGGAGCTCTGTTGATGTAACGGTCTCCAGCCCGAACAGGATATCTTTGAATGATCTGAAGAGGGAAATGGATAGATCTTGGTAATTCAGTTGGCCATTAGGTGAGATACCCAAAAGAATGCAGGTGTATTTATTATCCCTAACCAGTGGGGGGGTGGAATCCACCCCCCTTGACTTTTCGCATGATAATTCTGCAACGCACACAGGTATTGCCGCGCGACTCCATGAGTTTTCTCATTCAAGTCCCGTCGCAAACAATCTCGACCCACTCTCTCTTTCCCATTCCCTGTTCGCAATATTTATTTATACAGGCATCCTTCCCTATTACGCGGAAAATGGCAGCTGCATTCCCACGCGAGTTTGGGTTTAGAAATATTGGATCGCATCCTTGTATGATGTACTTATCTCCAGGTTTTGATGTAGCGTCTTCTTGAGACTTGAAGACAACTTGTGCTAGCTTTCGCTTCTTTAAAGAACTGGGAGTAGGAGTGTTTGATTCATCTGACACTGTAACTTCTTCCTGGAGTGCAGCTGCTGCCTCCTATATTAAGTTCAGTCCGCATTCTCCACAGATACGTTTCGTTCTACGATTCTCTGCTCCACAGGAACCACCCAATTTCCTTCACTTATCGTACTGGCGTCCTTCCCTATTTGCTGGAAAATAGCGGCTACATTACCGTGCGAGTTTGGGTTGAGAAATATTGGATCGCGTGCTTGTATTATGTATTTCTCTCCAGATTTTGATGTAGCTACATGTACTTCTTTGGCCTTGAAGACGACTCGCTCTACCTTACGCTTCTTGAAGAACTGGGAGTGTTCGATTTATCCAACACTGTAAAGTCTTCCTCCTATAAGTTCAGTCCGCATTCTCCACAGATCGTTTTGTTCTACGATTCTCTGCTCCACAGGGACCACACAATTTCCATCGCTTATCATACTCTTGTTTTGTTACAGTTCAATGGTCAATGTCATCAGTACATGATATAATTCCATTCTGATCAGTCACAATGTGTTGTTCTGAAATAACCTTTTTGTATTCACTCAGTGAGAGTCTGATAAAGAGACTTGTAGTGAAGTTTGCTTAGTTCAACAATAAGAGTACTGTCATCATCATTAATGCTAGTAGAATGTCAATAACAAGTTTTGTTACTTAACCTTTTTCATGGCTTCAATTCAGCATCTTCCTGGGAATTTGATTCAACCTGGTATGCGTTATGTTCCCCGGCGTTGTACATGTATATCGGGCCCTTGGTCTTGTGTTCTCGTCGAGTGCTTTTCGTCAATGCCGCATTAATCTGCTTATACGGTCGTCTGGATCGCTGGTCTGCGTGTTGGCATCTTCATTTAACAATTCTTCCCAAACCTATAAAAATGGCCTCCAGGCAGGTGCAAGGTCTCGTTGCACCACACAGTGGTCTCTCCGTTGGCAAGAACATGATAAGTGTTTTATGCTCCTCCGCGTTGTAGATAGGGCCTTTCGTTTTGTTGTTATCCAGCGCCTTCAGCAATGGCGCATTAACCTGTTGATGTGATCGTCTGGATCACTTGTCTGGGTGTTGGCGTCCTCATTCAGCAGCTCCTCCCATACTTCATCGTCTTCTTCTGCTTGACAATTGCTGAAACCCTTTTAGGAATCCTCTTCAACAGGCAATGTCTGGTTTTCTCCTTTAAAAACGTCCTCTGTGCTTTCTTCTTTATGTAATCTCTCTTTTTTGTGATGAATTCTTCGCACCTATCATCTCAAGAAGAAGAACCTGATCGGTAAATCATTTGTTCCAAAGATCATCATCATTGTCCGACTGGATTTCTAGCAGCTCTGGCTCAGAGCTATCAGAGTCGCTATCTGACTGCCACTCGACCTCATCTCCATTTTCTTCATTTTCTTCATTCAGGTCGTCATCTACCTCCTCTGCTTCCCCATCAATTATTCCATATGTTTTCAGCAATGCCTTGTCTTCACTGTCAGCAAAAGTCTGTATTGTCTCCATCAAAACAGTGACTTGCTCTAGTGTTCGTTTTATTAGAGCTTCTTTCTTGTGGAAGTCCTCTAAGCCAAAATCCTGTTTTTTTGCACTCTTCCCTGATGCTGCACATGCTGCATATTTGATTAACGTGCAGTCTTTCTGAGTGGAAGCCAGTTGGCATATAGCCCTCAGAGACTCTTTTGTCATGCCCATAGTATTCCCTTTCTGGGTTGGACCAAACTGCTGTAGGCCCTTCTGCAGCTGCATGTAATCAATTCCATCTTCTTTTGGCATGACATAGAGGCAGTCAATCATAATAATAACCAAGGGCATTCCCATTAGATGACGAACTACTTAGTGTGGCGTGACTGCAGGCGTCGTCCAATTACAGGGGTGTTGCTGGTGGTGTTGTGCGGGTGCCGGATGTAGAGGGTGTCAGTAGTGTTGGGGATGACGGAGCCTCGAGGAGGGGATTACAAGTTTCTGTGCCTTCAAAATATGTGATGCTGGAGTCGTATCATTACAAGTAGTATCATTGCTGTACTTACTCGTCTGCCTCGCCTCTAAATCTGTCTCTAGATATCTTGACGGCATAGAGTTTCGAATTAGGGGTTAGGATTAGGATTAGGGTTTCATTCAGTTTTCTATACATTGATCACCACGATGGGTTCTCACTTTCCCATCATATACGATTTCATCCTCTGTTGTGGAGGCATCAGTTGTCCCATCACTGATCACGCTGAGGAATTTTGAGGTCTGGACACGCTTTACCAATCTCCTGCGTTCCACCTGAAAATGCAATTTATGTTAAGAAGTATTACATTTCCATTCAGTTTTCTACTACATGTATATTGTACGTACATGTACCATGTGCGTTTGGTGATATCGTCAAACAACACTTTCCTACAGACACGTCGCTTACGGAGCCCCTTCCTATTATCAGTGCTGATAAGTTCAAATATGTGATGCTGGAGTCATCATTACGAGTAGTATCATTGCTGTACTTACTCGTCTGCCTCGCCTCTAAATCTGTCTCTAGATATCTTCATGGCATAGTGGTTAAGAAGTACTACATTTCCATTCAGTTTTCTATACATTGATAATCAATGGATATCATTTTACATCTATAACGTTTAATGTTTAAATAAGGAAAAGTACAGTTTTCGTCAGTGGCAACCTGCCTCACATCCAGACCATGTTCTTCCACCTTTTTAGGTCCCGCTACGTCATGCCTAACTGGACAGTCCTTAAGAACCGGGCATGAAATGTCCGGAAATTCTGCCAGCACCTGGGCATAGCGATTTGGCTCTGCTGTAGTCATGGGCGTCAATACTTACGTAATACCCATTCATCAGGGGGGGATGGATGAATGGATCATCCCCCCCTGATCAATGGGTATCAATGACAGATCGACGCCCGTGGCTGTAGTAGCGAACACTGGACTGAGGGGTTGTTGCTGGGATGGAACTCCCTGTACTGATAGATTGGTAGTGTTGTCCAACAGGCGATTCTTGGATACGTCCACAAGGAGGTTAAAGTGCCTGAAGAAGTCACTACCGAGGATCGCGCATGGCGTATCGGCTAAGATAAAGATCCATCGACATGTCCGTCTGAGCCCTATATCGAGGGTAAGGGAGCGTTGCCCATAAGTGGCAGTAGGGGTCCCGTTGGCTGCCCGTAGAGTTAATGAAGCAGGCTGTTTCCTGTCTTGTGCAGTGGGGGGAAATACGCTCACTGCAGCGCCTGTGTCAACGAGGAAATCCCTGTTCGTAGTCCGATCACGGACGTAAAAGAGGCAGCTATGAGAATGGGCCGTACCAGGAGAACACGCTGCGGCTACCCCCTGGTTCACTCGTTTCCCTGAGTGGACGGTGGGGAATAGTTGCATGGTGGCATACATTTGTGCGCCTTAGCACCAAATGTGTGATGGTACCAGCACTTACCGCCGAAATCCTGGTTGCGTCTACTGCGATTACGCCTTTGCCGGGATTTCGTTAGCTGCTCTTGAATGGAGGCAACCTGTGTGGAGAGGGCAGCCAATTGTCCAGCCAGGGTGGGATCTGATGGAGCTGGTACAGTCGGTGTAGGGGCAGGTGGAGTTACCGCAGTAACCTGCGGAATGTGCACCTCCATGATCTTGTCGGCGAGGGAGGCTAATTGTTCCAAGTCCACAGAGTCACTAGATGATGCTAAGATAGCCTGCACGTTGGGGGGTAACCGCTGAAGAAAAAGTTGCTTGAAGATCCCCTGATCAATCTTCTGGTCCCCCAAGAGCTGTCTCATGTGGCGTAACAAACGGGTGGGCTTCCCATCCCCTAAGTCGACTTCATTGAGTAGGATCGTTTGATCCGTTTGATGAGTTCGGCCTTGAGGGTGGAGTAGGGTTTGTCTTTGGGCCGTTCGATGACGATATCCCTGACCTCTACAGCAACTTCCGGTTGAAGGGCTGATACAATATGGTTGTACTTGGTTTCCTCAGTTGTGATGCCCCTTGTGAGAAATTGAGCCTCTGCTTGGGCGAACCACAGCATGGGGTCTGCTGGCCAGTAGGGTGATAGCTTGACTGAGACATATCCCACTGATGAGGAACCACTAGCATTGGTCGTCGGAGTCTGAGCCGACGCTTCCATGGCCAAATATTTCGAACGTCTAAAAGTACAAATTCAAATTTCTTATCAAACGTTAATAGGAACGGCAGGGTCACCAATTTAGGAAATTTAATGGGATTTAAAGTGGTGAATTTTGAATGTTAAACCACGGAATCAAATTTATGCAAATTAAATTAATTATCTAAACTAAAAGAAATTTGGGCGTCAATATCAATCACCGTCAAACGTGCATGTTCTCCCTTGCAAATTTCCTAATTCTTATTCTTCTTTCACTCTTTAAAATTAACACTATTAAACTAATAAACCACTAAATTTCAAACAAAAAGTAAATTCAACAAATATCTTAACTTTTATTAATCAACCAAAAATAAACTTCAAATTTACAATTTGTTATTATTTTACGTGACTGTACAAATTATGTGACATTCAATCACAGGTTAGCTTAATGCGATCTCTGGCATGGATTATAACACTAATAATCCAAACTAATCATGTACAAAAACGTGTCACAAATGATCACAGTTTACATATTAATTGATGTGTGATTTAATATGAATAAAGATTAATTTAGAACAACCTAATCAAGCCTACAACAACCACAAAAATGACTCGTAATGACTAATGAATTTAAACGACACGTGCGTATGAGTAATCCAGAAAGCTCAAATTAATATAAGCTTAGATTGAGTTGTGTGAGTCTAAGTAAATTGACACAAATATAAACTCTAATGCTGTTTACAAATTAGTGAAGTATCCACATAGATTACACGACAACTTGGTAATGGTATTTGTAATCGCCAAAAGGAAACAAACAAACGTGCCAAAAATACCACGTAATGTAATACGTAATTGACCTCTTTAAAAATGTCAATAATGGTACTGGTTTGAACATCCCACAGGGCTGCTTTGATGCGTTCTTGCAAAAAGAGCTAGATCTTGCGCGAAAGGAGGAGTGTAGACAGCTGACTTCACATACCCCCACAAGAAAAAGTCCAAGGGCGTTAGAAAATGATTAAACATTTGTCCAGATTGGGAATGTGCGCAACACCAACGGCCACTGCCAAAGAAGCTTGCTTCTTGATAACGGCCGACTCTCCATCTGAGGGCCCTTTCCCATGACGGGATCCAAAGAAATGGTGTTCTGTTGGTGTGGGATTGCTTGAGACATCAAGGAAGGCGCCCCTGTATTGACACGCACAGCCATCAATGAATCGAATGATTCGACTTATGTTGAGGTGGTGTGCCTCACGAAGGTGTTTCAGAGCGTGCTTAAAGAAGAGATTCACGGCATTGTAGTCGTGTTTGTGGTCGTCGCTTATGTATACAAGAGAGTGGGTAGTGACATGCATGTCCTGAGGAGATTTGTAAGAACAAACTATAGGGTGTACTGTCACAGTGGTGTGCGACCAGCGGGCCGACTGCACCTCCTCTTTATTGTGACTCCAATCTATAATTGCTCTGACACCTGTTGTCCATACATCAAACATTTTTTTTTTTTTTTTCATACGTATGCTTTGACAAAATCATGAGCATCATCTGATTTTGCTTCAGAATCTACTCCTGCAATAAATCAAACATTCTATCTCTATCAGCGTCCTCATTTCTAGCCAGTACAAAGGAACAGGCAGAGGAGAAGAAACAGCTGGATGGCAATGACAATGATTTTTATTTCTCAAAAACGGCCCCTCACGGGGACATGGGAAAAATACAAAGATACAAGTGTATATGACGCGGAAAGGGCGGGGGGGACAGCTGGTGGCGATCATAAAAAGCCTGCTGCAGGGACTGGACCGTCTGCCTACTACCAAAGTATTTCCTTAACACCCCAATAATTTCATTGGTGTCTGTGATTTGGGCATGACACCTTATCTCTTGCCTAGCTTGCCCTTCTAAGTGTGATATAATCACATCAGCCCTCTGGCCTACTGGAATCTGCAGTTGTTTGCAGTAATTGTCTACTGCCTCCAACCAGTCAGCCAGCGACTGACCCCCCGAGCCTGAAAAATTAACCAGTTTCAGCGGCCTAACCGGCGCGAAACGACAGCCTTTCAGAGCTTCAGTTACACCCGCTACAATATCAGTTACTGAGCTATCATCCATCTTAATGTAATCTACTTAAGCGTACAACACATTAAACACAGTATAGTGCAATATCTAGGCAAAGATGGGACAGCCGCCTTGGTCGAGGATCTGCAATACCTATAACACGCCACTGTCTAAGGAGAAGGATAGTCAACAATGGTTAGCACCAATGAGAACATGTATACAAATAACGTATGGTATATATTCATTCACAACCACACACAAGACATCAAATAACACTGAGAATACAGGTTATATTAAACTCCAGTTCATTTCACCCATTCGGCTAACCGAACGCGTGGTTTCAGAATCCAGTTCAAATATTATGTAAAAGTTATATCAAAAGTCGATCCACACAACGTGAATGTCTCCCTTTTTTTTTTCGGTTAAGCCGAAGAAAAGGATCTTTTATATTTTTTTGTTAATTTCTCACCACCCGCCGTGACGTCCAAGGCGGCGGCTCCTTGGTCCATCCGATCCCCCTCGAACCCGGCGGAAAAGCTTCGTTGTGGCTCCGGCTGCGATGTCGCTGCGATGTCCGGCTGCGATGTCCTGCTGCGATGTTCTGCTGTGATGTCCCACTGCGAAGCTCTGCTTCTGCCGAGGTCGAGGACGATTGCACCCCCTTCCCCCCGGGGGGTACCCGTGGTAAGAGCGGCCTCCGGCTTCCTGTCGGCGCGTCCACCGTCACGTCGATCCCACTATGCACCAGCCCGGGGTCCAAGCACTGTTGGCACTCCCTGTGCCTAGGCCACCGTTGTAAGTCAATACTATGCCGGCCAGTCGACTGGAGGTTTCAGTCTCGCCTTCGTCACCCCAGACGATCCCCTGGTAGATGAGGCCCGCGCTCCTACACCATCGGCGCGTGCATTGAAGAATCTCCCGGAATGGTGGCCTGCCACTCCGTCGCCGTATAAATTAAATCGGAATTGTTCTCGAAGAAATTTCCGGCGTACAATTCGCCCATGCCAGCGCCGATACCACACACGTAAGTCAGAGGCAGGCAGTACGCGTGCGGTTAAAACGATAGCGTGGCTCGCCACCTATGAATACTGTCACGTGAGAGTTTATTTTATATATAATTAAAGCCAGAATCGTAAACGGAAGATCGAGTTAGAGTTCGACGTCGATTTAACACACCCCTCTCAGGCCTCCATCTGACGCGGAAAGGGCGGGGGGGGACAGCGGGCGACGTGCCGCCGGGGCTCAGGGGGCCACAGTTCTTTGATTCACCCCCCGCTCTCGCGCCAACGAAAAATGACAAATACGGGTAACACGAGAAACAGCAAACACGAATCGACACGGCGTAAAATTAGATTTAGAAGTTCATGCTGGTTTATTAACGGAATAATAATTACTCGCCCTAGCCATACAGTGGCAGGGAATTAGGCGAATAATATAAAAACATATTGATCAGTTCGCTCTTCTACAGGCTGGGCAGAGCCTTTTTAAATCGTGAGTTAGTCGGTTGACATCGTAGCGGTACCGAACGGATCGAAAGAAAAACTAACTATTTCCAATTCCCCCCGGCCGTTTTAAGCCCAAAACCCACTCACTTGCCCCAGCAACAAGAGTATTACTGCGCCCCCCAAATTACAATAAACCTCACTAAATTCTTAAGGACTATGTTCTTTCTTGTATGAAAGTACCCTCCTCCGCTGTGGTGCGAAACGGCTCAATCCGCATTCACTCCCACGGTATAACATGCACACACACACACGCCCACGCCCCAATCTAACCACGTGCGCGCCCACACACTCTCATTCAATCATCCATCCAATCAAAACATACTCTCATCAACACGTATCCGCCCACAACATTCCAACGTCGACCGAGCGGGGGGAGGGTAATTATAAACAATGAAAGAACATCTCAAGAATTCAAGTTATTCTTAAACTATCAATCCAACGACCACAGCTGCCACTTGTTGACAGACTATCGCTGCTATCCTTAACCCCAGCAGCCCTGTTGCCACTTGTTGCCCGACTAGCCCCGTTCCGCTACATATATAAACATATATACATGTATAGACGTACATGTACCTTGGAGTGCGGAGTCCGCTATCGTCGGATAAACATATATATATATATGCGTAAATATTAAAAGGACTAAATATTTACATTAAGTTAAGTATAAACATGATTTTTAAAAATTAAAACAATCTTTGGCAACACTTTGGCATCATTTAACACCTCGCAAGAAAATATGAACAACAATATAATAAATAGCACAACTTTAAACGAACACACACATGGCGTGGAGATGTGGAAATCATTCCTTTTGCTTTGACAAAATCATCAGCATCTCCCTGGTTCTGCTTCTTTAGCTGCTCCTGCAATGATTTGAATCTCTTGTCTTGTCTGATGTTCTGTCTCGGCCTCCTCCCTCCTGAACTCCAACTCCTTCTCCCTCATTTCGTGGTCTACCTCCAGCTTGCAGAGTAAAAACTGGCTTGTTGTGTTCTTCCTCCTCTTGGGTTCCTCAGACTTTAGTCTTCCAAAAGGGCCAAAGTAAAAAATTTCCTTCGCCGTGAGGTCACTGCATACTTGTTCTCCAGCGGGCTGGTCAGCTGGTAGATGCCCATTGCTCTGTCACTAGCCCTCCTCATCATCGCTTGAATCAGACATTCTATGGAAGATGGTTGTTGGCACGAGTTGCGCTTTATTATACTGCCGAATGTAAGGGAAGATGCCTGCCGCCTTGAAACCATTGGCAGCCACTTGTGGTTTGGCCGACACCTCCTCCCATGCCTTGTTAAAGACCGAAGCATAAACATGATTTTAAAAAATTAAAACAACCTTTGGCAACACTTTGGCATCATTTAACACCTCGCAAGAAAATATGAACAACAATATAATAAATAGCACAACTTTAAATGAACACACACATGGCGTGGAGATGTGGAAATCATTCCTTTTGCTTTGACAAAATCATCAGCATCTCCCTGGTTCTGCTTCTTTAGCTGCTCCTGCAATGATTTGAATCTCTTGTCTTGTCTGATGTTCTGTCTCGGCCTCCTCCCTCCTGAACTCCAACTCCTTCTCCCTCATTTTGTGGTCTACCTCCAGCTTGCAGAGTAAAAACTGGCTTGTTGTGTTCTTCCTCCTCTTGGGTTCCTCAGACTTTAGTCTTCCAAAAGGGCCAAAGTAAAAAATTTCCTTCGCCGTGAGGTCACTGCATACTTGTTCTCCAGCGGGCTGGTCAGCTGGTAGATGCCCATTGCTCTGTCACTAGCCCTCCTCATCATCGCTTGAATCAGACATTCTATGGAAGATGGTTGTTGGCACGAGTTGCGCTTTATTATACTGCCGAATGTAAGGGAAGATGCTTGCCGCCTTGAAACCATTGGCAGCCACTTGTGGTTTGGCCGACACCTCCTCCCATGCCTTGTTAAAAACCGAAGCATAAACATGATTTTAAAAAATTAAAACAATCTTTGGCAACACTTTGGCATCATTTAACACCTCGCAAGAAAATATGAACAACAATATAATAAATAGCACAACTTTAAATGAACACACACATGGCGTGGAGATGTGGAAATCATTCCTTTTGCTTTGACAAAATCATCAGCATCTCCCTGGTTCTGCTTCTTTAGCTGCTCCTGCAATGATTTGAATCTCTTGTCTTGTCTGATGTTCTGTCTCGGCCTCCTCCCTCCTGAACTCCAACTCCTTCTCCCTCATTTTGTGGTCTACCTCCAGCTTGCAGAGTAAAAACTGGCTTGTTGTGTTCTTCCTCCTCTTGGGTTCCTCAGACTTTAGTCTTCCAAAAGGGCCAAAGTAAAAAATTTCCTTCGCCGTGAGGTCACTGCATACTTGTTCTCCAGTGGGCTGGTCAGCTGGTAGATGCCCATTGCTCTGTCACTAGCCCTCCTCATCATCGCTTGAATCAGACATTCTATGGAAGATGGTTGTTGGCACGAGTTGCGCTTTATTATACTGCCGAATGTAAGGGAAGATGCTTGCCGCCTTGAAACCATTGGCAGCCACTTGTGGTTTGGCCGACACCTCCTCCCATGCCTTGTTAAAAACCGAAGCATAAACATGATTTTAAAAAATTAAAACAATCTTTGGCAACACTTTGGCATCATTTAACACCTCGCAAGAAAATATGAACAACAATATAATAAATAGCACAACTTTAAACGAACACACACATGGTGTGGAGATGTGGAAATCATTCCTTTTGCTTTGACAAAATCATCAGCATCTCCCTGGTTCTGCTTCTTTAGCTGCTCCTGCAATGATTTGAATCTCTTGTCTTGTCTGATGTTCTGTCTCGGCCTCCTCCCTCCTGAACTCCAACTCCTTCTCCCTCATTTCGTGGTCTACCTCCAGCTTGCAGAGTAAAAACTGGCTTGTTGTGTTCTTCCTCCTCTTGGGTTCCTCAGACTATAGTCTTCCAAAAGGGCCAAAGTAAAAAATTTCCTTCGCCGTGAGGTCACTGCATACTTGTTCTCCAGCGGGCTGGTCAGCTAGTAGATGCCCATTGCTCTGTCACTAGCCCTCCTCATCATCGCTTGAATCAGACATTCTATGGAAGATTGTTGATGGCACGAGTTGTGCTTTATTATACTGCCGAATGTAAGGGAAGATGCCTGCCACCTTGAAACCATTGGCAGCCACTTGTGGTTTGGCCGACACCTCCTCCCATGCCTTGTCAAAGACCGAAGCGAAGGTCGTCTTGGTGACCACTTGGCCGTATTTTCCCGATTTTTAATTTTAAAAAAAAAATTAAAAATAAATTAAAAATTATTAAATGTATAGAGACAACATTTAAACGTAAATCTGACCAAATCTTACCTAGTAATTTTGGAAGAATTATGAAAAATGGGTCGAGAATGCATTTAATACTCAAAAACGTCAAGGCCTGGACCCCTGTCGCAATGGACTTTGTGCTTGCAATGTGCACTTCCCGCACACTTGTGCAATTATGCTGCGACTTTGGACCCTCGGCCAATTTTGTCCCTCTTTCCAAAATTCAAATGTTGGCAAGTATGAGGATGTAAAATTTGTAGTAACAGTCTTACATTTTCTCCAGATGGAGCAATTATTGTGACTCCAGATCTAATAATTGCTCCGCCACCCATTGCCTATACTTGAAACCTGTGTAGTGTCCACTTTCTTCAGGAAAAGCACCATGGATTTAAATCACAGGTAATAATGCTATGACATGAAAGAAAATGTATCATAATTAGATGAAAATGATCTTCTAATTGATGCTCCAACACCAGTTGCCCAAACCTGTGTAATGTCCATTTGCAGCAGGGAAAGTATCATGGATTTTTGGAAACTGCGCTTGCAGGAATTACTCTTCTATTCCCTTTCCCCAGTGTCTTGTGGACCATAGCCGTGAAAGATTTGTATGCCGTATGCAGTGAGGTGATATCATTTGTAAAAAAAAAACATCAGAATGTTAGTCTGCTTTGTAGCATTTCTTAATTCTCCATAATTTTAAGGCACTTTTTGATGGAAGACTAATATGCTGCATGCCGCAACATCCTGCAGTATGGTGATGTAATCTGTGAAATACTGCGAATACTACACAGAACTGAAGTTACTCATATATGTGGAAAAAGGCTGGATATCTTTCCGACCTTGCCGTAATTCTCATCCTTTTTTCTTTGGTCAGTCAGTTTTATCCAAATATAGTCTGCTTTTACGCACTTCTTCTACATATTTTCTAGCACTTATAAACCCAGCGCAGACAGAGCTGACTCAACCCGATCTGATTATTTTTCAGTCTGATAGGCTCTGTGTGCGTTGCCTCACGACTCAGATTTTGCCAGTCGGAAGCCAATCGGAAGCCAATCGAACTCCATTCAACATGTTGAATGGGCCATGACTGAATCGGACCAACTGTGGCTTTCAGTCTGGTTGGGTCAGATCTGGTAGAGTCTGCTCTGTCTGCGACAGGCTTTAGATGGAAGATTTAGTGGCATTTGGAATATTTACATTTCAATAGTATGTTCAAACTATCTCTTTTATACCAAGTTGAACACAAGGTTTGACTGTTATGCGAGGTTGACTGTACAGGCCTATAAATTCCGTTAATGATCCTCAATATATTGAATGGTTCAATTGAAGGAATATTTTGTTTTCAGATTTTGTATGCACATATTGCAGGTACATTTTTCCATTTCCTGTATTAAAATTACATCATCATCACGGGTAGTTTGCATATACTTTTTATATTGTAGTGGAACTTCTTTATAAAGAGGTCCTTGGTACCATGTTATAATTTTGTTGTATCAAGTACTGATCTCTTTTGATCATGGTAAAAAACAAAACAATATGATCTGGGACCAGTAAAATAATGCAGGTGTCATTTGTATGACGCACCTCTTGACCCGCGGGAAAGGCGTCATGGATGCATCCATGACGCACCTTTCCTGGGGGTCAAGCGGTGCGTCATACAAATGACACCTGCATTACCATGACATAAAATGTGACCGGCTATAACAAAACCATGCACTTGTCAGTAAAAATCAAAATGTAGATTTTCCTACCATTAGAAAGGCCTCATCACAAGCTTTCATTTGATGCTTTGTTCTAACAAACTGGTCAATAAATAAAAGTGCAGGGTTTTGCTATAGCCGGTCACTTAGGCCCGTATTCACAAAGGAGGTTTGTAGGAGGTTTGTACAAACCATGGTTTGACCAAGGTTTACATCTATGGAATGCCATTTGTAAACTGATAGAGAAGGAATGTAAACTCCATACTTGTTAACAATGTGGATGTACAATTTACGGTATGCGAGCAGCACTCCATAGATGTAAACCATTGTCAAACCATGGTTTGTACAAACCTCCTACAAACCTCCTTTGTGAATACGGGCCAAATGGTTTGTTATATCCAATCTCTTCATAATGAAGTTCCTCTGTATAATGTAGTTGGGAATTTGAGATGTACATGTAGCTGTACACTACTATATTACTTATTTAATTCAGGCTCGGGTCTATGGAGAATACATGTTGTAGCAAAATCAATCAGTCCTGAACGGGTTAATAAAAAGAAGTGATATTTGTTCTTGCGTTGTATTTACATTATAATTCTTAGTTTCATAATGTTCTTATGTTATACTGCACCTTAGGGTTTGTCTATTAATTTATATACACATGTATAGTTTGTGCCTTAATTCTCACAACCGAGATAAGGGTCTAGATTTGGATTGATAGTCTTATGCCAAATGTACAAGTATTATGTGCAATGCCTTTATTTTGTTAGTCAAATAAGCATCAATGTACATGTATGTTACATGTAAATGTGATTGTAGTTTTCCATAGATTTTTAGAAAGGAATACAAATTGTGGAGGATATAAATTTATCTTGTTTGTGTGTGCTTTACTTTGTAACTTTCTGACTTTGTAAATGTTTGAATGTGAATATGTGTGGTTGTCTGAACTCTGAAATGTCTGAATGTGATCCATTAACTTTGTCAAATGTGACCTTACACCACAAAACGACCGTTATGTCGCTGTAGTAGTTTCTCTTTTATTGGCTAAAAAAGACAAATTTTTTTCAAAATATGAGATATAGGATTTTGGTATTTCCTGAATAAACATATACTAATCTACCTTCTGGGAAATTTTTAGCGTCAGGAATCATGTTTAAATATTAATTTTCCATTTAATAAATGTGATCTTATTACAGCGCTTGCATAGACACTGATCTTTTACGCGGCCCGTTTCTCCCTTATTTTAAAAATGCTTCAGCCGTATGACATATCTTTGGCATTTATTTTGAAAAGGTTTGCTTAGTCCAAATATGACAAATTATATACCATTTTAAAGGTAATGGCTTCTATTTTAATGTTAAATGAAAATTAGGAAAATCATTTTCCCAACTTATCGGTCGTTTTGTGGTGTAAGGTCACAAATTCAACCATGATCACTTGGAGCTTCCACATTTCTCTTTGACTTTGCCGTTTGGCTTCTGATAATATAACAAAATGAAATATAATTACGGAGACATTATTTGATACAGCAAGTATTCCAGAACACTCGAGGTCAAAATCAACGGAAACAAATATCTTTTTTGGAGAAAAACAAATCATGAAGTTAGTGGGTCACTTTAAAAATTCATGTTGAAGTGGTTCAGGTGATCAATTGCTATTTGGAAATTGTTTTTTGTTTTTTCAACTTAGGGTGTATAAACACACACACACACACACATTAAAAGGATAGTACAGTTTTGGTAGAGAGAGCACGTTGAGAAATATTTTGTTTGTGAGGTTATACAAAACTAAGTGCACAATTTTCAAAGACAAAATAAACTATATTTTATCAAAAATCAATTTAGAAACAGCTCAAATATTGATAAAAATATATGATTGGAATAAACGTCAGGGCCCAATAACTGTAAATCCCACTGTTATGACAATTTAGCATAGTGCCTTTAAACATGTTTGTGATGACCTCTTCATTATTCTAACCCTCTTGTGTTAAGACTGCTTTTTTTTTTTTAGCTGTTTGTATTCTTTTCTACCATTCAAGCATCATTGAATTATAACCTAGTTTCAATGATTATTTACTAAAACTGTACTATCCCTTTAAGAATATTAGTTATTTCAAGAACATATCTATTAGACATTGTGAATTTGATACACACACACTCACACACCCAAACACTACACGTTGATGGAGAAAATGCAAAAAGATGACAATTGCAACCATCATAACTACCTGGTAATATTTAAAAAATATATTTACAAGATGTACATGTATGTTTTACAAACACCAATACACAAATAAGGAGAGAACAAGTACAATAATGTACCTTTCACCAACAAATTCAAAAACGGGTTTACACAAGTATGCTGAATTTCTTTCTTTACCCCAAGAAATGACAATAGACCGATTTGGTTTTAAGTCCACATGACATACTCAAGTGCTTCGAGCACATCTGGCATGCCAAACAAATATTTCTGTGTTACATAATGGTTAATAAAAGTTCAAATAACATTTTGCTCTACTCTGCTTGCATTCTTCGTACAACTCATTCACAAAGGAAGTTTCCATGAACCATGGTCTACATCTATGAAGTGCTGCTTGCAGACAAGTGAAACAAATGTCGTTAGTGCTTGCTGACCAGCAAATTCCACCATCTGAGAAGATAGACATTCATTTGGTGCATTTAGCAAATGTGTAGCATCGATATTTTAACAAATAAAGAGAGCACAGTCTTTCTTTGTTAGTTTACAAATAGACCATGGTTTAAACCATGGTGTATGTACACAAACCTCTTTGTGAATTCCAGCGAATATTTGACTGTCCCACCATCGTATTAAGCAATCAATATAGAGACTGCATGTAATATGTTTGCAGCATAGTTCTAAACCATACACACATGCAATTCAATTTAGGTACGGAAAAGGCAATGCGACATGGGGTCAACTCACTGTTTGTATAAATGCAATCAACTGGCCCCTTTGTACGATAAGAATTGCGTTTGAATCTTTGATATAAACAAACAACTTTTTTGCGAAGGTAATGAAAGGTTGCATTTGATTTGAAGGCAGTTGTGTTAACCATAACTCTTAATTTGCAGTAGGCACAGGATGATCGATTCAAAGAACACTTAAAACATATCTTGTGAAATAGCCAAGAAATATTCTTCTTGTAATCCCATATTTTACACTTATTCTGGGGAAATGAAACACAGTTCTATAGCACTATGTGTGCAACTAGGAGGCACCTGGCTGGAATGCTCCCCAGGGAGTGAAAACTGAGCACTTTGTGTGCAGGATTGATTGCAGTGTGTATCAGGTAAACAAAGTAATAATAATGATGCGTCGAAAGACAAAACTTGCCCTATATAAGTAGCCAGCATTATTATTATGCTAGCCTCCCTACCAATTTTTCTTTCTTTATATTTGCCCATCCAGGCAAGGACAATCAGGAATTTTTCAAATTTTACTTGTCCATGGAAACAATGAACAAACTAGATGGATCTTCGACTGCACCCAGTCGAAAATGATGCCTCCGCCATTACGCAATTTATTTATATCAAGCCCAAATCAACATGTATATGTACACTGAATTAATTCTGTCAACTCAATTTTGATGGTACTCTGTCTTTTAGATCTTATCACAATTATGAGCTATACGTGACCTTGACCTTTGCCCTCATGACCCCAAAATCTAATGACTACAATTGCTCCCTAAGATACATTCAGGTATCAAGTTGGATTGAAATCTGATATTCAGTTCTTGAGATTTACAATCACAAGCTATTTTTACATATAATGAGTCCTGTGACCTTTGACCTCATGACCACAAAATCTAATCAGTTAATTGGCTCCCCAAGAAACATACATGTACCATGTTTGGTCAGAATCCGTCAATTGGTTCTTGAGATAACGCGATCACGAGCTGTTTCATGCATATAAAATAAGCTCTTTGACCTTTGACCTCATGACCCCAAAATCTAATCAGATCATCGGCCCCCCAAGATACATACATGTACCAAGTTTGGTCAGAATCTGTCAATCTGTTCTTGAGATAACGCGATAAGCTATTTTTGCATATATAATGAGCCCTGTGACCTTTGACCTCATGACCCCAAAATCTAATCAGATCATCGGCCCCCCAAGATACATACATGTACCAAGTTTGGTCAGAATCTGTCAATCCGTTCTTGAGATAACGCGATAACGAGAACAGGACGTACGGACGGATGGACGTACGTACGGACGGACGGACAACCCGAAAACATAATGCCTCCGGCAACTTCGTTACGGAGGCATAAAAAGACAAATTTGTCACTTTCTTTCTAGATGAGATTTACCCATAAGGAATACAATCTTCTCTAGCAGTTAAACAGAAACATTGCTTGCCCCATTGGACAACCAAATTAGACCATTAATGGAAATTAACTTGCCCAACCTCAATTTTTACTTGCCCTGGGCTATAGGGCAAGTGCTAGTGTCGAGCCCTGTATCATGTCATGTAACTGTCCATATAAAAAGAGTCCTTCACTATCTGCCTGGATTCATCTGCTGAGGGGACACGATCGGGGCTGACGTGAGCAACGACCTCAGGTTCTGGTCAGAGGTTGTACTCGTCGCTGTTGCTGTCGCCGTGGCAACCACTGATGATGCGGATGCAGAGAATGATGACGATGGTACGGCTGGGAGCAGGGCACTTTTCTTTTCATCTGTAATAAATGAAATGAAAACAGGGGAAAATTAACTAGTATCCTCACCAGCTGATTCTCAAACTGTAGTGATTCATAACTTTGCACTATTACCCAAATCACTTGGAACTTTTACGTTTCCCTTGTACCTTGTTGTCAAGCATACGTAGCATAAGAATGAACTCTATTTACAACCTTGTCTGCCAGAAGTCGCCCCCTTTTGCACACAAATAATCCTCCACTTCTCCTTACCCATGTGTTTCTTGTAGGCCAATTGCAGTGCAGCATAGCAGACGGTCGGGTCGCTCTCATACCAATGTGCGATCTTTTACCTCTGAAACACCAACCCTCCTTAACTCTCCTATAACCATACTCTCCACAAGACACCCCCATTTACACAAAATGATCCTCTAGTTCTCCTACTTACCTATGTGTTTCTTGTAGGCCAATTGTAGCGCAGCATAGCAGACAGTCCGATCGCTCTCAAACTAATGTGCAATCTTCTACCTCTAATACACCAACCCTCCCATACTTTCTCATAATCAGACTTGCCAGAAGTCACCCCCCTTTTACACAAAATAATCCTCTAGATTTACTCACCCATGCATTTCTTGTAGGCCAATTGCAGCGAAGCATAGCAGACGGTCGAATCGTTCTTATACCAATGTGCAATCTTCTAACTCTCCTCTCATTATAAATTACTAACCATCCCTAACTCTTTCTGCCAAAGTCATCCCCTTTTGCACAAAATAATCCTCTAGTTCTCCTTTCTTGCAGGCCAATTGTAGCGCAGCATAGCAGACAGAGCCGACTCGACCCGATCCGACTGGTTTTCAGCCTGATTAACTCAGTATGCGCTGCCTCATGACTCTGTTTTTTCCAGTCAAGTGGCAGTTGGAGGTCATTCGAGACCGATTCAACATGTTGGATCGGCTCCGACTGAGCAAAACTGACTCTAGTCTGACTGAAAACCAGTCGGATCGGGTCGAGTCGGATCGGGTCGAGTCGGCTCTGTCTGCGCCGGGCTTTACATCATTGTGCAAAAACGTCACCCACTTTTACACAAAATAATTGACCAATTCTACTAACCCATGCGTTTCTTGTAGGCCAATTGCAGCGCAGCATAGCAGACGGTTGGGTCGCTCTCGTACCAATGTGCAATCTTCTCCCTCTCCTCTGACTTGCACTCCTCAAAGCGAAGCCATCGGTAGTTTGCACACCTGTTCAGCACAGAAAAAAAAAAGAACAAATGTATGAACTATTTTCAGGATTCATTTTCAAGACTGCCCATGTAAATTAAAATCATGTTCAGGGTAAACCGTTACGTAATAATATGATTGATAATCATCTCTAAGTGGTTTACGTTATTTCCCTGATCATCTGTTCGGAGGGGAGGTAGAGGGGGGGCTGTATAAAGAGTTGCAAAGTTGCAATTTAACACAGGTCTTAAAGTGCGCCTAAATAAGCAAATCTGTTTGGTTCAAATGTATGTAGGTTCTGACTTGTGTTTAATCGCAACTTTGTCATTGTGATTAATCACAACTCTTTATGCAACACCCCATTTTAGAGGTATACAGAGGTTTATGTACCTGGTTGCTCCATCCAAGCCCTGTATGAGGTTCTGGATGGTGGGGTGGGAGAAGCCAAAGAATTCTTGCGCTCGATCCCTCGACTCATTCACGATGTCTTCACCGCTGTTGAAAAAAGCACAAGAAATTGTTAACTCAGGCACTCAAACATGGGATTATACCCATACACATGTAGTTAACACAATGAGCTACAAGTAGATTCTTATAAATGCACAAACCACCAGACTAATTTGTTATCTCTACAAGCCCGTTTGGTCAAGTAAAATTTAAAAAATGAATAGTTTACTAGCCAGAACACCAAGTTTACTTGCCTGTGTAACCAAGACTTTCATTTTATGGGGAACTCTCTATACAAGACCAAAGACTTTAAAAATGGTACCTTCTGCCTTCTAGCCAGACACTCGGCATTTATAGAATGGAGAAGGGAAAGTTAATCACACGAGTTACCAGAGGACTAGCCCCCTTCTGTAACTTTCGCTACATTTAGTAGACGTGTGGCCTAGGGCTATTGAAACGGAGATAGGCGCCGCCTTATGTGCCAACATTGGTACGGGAAAGACTTTAACTTTAACTCTCTATACAAGCTTGCAGATTTTCTAAGTGATCCCCAGTACACATTTTACATTGCATTCTATCTTGGATTTCTTATTCCGAATAAACTGAAATTGAAGATGAGATTTACATTTTCCTCTAGTAGTTGTGCAAGTACTTAGTCGCCTAATCAGGCATCAAAACTACATCCAAACACTCGGTGGGCATTTTAAACCACGATATAAGGTTTTAATTACCTCAGTTAATTCCAGAAAATTTGATCAGTGGATATTAAAGATATTGCACATAGTGTAGAGAATAAATCAATGTTTATTTTGAAATAATAAGCAAAGTGCAATGAACTGTGATACAGCCAATCACGGCGTAACACATGCATCCGAACCCAGCTCATCAAGCCAGCTCAACTTTGGTGGCACAACGATATAACTTGCATCTGGGCTATGCATCCCTCAGTCAGCTTGACAAAGGCCAGCAGAAGCGGCCAAAATGTAGCTCTCTAGCATCGTAATAGCATCGTGAGTCAATGAACAATCAATTATACTCATTGAATTTTAGCATGATGATTACAATTTTTCGTCACAATAAACAAATACGACTCAAGGTACTTACAATCCTCTGTTGATGGCTTGGAGCAGCTTCCGATGGCAGCGCATGGCAGAGTTTGCAAACAGAACTGAGCCCTCGGTGGATATCTCAAACTGTAAGGAGAATTAGAGAATGAATTCAAACATAGAGGAAACTGACTAGAAATATTTTAAATGTTTGTAAACCGTCTGTAAACATACACGGGTGCGGATATCATCAAACGGATGATTATTACTGCGACAAATCTAGGGCAGGCCATCAGTATTCGGTGATAAAATATGAACTCAATATTCGTTTTTTTCACTAGGTAAACAGTGTTCGTTTTCTTTCAAACTTTCACAAATCTTTCAATATTGTATTTTACAATGATATTGATATAGGATTGAAGTCTCAAATGTCATTTTGTGCAATATCTGACACTTTACAGGGATCACTTTACGTAAATGAACACATAATCACTTGGTATTAAGAAGATAGCACACAGAACTGATTCCTCGGTGGATATCTCAAACTACAGGTTTCAATATGAGAGAAAAAAGAGGAACATTACATACAGGAGGCAGAGCTGCCAACCAATCCTATTTTGCCAGAATTATTCCTCTTTCTTTTTTATACATAATTACAGCATTCCTTTATTTTCATGTAATAACCCTTTTTCCTAATTTTCCCTAAAAGAAATGTCTGAATTTGGCTGACATTGCTTAGAACCAGTACCCATGGCAATAAATTGCGGTGACATCAATAGAACTGTGAAAGGTTTAAAAATGAATGACTTTACCCTTGCATCTCCATCTGAAACCAAAATCTTGCATGTGTAAGTGCAGCTTCTCTGGGGATCAGTCATACTCCCATAGACCCTTGTGCTGTGGAAGCCGGCCGGGTAGATGAACCGATCGGAATGGAACGAAGACTTCTCTGGTAGAACCTCTCCCAGTGAGTAGACGGTCAAACTGCCCAGGACTATGGGGAATATTGGCTGGCCTGAAAAATAGAACAAACACAGATTAACATATGTGGGGCAGTGATGAATAACCACAGCATAGTAAAGAGTAAGACCCTTGTGCTGAGATATCTGACTGGGTTGATGTACAGATCGGAGTAGAACCTCTCCAAGACAATATAATACCATCACCATCACCATCATCACCACCACCGCCACCGCCACCGCCACCGCCATCACCATCATCATCATCACCATCACCATCACCATCACATCACCATCACCACCACCACCACCACCACCACCATCACCATCACCATCATCATCTTACCTTCATCTGTCATAGGTATGGGTAGGATGTGTCTCTTCAGACTGCTGCTGGCTTTCTTCTTCTTCACAGGAACAACCCCAGCCTTCTTGTCAGCCTCTGCAGTGGAAGAAAATCAAATTTCATCAATCATTAACTGAAATATTGTTACAATCGTTCAAAAAAATACATGCCTAATAATAAGTCGCATGCCTGATAAAGGCAATCCATCTTTTGATTTGAAATAACAACTTCAAATTCAATATTAACTCATATTTCCTAGCAAACTGATCCTGAAACATATTGATCAATAACTACAATGTATTTTTAAAAATACAAATATTTTGTCTTCATTTAAGCCCTACTTTATACATCGTAATATGCTTGTTCATTTCACATAACATTACCCGATTTCTGCTTTGGAAGAAATATGTTCAAACACAATCGGATACACCACTATTCACGTGAACGTAGGAGGTCACCACCGTCAGTGCGAACACTACTGTGATCGATCAATGATGCATTCCTGCACTTAACTAGTTTTCACCGCACCAAACCATTGTTTGAATACTTGTAGACGCTTTGATGAGCCTGGAAATCAGTGAAAAGATCTTTTTGTTCGGACAGTCCGCACAGACGTCATAATTTGCGAAGTTAAATGAACATGGCCACTCCCGCCATCTTTTGCCGCCGTAAAAATTAGTAAAATTTGGGTGTGTTCACAGTAGGATTTCATGGGATCCAGTAGGCCAAAATTGACAAGGAATGTATCAAATTAAATGTCTGTTCACCCTCAAAATGATTATAGTAGCCGAAAGCCATAGTTTCACTTTCATTTAATGCGTTCATTTGCTTAACTCCTTTCCCAGTCCTATGTGTTTAAAAGTGTAATTTACAATAATTACTGGTCATATCTTTTATGTAGAAGGGGAGCAATCTTACCTTTTGCAGACTTCTTGTTCTTCTTGTGTTTGTGTCTGCTCTTATCCTTCTTCTTCTCCTTGTCTTTCTCCTTCTCTTTCTCCTTCTCTCTACCCTTATCCTTGCTTTTATCCTTCTCTCTATCTTTGTCTTTGTCTCTGTCTTCGTCTTTCTCTTTTTCCTTCTTCTTCTCCTTCTCCCTCTCCAACCGCTTCTTCGCCGCTCTCTCGGCGCGCTCTTTCCGAGCCGCAGCCTTCACGACTGCCGCCGCCGCCGCTGCTTCTTTCTCCTTCTGCTCGGCTTCCTTCTTGACCGCCTGTCTGTCGCAGTCGAGGATCGACTGACCGGTCAAGGCTTGGTAGTGGAGGAGTCGTAATAAAAGAAATCGTCTCTCTGCCCTGGCTCTCGGCAGCTTGGCTTCGGTGCGTGCTACCTCATCACAAAGGGCTGCATTCTCCTATAGGGATAAAGTTTTTAATAGAATAAGAATAATTATTTTTATAGGAGTCCTTTGGAGCTACATGTAGATCAAGTTGATAATAGGCTGTCTGTCGCAATTGAGGATCGACTGACCGGTCAAGGCCTGGTAGTGGAGGAGTCGAAGCAAGAGAAATCGTCTCTCGGCCCCTGACTCGTGGAAGTTTGGCTACCTTATCACAAAGGGCTGCATTTTCCTGTTGTCTGGATACAAATCTAATGAAAATCAAACCAGGTAATTGGAACTGGAGAGTGGAGACTGTATGTCGCAAATCAACTGATCGACTGGTAGGCATAAAGATAACATTGAAAAGTATTCTGGAATACTTTTTGACTGTAGTCAAGAGTATCTGAATTTGGATTCTTTGATCATTCATAGTACCTAAATTGGGATACTTTGCGTAAACAATCACGGATAAAATCTGACAATATAAGTTTGCACTTTTTTACAAGGTAAACATTGTTCCTTTTTTATGAAAATATCACATACAATATCATTCAGGTGAATCTCACAATGCTATTGGTATATGATGGAAGTCTCAAATATCATTTTTGGACAAATCTTTTGAAGTTAATGGATCACTTAAATGAACATTTTGAGCCAAACAAAAGACTACTCACAAACACCATGGCTTTGATGAGGCGTCTCAGATTCTGACACTTGCGTTGAACTTTTGCTACAGCGATTGCTGCTGCCACTGCCTTGGCTGTTGCAATGGTAGTTATGTCTCAGACTAGTTCTTATATTTGAATTTTGGCTTGCAAAAGGCGGACAGTATCTTTAAAATAGTTTCCAAAATTGGGAGCAAAACAATAGAATACTCACAAACACCATGGCTTTGATGAGGCGTCTTAGATTTTGGCACTTGCGCTTGAACTTGGCGTTCCGCTCAGCCTGAGGATCGGGAACTTTTGCTACAACAATTGCTGCTGGCACTGCCTTGGCTGTTGCCTTGGATGCTGCCTTAGATGTGGCGGTTGTTGCAGTGGTAGTTGTGGCAGAGGTTGGAACAGTGGATGCTGTTGAGGCCTTTGATGACTTCTTGTTGCTCTTTTTCGCTGCTTTCTTCTCCTCTGGTGTCTATAATTAAAGGGGTTCAAGTAAGTAATTAGAGCTAAAAGCAACTTAGAACTATCCAGCCACTCATTTAATTTACAACATATATTGTATAAAATGTAAACTTCATAGCTTGCATACTTTTCCACAGTAATTATTTCTTTTGATTATCCAACTTATGAAGGCGAAAAATGTCATGTTTATACAAAATAATGATCATAGCGGCTACTTATAGGACACACGTTCCATATTTCTACCCTTGTGGTACACTATTAAAGCATGATTTTTTAGTAACTTTGGATTTAAAAGAATTCTGACATCAGGCAAGTAAAACTTCATAAATGGTCTAGTTTGGTTGTCCAATTTATAGGCAACTGGCATTTCTGTAAAACTATGAGAGAAGAATATAATTTCTATAAATGTGCAAATCTCATTGGGCAAGTAAATTTGTTTCTGTTTGGGCAAGTACATCTTGAATATCATTGATAATTTTACATGCCCAAAGTGGCTGGTAGAGACATAAGTGGGTGTGGAGGCTTGCCTGGTTTGGGAGGGTTTGTGTTCGCTTGGTCTACACTCAGTTGGTCTACAACTCATTTGGTCTACAACTCATTTGGTCTACTACCTGATGCCTATAACTTTACTTTCCCAACTCCAAACATGATCCCTAACCCTAACCCTTATTACAATTATCATAAACCCCCAAATTCATAATTTTCTAGTAGACCAAATGGGGCTAGACCAAATGGCAGTAGACCAATCGGCAAGCTACGGCTTGCCTTACCCAGGGCTCGACACTAGCACTTGCCCTATTCTGCCGTCCCAAGGAAAAAGGCAGTATCTACACGATTCAGCATTTTCTAGAAACTGAGATATTGACCCTTTTGTGTTTTTGCCACAGCCGCTCGGAAATAATAAACTTGTGAAGATAACTTCAGTGTGTGATTAAAGGCTATATAGGGGTCTATTTTTCTTCATACATGAACAATTGAATTTTTCGTTTAATTTTGAGATTTTCATGAAAATGTAGATACTTTGGGAAAATCCCTGGTTCGTAACCGATTTCCCCAAGGAAAAAAGCAGTATCTACATAGAAATTCGGAGGGTGTTGAATTATGCCTTACGTTATGGATAAACCAATCGAAAATGTTTCGGCATATATTCTGTATGTACTATTAACATACTTTAAAGGGAAAAAAGTTTGACTAATTAAAAAGCGCCCTCTCTAGGCGAGTCACACTTTTCTTAAAAAAGGGACTTATTGGCCCATATTTCCGCAATGAAAGGAAATACGAAGCATGAATTGTATTCATTAACCACGCAAAAATGATTGTTTATACATTTGTTATGAAAGTGTATGAGTTAAAGTGAAAACAAAACTTTGTTGATAAAGAGCGCCCTCTCTTATCAAGTCTGAAGTTACTTTAAATATGGAATAATGCATGTTACAGTCTGTGCATTGTGTGAATATGGCAGAGGTACACGCACTTTCATGCATACTTGAATAGCCTTTGTCACAAACTCTGCGCTTTATAGAAGAATGTTGGTCGTATTGCAAAATGCACTTATATGTTAAATTTGCTTCAATGTTTTGTGCTTCACAATTCATATAAGTAATGAAATTGTTTACACAAGATATAACTATTATAAATGCGTATTATTCATATTGTCTGCTTATAAATAATTTGTTTGTCTTGTGGCGAGACTAGCTGTGTAGATACTGCTTTTTTCCTTGGGGAAAGTGGAGGTTGACTGTAGATACTGTGTTTGAGGGTTGGGAAAAAATGGTGTTCCCAAATTTTTTTCAGAAAACTGAATGTATCACATGAAAGAGCATTGTTTATTGAGTATTTTTCTGCAAAAAAGTGAAAATCAACAAAAATGTCAGATACTGCGTTTTTCCTTGGGAGGGCAGTATTGCCCGGGGCAAGTAAAAATTGATGTCGGGCAAGTAACATTTCATAAATGGCCTAGTTTGGTTGCCCGATTGGGCGCTAAATTATTGTTGAACTATAAGAGAATATTGTAATTCAATAGGTTTAAATCTCATCTAGAAGTACACATGTATGAGGGCAAGTAAACATTCTGTTCGGGCAAGTGAAAAGTTATGATTTGACTTGCCCGAACGGGCAATTTAGATAAAAAGTTAGTGTGGAGGCTTGCCTCACCATAAGCCTGAAGATCCCCTGCTCCTCATCCAGTCTGACAAATCTCTTGCTTCCCTTCTGCGCATCTCGGTTCATGAGCGTCTCTAGACTGGACCGCACGTTAGGTCCCACCAGACCCTGGTCCTTGATTCGTTGTCGGATTTCTTTCAGTGGCAGCGCCTGGCCCGCATCCCCTAAAATAATCTGGTGTAATAAGAGATCCATCTTCACAGTGTTAAAAACATCACATTTATAAGCATGAAATCCCATTTACATCTAGCAGATCACATTTAAAAACATAATCTCATCTATGTGCATAATGAGCGTTTCTAGACTGGACCTGACGTTCCAGACCATGGTCCTTGATTCTCTGCCGGATCTCCTTAAATGGCAGGGCCTGGCCCACGTCCCCTAAAATAATCTGTTGGAATATTAGAGATACAGACATGTTTTACACTTCTATTGTGGGTATTGCACTGCTTTTATAGGCATGAAATCACATTTACATCTAGCAGATCACATTTAAAAACATAGTCGCATCCTTGTGTATGTTAAGTGTTTCTAGACCGGACATGATGTTATGTCCCACTAGATCCTGGTCCTTGATGCTCTGCCGGATCTCCTTCAATGGCAGGGCCTGGCCCGCGTCCCCCCAAAATAATCTGGTGTAATAAGAAATACAGACATGTTTTACACTTCTATTGTGTGTATTGCACTGCATTACTTTTATAGGCATGAAATCATTACAACATAGCAGATCACATTTAAAAACATAGTCTCATCCTTGTGTATGATTAGTGTTTCTAGACTGGACCTCACGTTAGGTCCCACCAGACCCTGGTCTTTGATCCTCCTTCAATAGCAGGGCCTGGCCCGCATCCCCCCCCCCCCCCCCCAAAAAAATAAATAAATAAATAAAATAATAATAATAATAATAATTTGGTGTAATAAGAGATACAGACATGTATTTTATTTCCAGTGTTAAATAATACAACAATTTATAGGTACATGAAATGATATCTACATCACATTTTACATTGATCTAATTCATAATCGTATTATATTGCGACTAGATTCTCTTGCACGTTGCACCATTTCCTCTCCGTTGATAGACTAAAAAGTCATAATTCTAACCAGTCCCAAGTATACGGTCGTGTGTCATGAACTCGCCTCCAAATAGGGTGGAGCCGTTACATTTTGGGGATTTTTTTTTGCATTTTACTTCATATTTTCCAAACCAAAAATCCCTTCTGAACAAATTTGGTATCATTTGAAAGGGCTATCAAAATGCTATCATTCTGCAAAGTTTCAAAGGTATACCTCTATTTAAGATCGAGATACAGCCATTTGAAGGTTAAAGCCGGAGGGTGGAGCAGGAAGCGGCGCCGCAGGAAGTCTATGGGGGAAATGACTCTCAAAGCGCAATTTTTCTTAAAACGTAAATAACTTTGTCAAAACTACATGTATAACAACGCTCGAAATTAGCACAGGCCCGATGGCCCGGGGCCACCAAAAATTGCTGTCGGGCCAGTAAAAAACTCATATTCCCAATGTTTGCTGGCCCGATCGGGCCACCAAATGTTCAAACAATTGTACACAATATTATGGTACTTATTGCAAATTTGATACCTCACAGAAAATACTTGATTTGTTGTTTAAAAAGAGAGGAAAGAGAGGTCAATAATGAACAGTTTCAGCGCGATTGACAGCTCAGAAAAGCTAAAGACGCAAATTATTATAATTAGGTACCATATTATAAAAGCCTTGTTTTAATTCCCCCCCCCCCCCCCCCCATATCCGATCCCCCGGCATGTTCCACTTGGGGTAGGTAGAAGGATTTTAAATTAACTTTATAATCAGTTCAGTTTGAATATAAAACTTAAATAAATGATAGGAAATATCAAGAATAATATTTGCTATACTTGTAGAAATAAATTTACAGAATGTTGTCCGATTTGTATAAGTTTAATTTGTATTGTTTTCCATAGTGATTACAGCCACCCCCGCCTTGCAAATGGAGCATCCCATTTCATTGTGAATCACAACTTGACTCGATCGATCGGAGACGGCTTTTCAAAGCCCATCATTTTTTGTTTTAACAAGAATAAAACTCCACAATTTGAAAATATTTCATTTTTATGAGGTTTCCAAAGAGTGATCTACAAAAAAAGTAAGGTCAAAGAAATGTGAGAGCATATTTTCAAATAATCAAATTCGATCATGCAGTGCAACATCGTAGCTGTACGTAGTCGATTGACTTTGCATGTGACTGCGTGAGACTGAGTTGTGTCCGCTGTGAAGCCGAATGTTGTGACTTGCGTGTGATATTGTTTACGAAGAATCTGGAGTTTGTTTGATTAATAAAACACCACAATTTTAAAATATGGCAATTGACTAAGGTTTTCAGACAACATTGCACAGAATTTTGAGGTCAAAAAACGGTGAATTTCTCCTCTTCTATCATCAGATCATTTTTGTTTTGTCCCCGATTGATTGGCTATGGCAATTTTACTTATGTTTTTCTTTATTTTTTTCGGGCCAGTAAATTTTGGTTTCGGGCCACCAAAATTGGAAAAATACCAATTTTACTGGCCCGACCGGGCCACCAGCAAAAAAAGTTAATTTCGAGCGTTGTGTATAACTTCAATTTTGGTATCAAATGAAAGCTTACACATTGAACTTTAATGTCAAATGATTGAAAAGTGTCTTTGCCAAATAATTTTTTTATTAAATCAACACAAACAAAGAAAATTGGGGGTTTCCTGTACAAACTCTATGGGGGCACAATCTTGACCGATAAATTTTGTGAATTCTTGGTAAAAACGTTAATATCTTGAAGAAAAAAAAAGGTTTCACAATACAAATTTGGTATCAAATTAAAGCTTACCTATCAAACTGTATTATGGTTCATCATATTTAGGCTTTACTCTATATTCCATTCATCTTGTGACTCCTACTTAGTGAAAATTATTGATTATTTAAATTTAAAAAAATCATGAAGTATGAATGAAAAAATCTCCTGTAAAATAATAATTTACCCCATACAATATTATATTGCTGTAAAGGTCTAAGTCTGCTCTGCAAGAAAACATTATAATTTCTTGTCTAGAGCTACTTTAGAAATAGTTATCAGGAAATTATTGACCTCTAAAACTGTAAACAAAATTTCATGTTTTGGTCAATATGAACAATTAAAGGGGTAGTTTAGTTTTGGTAAGGCTGAACTTTAGTAGCCAAAACCTGCACAATAATATTATAAACTAATAGTTATAACTCCACCATGCTCGAAAGGTATACAAAATTACAAACGACTTCGTAAAAAGCCTGTTATCATTCAAATAGAGCCATTAAAACCCAAGAGGGCGCTTTTTAATAAGGCATTGGTTTCAACCATTTTTCATACAAAATTATGCATGTGATATTTTATTGATATAATTATTAAATAGCGAGATCATCAACAACTATTTAAAAAACGCTTTTGAAAAGTTTTGAAAAAGTGCAAGCATTTTTTTTTTTTTTTCTAAAAATCATCTAATTATTTGGGCCCCAAATAATTATAAGATCAGATATATGTATTGATATTTCAGCCGTTTCTGGGTCGATTTTGACCAAATAAAGTTTATTCTGCCATTAAAATTGTATGTTCTCTCAAATTCGACACTCAGTTTTTCATTACCTCACAAAAAAATTGTGATGCGCAGCGCCCTCTCTACCAAAACTAAACTACCCCTTTAACTGTACACCCAGTGTTATTTCTGAGTGCATATTTGGGTTCCTTGGGTTATTTCCTTTCAGAAAATGTATAGTTTCGATAGGGTAGGGGGTCTTCCTCAGAAAATATTTGCTCTCAACTGTAACATTGTCCCGCAGAAGCCCAAAATGGCATGTAACGCAAAAGGAGGCGACCTCACGACGCATGACCATACATGTTTAGAGTTTTCAATTGTAGACCTTTATCCAATTCAATGAGCACTAGAATTTACAATTTTTGCCTTGTGACCCAGTCGGGCAATAAAAGCCTCTTTTTTTAAAGTGGCCAGAAAACCTGAATCTGGAGATCCATAACACATAAAAACTAGTTCTTTTAATTTGGTAGCTAATTTTACATGGCCCTAGTTTATTGCGTCTCTGCTAATTTTGAACCGTGACATAGATAAATGCTCAAAATTGGCACAGGCCTTCTGGCCCAGGGCCACCCCTCCCCCCCCCCCCCCCCCCCCCGTCCGATTCCTCCCTCCGTTTACCAGCAAATCGTCGCTGGATAGGATAGCGAAAAAACATTCTTATTTTAACAAATTATGTGCGTAGGCTATGTTATTTGAACTTAAGACTATGTTTGATAATCAATTCGATATTAAATGGTTTAAATGCACGAAAAATTATTTGGAAGGCGGGAAATTGAGTTACGAAGTTTTCGCAATAAATCCTGAAATGAGATACAAGGTTTTCGAAAAGATGAATTTTGACATTATTTTTTAAGATATGCAACTCATGTGGTTATTAGAAGATGAATTACACCTTAAACTTAACATTTATCCAAAAAAGTAATTTTCACCAAAATTTGAGATACGAGGTTTTAACAGCCCAGCGACGAAATGAAAAAAAAACTTTGTATGTGATCCACAATTCACATAATTTGATAATTACCGACGCTGTTGTTTTGAAGACCGCAAAATGTAGGAAAAAAATTATCATTTCCTGTCCGTTTTCCGTACCGATGCGTCCTAAAAGACAGCCTTCAACTGCATTAGTGTACGAATGGCCGGTATGCTTATATCCAGCGTATTAGCGTAATTGCGTGTGAATGGTCCAGCTGACTGGACCATGTACTTTAGTATGCCCCCACCCACCCCCGGGCCACTTAAAATAAACTCATACCTCTGCTGCGTCTAGCCAGGACATCTTATCATTGGTGGGTGCCCTGGCTCCGCTGCTGTGATCCTCAAAGGGACTGCAAAGAGATATAAGAAAGGAAAATGAAAATATGGGTTATAAAGCTGAGTCATGTCGGATATTTTCAAAACCGGGTACCAATAAACTATAACCGGTCGGGAACCGGTATCCCGATAAATTTTTGCCGTCGAAACCTGTAAAATCACGCAATCGTTCAAGCATCGGCAAAAATGCACCGTTTCTGACTGTCAAACAAAGTAACAAATCAAGAATTTCTCGAAAATAACCACTCTTTAAAGTAAATGATATCGATTGCCCCGTTTTTATTTGAATTCCGCTACATTAAGTGATAATCTTAATTTCTTTTGTAACATTTTTTTTTTTTTTTTTTTTTTTCGGGCACCGTTTCCGATAAAACGAAACCGGGTACCGATTGAAACGGTCGGAACCCGGTGTGATCGACCGAACCGACTCAGCCTTAGTTAATTTTGTTGGAAAGTAAACTAAGTCAAACCTGTCTTATGGCCTGGTCACATATAGCCGACGCACGGCCAACGCACGGCCAGCGCATTGAAAATTTGCCATTTTGGCCAGTGCGTCGTCGTGCGCTAGGTGTGCGTCATCATGCGTTACTCATGCGTCGAGCGCGCTGGACCAACGTTTTGCATTCGTCGTCATTCGCTCTGTGCGTCGAGATTTTTTGTGCATGCTCAAAACTGTGCGCAGAGCTCGACGCATGGATGTACACGCCAGAAGGACGCCAGTCACGCGCAGAGCACGCTAGACCAACGCCAGACATACGCGGAGCACACGCTGTGTACTCGTTGTGAGTTCGTCGGCTGAGGTCTAGCGAACGCCTAGCGCACACCTAGCGCACACCTAGCGTGCTTCAAACGCATGCCCAGCGAACGTGCAGCGAATAAGGGCGAGCTGAACGAGTGCAGAACGGGTCTCTAACGCACCCGACGTTCTTCTAGCGTGTTCCTAGCGTTTAGCTAGCGTGTACGCAGCGTGTACATAGCGTGTAGTCAACGCGTCCCTGCACACCATCTCCCCATCACTTCTCATCCGACCCTCATGGGTAATGATAGAGGTTCCTACTGATCACTTCTAGAAGAACCACCTCGGAAGATGGATGGATTTTAATGTTATTTGACATGAACTACCAGTATTGTGTTAAATTTATTCATTGCATTAATTGCATTCATTTCAGGGCCCTGCAAAGTTAAACAAATGCTAAAACCCACCCACCCCCTTTATCCAAAATGGACATGGAAAGAAAACTCAAATCATATTAGGACTTTTTAAAAATCTTGAAATGATTTGAGACGAGTACGGTGCAGTTTTTCACACTTTGTATCCAAAATGCCCCTTGACCCATCCACCTACTTCCAATTATGTTATGGATGTTTGAATTTGTTTAATGTTGCAAGGCCTTTTTATAGATAAACACGCTAATAATACAAGTTCGGCAATTCAAGTTTGAGCTCTCATATCCATGGATACGTATTACCCTTCACAAATATGGTATCATTGAATGCTTGTTGATTCCCGAGGGTGTTTCACAAAGCAATATTTTGTTATCATGACAAATTTGTCATAATAAAACATTCTTATGGCATGTATGGTAGCATTATGGGGACCTTTTGCACAAAATTTGGTGAAACTTTTGCGAAAATTTAGCTAAAAGTACGAATTCGGCTAAAATTATATTCTGTAAATTCTCGTTGCCCGGATCCGGACTTGGGCAGGTTTTCCAGGCGCGCGAAGTTGTCCCTCATTCCCTTGAACGACCCTTGCAGATGGGATACTTCTTTGGACATGATGTCCGCCTGTTTCTGCCATGCAGCATTTTTCATGTCTGGCCTCCTGTAATGGGTGACCTTTTTATTCCAAATTATTTCATTTTCCTCCAAGAAGGCGACCATCAATTCCTCCTCGTCATCGGACAGCTTGTTGGCCCTTTTGTCCTTCTTTAAAGTACCCTTCTTGATCTTGACGACAGACGATGCCTGCGAAGCCAGCGATACATGGCTGACTACTGACCCAGCATGTGAGTGAGTAGGGGAGCACTGACGGGATGATGATGGAAAGGATGTAGCATCCTCGACAGCATCCTCAACGGCAAAAGCAGAGTCCAAGCTATGCAGCTCAGGGTCCAGGCTAGGCGGCTCAGGGTTCAGGCTGGGCTGCTCAGAGTCAGAGTCTAGGCTGTGCAGCTCAGGGTTCAGGCTGGGCTGCTCAGGGTCCAGGCTGGGAAGCTCTTTGCCTCTGCCCTTGCCTCTACGACCGTGGGCTTCATGGACAGTGGGTTCATTCTCTTGGGTGGCATCTTGAAGAGGTTGTACACTTGGCACTGCACTAACTTTAATATGACAACACACTGGACGCTGTCTTCCGCGGGCTGTGCGTTGAGCGTGCGGTGCATGCGCGGTGCATGCGCGGAGCATGCGCTCTGCATGCGCTGGCCGGGCGCTGGCCATTCGTCCAACACGCTAGCAGCACGTGATGCATTCGTTGCGGTTTTTAATGTATACGCTCTGTATGCGCTATGTATGCGCCCTGTATACGCACAGCGCGTTAGCAACACGTTATGCATTCGCTGTAAGTTCGCTAGCCTCCCCCCTAAATCCTGACAGGAGTTGGGCGTACAACGACGCACTCCCATTTTTCCCGAATTTTCAGTGCGTTGGCCATGCGTTGGCCGTGCGTCGGCTATATGTGACCAGGCCATTAGGAGATGAGGAAGGAAAATGGAGCAATAGCCCAAATAGGTTATAAATTTTGTTTGAAAATACAGTCAAACCTGTCTTGGGAGACACCTTTTACAGTGATAAAGTGATCCCCAGCAGAGAAAAACAATGTATGGAACCTGTCTATGGAGGATATTGCGGGCTTTGCGGCCACTTTACGTTTCATTTAGGTGTTTGCTATCAAGACAGGTTTGACTTGTCATTTGTGGGGGCCCTAGCTCCACTGCTGTGATCCTCAAAAGGACTGCGAATGGAAAAGATCATGAGAATTAGAAAAGGGTTATAAATACGTTTTGTTTGAAAATATAGTCAAACCTATCTTAGGAGACGGGGGTGGGGTGGGGGGGGGGGGCTACTTTTAAAGTTTGCTTGCATGAAAATAACTCTAGAATTTGTTTTGCATTGACCTCTATATTATGCAAATTTTCCAGGGTTCGTCTTGGCACTTAGGATGCGAATTCGCCCTGAGGCACCATGTAGTTTTGTTTTACTGGTGCCATTCATTTGATTTAATGGTGCATTGTGTTTATTATATATCGTTCTTGTTCGAATGAAAAATTAAATAAATTTCAAAGCTTTGTTAACACTTCAAAAACTGAATAAGTCTTATAATCAAAGAAATGAAGCCTCACCTGGGGAAGAAGACCTGCTGGTGCAGCGCCCCTGGTTGCTGGAAGGGATAGGCGGGGGAGTGCTGACCCACTCTAACCTGCATCATACCGGTGGGCGACTCTAGTGGGGGCATCACACCCATGGGAGGGTAGGGGTAGCCTGCAAAGGTGTGACCCATCGGAGATAGCTGGTAATAAGAAACAAAATATGTATTAAATATACATACAGATGACATGAATAATGTGTACTACAGAAGATAGTTTGATGAATTTCTTGTAAAAACACATGTTCATAAAATGTGATCTAGCAAAGCCATTATGTCCATGGGAGGGTATAGGTAGCAAAGGGAAAGATGGTTAAGAAACATAATATTTAATACTTCGGTACTTCGGTTGGATAGGTTGAAAAGACTCCTACAGGAGCATCACTCAACTTGATGAGATTAGATAGAGGTCGGTGAGGGTGGGGTGATCTAGTCGCACTGTTTGACTTGTTGGCTGCTTAGTTTCAATTTAAAAGTTTGTGAGTTCTTTATTGACGTTAGTGAGAAAGGTATGTCGTTCCAATATATAGATGAAGATAACATGAAGCGTACTAAAGAATGTAATTTGATGGATTTCTGTAAAAGGGTCTTGATAAGCAACAGATCCTATATCAAAGATTACATCAATGATCTGTACTAAAACGAGATAGTAGTTTATTTGTAGCTCAGCGTGAAAAGAAAAGGCGGAGGAGTGCTTGCCCACTCTGGCCTGCATCATACTGGTGGGGGACTCTAGTGGGGGCATCGCACCCATGGGAGGGTAGGGGTAGCCGGCAAAGGTGTGACCCATCGGGGATAGCTGATAGCTGGATAAGAATGAAATCAATGATGATTAAAGAAGGTAGTTTGATTAATTTCTTGTAAATAGGTCTTGAAAATATATTGCAAAACCATCACGCCCATGGGAGGGTAGGGGTCAGTGTTGTATCCGAGGCCGGCTCAGCCGAGACCGAGACCAGACCGAGGCGAGACCGAGACCGAGACCAAGCCATTCCGAGACCGAGACCAAGAAAAGGGAAGCCAAGGGGTGCCATGGGAGGGTAGGGGTAGCCAGCAAAGTTTGTGGCCCAATATGGATGAAAGCTGGTCAAGAAACATAAAGGCAAAGATAACATCAATAATTTCTACTAAAACGAAGTACTAGTTAGTTTATTTGTAGCTCTCCGTAATAATGTATGGCCCACTCTCAACCTGCATCATACCGGTTGGGGACTCTAGTGGGGGCATCACAGCCATGGAAGAGTAGGGGTAGCCAGCGAAGGTGTGCACCATGGGGGAAAGCTTGATAGAAAAAAAATCATATTAATATAAAGACATAATGTGTAAGTAAAGAAGCCTGTAGTTTGATGTTTCTAAAATTGCAAATATTTAAGATAGTTTCCTGGCCAATTTTCCCATCCACAAAGTATTGTAAATTGTCCTGGTAGGACCGTTTACTCAATACAGTGGCAAATTCTAATGGACGCAATTTTAACTACAAACAAAGAGAAAAGAACAGCCTCTCTCAAGTCACCAAATCCATATCAGATTGAAACTGAATTTATAATTGGTTTTACAAAATTTCACTTTAAAAAGGATAAATTATAGTTTACAAAAACCGTCAAATAAGTTCCATTTGTTTCCCTTGCTGCTCGGTTTTCCACCGTAAACAAAGATAGCACGCTCGCAACGTGCGGAGACCACTTATTATTGCCCAAAACAAGTGGACTTGCGATCTGCAAGCAAGCGCACCGTATCTGATTTCGGATACTGCCGTATCAGAATTTGGATACGGTAACTCACACGATGCGGGAAATTATGCAGGTGTCATTTGTATGACGCACCTCTTGACCCCCGGGAAAGGTGCATCATGGATGCGTCATGTACTCCCATATTGATGACGCACAGTACCATCATGGAAGCAAAAGGTCAGTCACAACACTGACCCATGTGTGCGTCATAGTCAGTCACTTTACCATGGGTGCGTCACAAGGTTCTTCAGGACCAATAGGACCGTCATTTTCATGAAATGGTGCGTCAAAAAATTGTACTCAAATATGCGTCAATGTTTCCTAATGGTGTGTCACTTTTTCTGACGGAGGGTGCATCATGGTACATGAGAGGGTGACACACATTGGTACAATGACGCAAAATTCAAATTTTAAATGTTGGCACAATTTTATTACCATATTGGAAAGAGCTTAAAATAAGCATTACAGTGATATAAATATCTTTGATATTGGTCAATTATTAACAAAGTTATGATTTTTTAAATATTTAATTATCGGGCTTTTTTTGGTACCCGAAAAACAAAGAAGAACAAAGAAAAAGTTGTGACCTTTTCACAACGTTCTGAAATTAACTTGTAACTTTTTCAATATCCAACCGATTTTAGTCAAACTTTCAGTAAAGAAAGCTGTACTGAAAAAGAACACATTGCAACTGTTTTTAATGTTTACTGCCCATCAAGGACGAGAGCTATTTTAAGGCAAAATCGATCATTGTTTTCCTCTACAAATTGGCAACTCGTAAATTTTGTTGGCCGATCAATGCAATAAAAATATGTGGAAAATATTTAGTAATGACCATTTATTATATGAAGTGACTTTGCTGCAAAGTTACCAATATCTGTTTTGAAAATTTCACAATGTGTTGCCAATTTAAGGCAGTGACAATAAATGAAAAAAGGCATTTGCAAGTACAAAGTAATGAAAGCGAGGACCCGACTTTTGGTGCAAAATCAGAGAGATGCGTGCAGTTTTCTTCATCAAAAATATCGTTTCTGTCCTCAGATCAACTTGAAACTTAAACTGAATGTTCATGGATATGGGCAATTCCGTATGAGAGAAGGCAAAAACACCACATCTCAAAGTTGAGCAATCTTCCCTAAATCAAACTGTTATCAATAGAGGAAAACTTGAATTTTAGGAAACTGAAAACCGTTTGCATATGGGCAATTCCATGATTAGGTGGACATGACCCCAAAATTTCAAAGTGTCTTTTTCTTACATTTTTTGGTTGTATATGATTAAAGACACATCAAAATTACTGGAAAGGTTATTTATTTTGCTTTGACTGTGGTAAAAGTGGGTTAAAATAGTGAATTTATATTGGTTATATTTTCCTGTGTTATTTCTAATGTAAGTTAAGAAAAAGTTGATTAAGCCATTATGAGCATGAAAATACACAAGACCTTACAAACTTATCATATTTATTTAGTGAGTACAATGCTCTAATAGATTTATCATGCAAAATTAAGAATCTGAGTTGCTTATGCCAACAGTGAGTGAAATTAAAAACCATTGGTATGCCATGTAACGTTACTAACCAAAACATGGATTTATTTTTCTATAGAGAGAATGCAATGTCTTATAATATTCCTACTTCAAATTTTTCTCTTCCAGGCAATGCTCTATCAAAATTAAGGAACAAATTTTACAAATATTATATGATGTATTAATTATAAGCAGTCAAAATCTGTAACGTTACTAACCATGTAACGTTACTAACCAGTCTATGATACAGAGTGTAACGTTACTAACCATAACAACAGTGAAAGAGACACTTATAAGCTGGTCCTAATCAAAAGTGAGTGAAAGGATATGTAAAGTAAGACAAAAGAGGCCACTTTAGAACAATGGATGATCAATTTTTTTAAAGTAATGTGAGTTATTCAACCATGTGCAGCATCCCATGTGTGCAGCATCTCATATCTATGCTCTATGCAAGAACATGTGCAGTATCTGATGTTCAGCGCGAGCAGTATTTTAGTGTAAAATCCTCATAAATCTTTCTCCTGGAAAGTAGTCATTGGAAAATATAGTTGACTCTACTTTGACGAGCAGCAACCTGTCTTTGGTAAGTTGAATTATTGTAGTAATTATAATCTTAATTATCATTTATACCCTGTATCAAGGTATTTCGTTGTACTGAATACACTGTGTACAGTTTACACTGATTAATGATAATGATATTGTATTTACAGTGAAAACTAATATATTGATATAAAACAAATATATTGTAATGGATTACATAAACTTACAAGTGTATATTTAATGTAATTACACTGTCCAGAGATGTTTAAATGTTGGTGTGTTTTTAGGGGTGCATTATGATTAGCCATGTCGGTTGCCATAGAAACTTGTATGTAAAAAAAAACATCTTTAGTGATGAAGCACTTGCAAAAAGTAGTATTTTAATTTAGTGAAAACTTCTAAGGGATACAACAAGAATCTTAAAACCAATTTTGTGACTGAAATATTTTTACAGGTATACTATATTTGTAACAATTGTTTTATCTCATTTGTTTGTGTCATGTGGGAACTTTCCAACACTCATTCAAGTATTCTACTCTGCAATATGATGCAGAAAATGTTCATCTTAATTAATTACTACTTGCCTATCTTTTAGTTCATGAATACATTATATTTTGTTTTTATTTATTTTTCTATCTGTAGGTCATGAAGCAAAACCAATAGTGAACTTGAAGAGGACTGGCAAGTATGAGGAGTACAAAGATAAGAAAGCAGTTACCATGAAGAGGAGCTGGGAGGAGAAAAAGATGCAAGAACATTCCCTACCAAAATGTGTGCAAAAACAGCTCCAAATCAAGAAGAAACTAGCTACAAACAAACATCTCTTTTTAGAATTCTATCTCTCCAATGAGTTTTGTATTAAAACACACATAATTATTTTATTTACACAAAGCTACATGTATTTGAATTTGATACTATGAACAAAGTACTATTTAAAGTTTTTGTAAGAATCCGAATGTAACATTAATTGGATTATTGAACAAGTCAACAAATGACCATTTGGATTGATAGATCTCTACTCAATATTTGCCTTCTAAAATACTACAAATATTGAATCTAAATGCTTGCAAATAAACAGTTAACTGGTATTACAAATTATGCATTATTAACCTACCACTTGATGAACTTTGGTGAACTATGGAATGTATCGGATAAGATATGTTTTCAAACAGTTTTCATGTTTCAAGTTGTGAGTTAAGAGTTTCTAGTTAAAGAATTTAAAAGTTAAGAGTAATATGGATAGTTATGTTGATTTACTTGTAATTCCTAAGTATTACTTGTGATTTTGAGGCGAAGGGAGGGTAAAAAAATGATGTTTGGTAACTTTTACCTTTTATAACACGGCTCTGGTAAATTCAGTAACGTGATTGGTTAAATCCTGTCACGTGACTATTCATTAAATTTCAACAAACATGCACGACCGTGCAAAACAGGGTGCAACCCCATGCATTACTCGTTTTTGTTGCGCAACTTTTTGCACGGCTATGACGTCACAATGCTTGTTTACATAGTTCTATCGGAGACAAACTTGCGAAAGTGATAACAAAAAAAGATGGAAAAAGCTTCGTTTTGTAAATTATCGGTATTGTAGTAAATCAATCTTAGCAGTTTCGTAAATTATATGGTATGTGGTTTGATATTGGTAAGTTTTGGAATGGAAATGCATAAAATGCTTTGATAATTCTCATTTTACGGGAAATTTTTTCGGCAATTTCTGGTGGACTGCGGTTTGATCTGCTGAGCTTCACATTCAGTGAAGCGAGTGCAGGTAGTCGGATGGTGAATTTTGTAAATTCATATTCACACTCTAGAGGGTAGATAGACTGGGTTTTGTGGCATGGCAAGTCTGTTTTTAAAAATCCAGCAAAATAAACGATTCCGTGGTTGAGCTCGTGTTATAAAACAAATAATACACGGTCTCAATTATCGTGCATCATGTAAATGCAATCGCGCTCTCGGCTCTGTTAGCTGTGCGTTGCGCACTCGGCTACGCCTCGTGCGCAACGCACAGCTAACAGAGCCTCGCGTGCGATGCATTTACACAATGCACTCTAGACAGTGTATTATTTGTATATGCACGGACAAAGTGTAACGTTACTAACCGTAACGTTACTAACCATGATTTTGGAGCCTAATGAAAAAAATATGAGTCAAGATGCTTTAATTATTGGCTGAAACATGTGCCAACTGACTAGAAGTAAAATGAATATGGCACTTTGTTGGAATTATCTAAGGTTTTAGAAGACTTCTCATTTGAAAACATTGATTTTTTTCCCCATGTCCTTTTTTTGTAACGTTACTAACCGACAATAAAAGTTGCCATGCCGACGTGAATATTATTTCAATTGTGTTCATTTTTTGTTTGTATTATAGACCTAGGGTGGGTGAACATGTTGTAACATGATTGTGACTTGAAATGAATAGATGGTGGTGTTATAGTAGAATATGTTATGAAAATATGCTCTAAATGTAACGTTACTAACCGTGGAATTGCCCATATAGCTCGATTGGTTTTTCAAATATTTCTGCTTGAATTGAACAGAAATTTATGACCTTTTATTCATAAATCAGCTTCATTTTGTGAAAATAAAGTGAATCTTTTAATTCAATACTGTTTCTGCTCATTTTCTCATATTTTCCATACGATGTTGTAACAATCACAAATTGTAAAGCATGGGCAGTAACTTCATTGCATATTTTTTTGAGAATTTTTTTAAATCTATGCACATTTGATCGTAATTCCGTTACGATAAAACGTTTTAAGTTTTTCTCAATATCTTATTACTTGTTCTTTAGTCATGTCATTGTGAATTCTCTTCCTTCATCATAGTCCTAAGAACTTCCAACATAATTTTCTGAAATAATGTCACTACTTTTTCCAAAAATGGCGTAACAGTATTAGTAATTCCGTTACGTAACGGAATTACATGCACATGGTTTGTAAGGTATTGAATGATATTGCTGAAAATAACATTTTTTCTTGTTCTGAATGTAGAAATACCCTTTAAATAGCATGAACTGTAGCCATGTAGCCAATAAGTCATTATACATACATGTACTGTACAATGTTACTTTATGTGACTCATTACCTCACATGCTTCATATTGCATCAATGGTGATTTAACTAAATTGATACACAATAGATAATTTCTCTAATTTCTCCATGAACATAATAGAGATGATAATGTTCTATCATTAAATTAGTTTCCAGCAAGACCCACTTGACTGAAATTATGAAGATGCAGCAGATTCATGTTTGTACTTTAGAAAGGGAAAAACAAAAACAATAACACAAATTTAAAAATATCCAGTAATTAGTATGACACTGGTTCTACATTTATTTTCTCACATTAATTTACATTGATGTATTTTAAGATATAAATCATACCTTCAACTTTCAAGGAGATTTAATATTAATAATTTTGTATGTAGATTTGAATATCATTGATCAGTTAAGGGCTCATAACTCACCATTAATTATGTAAATTTGTATTAAACTGAAGCATATAAAATCAAGATTAAGATCACTTTAGGATGAATTTTTAAAAGAATAATTTTAGAATATAACGAGTTTATATAACAAATCTCGATTTGTTTGTAATTCTGTTACGCACACACATAAATTCAGGATTTGTTCTGGTCCTTATGTACATACATGTAAGAGTTTAACAATGCATACATTGTTTAACAATGCATACAAATTAACAATGCATACAAATTCTTAACTATAGACTGTACGCAGAAAAATGTAACCAAGAAATTGCATTTTCATGGGTGGATTCATGGGTGGATTTCACAGGCGTAATTCCGTTACAGTGACATTCGTTTGTCTTAAGGTAATTTCAGAGGTTAAAATAGATCATTTCTGGAAAAAAGATGTACCAAATTCAAGTTTGTAACTTAAATGATAAGTTTTTATTACCAATGAAGATTTTTTTGTGGTAGCTTTTGCAGAAAATCATTACAAAGTTAGTGTTGAATAAAAGACCTCTTTCCGTTATGATTGTATTTTGGTCTCCTGACGCTACAGTGTTATAGATTTGTACCTCTATTACCCCTGCCAGTTATTAAAGTTGTAAAAACTGTGGAAGTGAAAGGAATTTTAAATATGATTAAGAAAACAGAGCTAAAAATCACTTATATGTCAATTGCCCATTCACAATTTGCATTTCCATTCACACAGATTTCCAATATTCAGGAAGTTTACGATGCTTTATGCATTGAAAGTTGAATTATTTGACCCGTTTTTGATTTTAAATTGTTTAAATGTTTCTTGATATTGATGATGTGCAGTTCTTTAGCATGTCACATAATGTAGGTACTTTTTTTTTTTTTTTACTTTTTTTTTTCTCACAATTTAACCATTTTTCTTGAAATAAAGGAAACATTTAAAAATTTAGCTATTTTTTACTAAAAAATATGGTTATTATTGTCAAATTATTGATTTTGGAAAAGTATTGAAGCTAAAATGTGAATTTTTTGTTGTTCATGTACCGATTTGTGGAAAAGTTGATCCCACTGCTCAAGTTGTGTAATTCCGTTACACACTTTAGTGGACATAGTTTCTAGGATTTTTCTTTCATTTAATTGATGCAATCCTTTTTAATTTCTTGCCTACTAATATGAAGCTGAAAATAAACCAAAATAAAGCTGGAGTTTAGCAATATTTTTTTCAAATTTCATTCTTATTTGTATTTTTGCCATATTTTCATTTATTTTACACATAACAAGTTCAAATATTGCTTTACAGATATGTCAAATCATGGTTTATATTCAAGTGCTAGATAGCCTTGATGTTTGCATTAGCATGTAAGAAAAGTTGAGTGCAAAATAATTGAGTTTACCTTGAAACTTTCAGAGATGTAATGCCGTTACAAATTTGTGTAATTCCGTTACAGTGGTCTTTTTTCAAAAAAGTGAATTTGTGAACTTATCATTGTGTTGTTTATGCACGTACTTGTTCCAAAATGAAGTTGACATTATCAAGATAGAAAAAATACATAAAATCAGTTTCAAAGTGTCTTATATTTCAGAGAAACTCAACGCAAACTTGTAGCAAATAAAAAACTCCATTCTCCGGTAATTCCGTTACGGTCACACATATTGGTCTAGTGTGCAACAACACATGGAAGATATAAAACCATTTCCCTATCATGTTGTAGCCTGGTTACCCGTGCAACTTATATAAGTATCAAAATTTACCTAAGTCATGAGAATATTGTGCAGGGAATGAAATAATGAGCAAAAAACGTCTCTAAATGTAATTCCGTTATGGTGGAATTGCCCATATATACCTAAGTCTAACATATTATAATACACGGAAATGTATTAACTAATCAAAAGTATATAGAGTGGGTAGAACGGGCTAACTGGTAAAATAATTGAGTCAAAACAGCAAGCAGCAAATCAAACATACAGGAATCAACAGGAACATAGGGTAGAACGGAGGAGAACATAAACGATGTGTTGAGGTGATCAAGTCTGGGTATGCACTAATTTAATAAGACCAACATTGGCAAATATATACACAAATAACAAAAGGATGTAAGATGCAATTAAATAAAAGACAACGTACCTATAACTAAAATGGAACAACCTTATTCTACAAAATAACCAATAACAGATGAGATGATGATGGCATGTGATGATGGCATGTGGAAAAGGTGACTGGACACAATAGAAGAGGTGTGAGATATGCAAAGAGAAGAGAGAGAGCTCCAGAGTCAAGTGGCCAGGAATGCCAGGTAGGAAACAATAGAATAGAAATAGCAGCAGATATGAATGAGATGCAAACAGATGTGAATGGAATGGGGTGACGGTGACCAGAAGGGGATGAGCATAATAGAACAGAAATTGAACTAAATACCAATAGCAAGAGAACAAAGATAAATAACCAAGGGTAACCTAATGACAAAATAAAGACCCTACATAAGTCTTACCCTTCCAAAAATTGTCCTCAATTTTAAAAGGAGGAAAACAAATCAAATATATATCATATATGCAATACCAGTTTCATATTGTTTTTAAATTATACCTATATACACAAGTTCTGCTCCCCGTTAAATCGAACCGAAATCAGGCTGAAATTGTAAAGGGGGGAACAAAACGATCATAATGTAACATATAGCATCAACGCAATAAAAACAAAACTTAACTTTAGTGAGGTAAACGGTGTAATAACATATTTCAATTTATAAATGTGGGCTAATAAAGTTTTAAAAACATAGCCCTGAATTTAATGAAAATTTCGAAGAGAAAAAAAAAAACATTTCAATGAAATATGGCATTTTGATTTTTTGCTTTGCCAAACAAAACACAAAATATTCCAAAAGAGATCCAAAAGAAAATATTTCCAATTTGTGAACGCAAAAAAAAAAAAAAACATTTCAAAACAACAATGTGTTAACGTAAATTAAGAATTGCTAATTTTCCAGGTGATATGGCAAGAAAAAAAGAAAAACAAAATTCAATGTAAATCATTAAAATCACATGTTTAAACTTTTGCAGCGAAACATATTAAAAATAGCAATTGAATAATGAAATTTAAGTCCAAATAACCATTCGCAAAATTGAAAGTTCTTGTGCGAGTGCAAAAAGAAAGTCCTGGGTAATTATAAAATAATGTCAATAGTCATAACGGCGCTCAAAGGCACCGCGGTATCTGTCATCAGAAAAATGACCTCGTGAAGGGGAGGGGATACGAGACCGTGGGGGCGATGGATGATGGTTCCTGTTGGGCGAGAAGAACTGCTGGCGGTGGTAGTCCCGAGGTGGCGACTGGTAGCGTTGATGCCACGGGGGTGGTGAATGTGGACGATGTCCTGGCGAGGGCGAACGCGGACGATAAAATGTCTGCTGCGAGCGTGGACGTTGTCCAGGAGGTGGCGAGTGCAGGCGACGTGCAGGCGAAGGTGAGCGCGGGCGACATGCTGGTGATGGTGAGCGCGGGCGACGTGCTGGCGATGGTGAGCGCGGGCGACGTGCTGGCGATGGTGAGCACGAAGGACGCTGCCGTTCCACCGGCGGCGAGAGCGAAGGTTGTCCTGTCGGCAGCGAATGCGGATGATGGTCCGTAGACGTGCGCGGCCGTTGATCCGAGGTCGACAATCCAGGAAGACTGTCCGACGACGATGGAGAAGTGCGAGCCCCGCGATTCTTGCGAAGTCGCTTCTTGCTTTTCCGGCTTGCGACCCGTTGTGGAGACGAAGTCTGGCGAAGGAGGGCCTCGGCGATGTCGGTCATGGCGAGGGCTACGGTTTCCACTGCATGAAGAGGCGATTCACCAGGGCGTAGATCAGCATTCACGCGATCGCGACCGGCGTTGCAGCTCTCGAGAAAGGTGGTCAAGTCTCGGCACATGAACGGCCAGTAGAAGCGTTCGGTGATGGCGGTGATCGTGCTCTCGTGGCTGGAAGAGTGGAAGAAGCGGATGACATCTACGACCATAGTGGAAGGGACTAGTAGTTGGCGGACATCACTCACGCGGTCGACGGCTTTCCTACGGCGGTAGAGCAGACCGTCGTGGAGCTCGATGCGAGGAAACTGCCACAAATAGCGGCGCATCGATGGATGAAAGCGGTGGATGTCGTGCGCGTCTGGGTGAATGTTCTGCTCGACGAACAACTTCAGCTGGGTGATATCTGGGTCGGAGTGCTGGGCTGCGCTGATCTCGATGGCGAGCGTATGGAGGTCACAGGGTTGTGGTGCAAAGTCAGAATCTGACGTCTGTGTAGAGCAGTCGACACGATGAACCACTGGTGGGGGGTGATGAAGGAGTGACGACTGCAGGAGATCTAACTGCCGCTGGAAATCCTCGATGCGTTGCACCAACTCACGTAAAATGAGGTTGGTGGACATGTCGTCTGAAGAGTAGAAACCAGGGCGTGGCATAATGGCAGCAAACAAAATGTCAAAATAAATGGGTCTAAGAAATGAGGCAATCCAGACTAAAGTACAAAGCAAAGTTCTCACAAAATATTATGGAAACTGAAAACTGTAACAGTGAAAAACAGCTCCAAAACAATGTTCTACTAAGTAATGTTCAAATGAAGATGATAACTGTACGAAGATTTGACGAAACTGAAGATAAACGACGACGTGAACGGTACGGAAATAGCTGCCACCAATATAATACACGGAAATGTATTAACTAATCAAAAGTATATAGAGTGGGTAGAACGGGCTAACTGGTAAAATAATTGAGTCAAAACAGCAAGCAGCAAATCAAACATACAGGAATCAACAGGAACATAGGGTAGAACGGAGGAGAACATAAACGATGTGTTGAGGCGATCAAGTCTGGGTATGCACTAATTTAATAAGACCAACATTGGCAAATATATACACAAATAACAAAAGGATGTAAGATGCAATTAAATAAAAGACAACGTACCTATAACTAAAATGGAACAACCTTATTCTACAAAATAACCAATAACAGATGAGATGATGATGGCATGTGATGATGGCATGTGGAAAAGGTGACTGGACACAATAGAAGAGGTGTGAGATATGCAAAGAGAAGAGAGAGAGCTCCAGAGTCAAGTGGCCAGGAATGCCAGGTAGGAAACAATAGAATAGAAATAGCAGCAGATATGAATGAGATGCAAACAGATGTGAATGGAATGGGGTGACGGTGACCAGAAGGGGATGAGCATAATAGAACAGAAATTGAACTAAATACCAATAGCAAGAGAACAAAGATAAATAACCAAGGGTAACCTAATGACAAAATAAAGACCCTACAATATCTATACAGTTTCAAAACATATCCTACATACCTTCAGTAAAAATAGAGGTGGGATTTCACAAGCAAACGTTTGGATCGATGGTTTATTCACTTCTGAGCGTCGGACCGTCTCGGACGAAAATAAATTGAAGTGCACAACAAAGGGGAACATGTGAGCTACGTCATCATTATTGGTTCAATGAACTTAGGAAAAGTACAGCCTCTGAAACGATGCACACGGCACGCTGTCAGGGCACCCGAGTCGCTTCGCGAAAAAGTCAGCGGTGCAACGGAGATGCCCGCGCAAGCAGGGATCTGTCACGTACCTAGAAATTAGACCGATAAAATAATTATAAATATGATTACTATAAGTATAAAGAAGGCTAGATCCTAGGTTTCGTCTTTCATTTATGACAATCTTACCAAGGGCTGTCCGTCAGGCGTCCGAGGCCCGGGCGGCAGGCCGTGCAGACCGACGGGCGACATGAGAGGCAGCCGCATCCCACCACCCGCAACTGACGTGTTCGAAGACATCATGTCGGCAAAACTCATGCGGGGAGCTCCGGGGGCACTCATCATTGGAGACATGTACGAGCTCACCAGCACGGTGTTCGCGGGGCCGTTGGCGTTGCCATCTGAAGTCGTTTGATGATGTTGTTGTTGCAAAGATTGGCTTAGAAATGCTGAAGTTACTTGATTAAAACCATGGCTGGTTGTTATTGCTTGCTGGCCAATATGAGTAGTAACCGGGTGCTGCATTTTCCACTTTTTCTCTTACTTTGTTGATGGATAACCTACTGCCTTCACACAGCTCTCCAGCGCAATTCGATCAAACATAAATTTTAAGTATGGAACGCCACTTGTACACAAAATATCATATTTTCTGTGACTTCTCTCCACTTTATTGTACGAAAAGAAAAGTTATATTTTCTAGATCTGTGACTTCTCTAAAAGCTTAAATCTGCACATAAATGTATAAGTTAGATAATGTGAATAAATAACAATATCATATAAACTTGCAGTTGGAGCCACCCTCCCCTCGGGCCGGCCGGGGGAGGTGTGGGGTGTGGGGCCGGGGTGGGGGGGGGGGGGGGGGTGGGGGTGGGGGGGGGGGGCTAGGAAATAAAATAAAATACAATTTTATTTACCAAACAACAACATCGTTAACAAAAAATATCATAAATCACAGAGAGTAGGCTACTATAGTCAAAAGTAATAAAATATTGTAGTTGGTTAAAAAAAAGAAAAACAGAACCAGCAATATCAGAGCATATAGGCTAGTCGAGGCAAGTCCTTTCACTGAATAGCTTATCATAGTACAAATTAATCGTTTTTATAATTGTTTGCATATGTACAATATTTTCTGAAGTAATATTTACAGGCTTTTATTTCAAATCATTCAAAGTCAGCAAAGAGATGCTTTATTTATAAGTCGTAGTGCGAGCTGCTTCAGGCATGGTGGATCGAGCCCCCAGAAGTTTTCGGAAGTTAGCTACCTGATAGCCCATAAATAAAAACTGAAACTAACAGCTAAAGGCAAGCAAGCAAAAATGGGGCTGGGCCGGGGCTTCGGGAGTTTTAGCCCCCCCCCCCCCCCCCCCCCCCCCCCCACCCCTTCTCCTGGCTGCTCAAGGCGGCCTCAAGGCTCGACATTGGTGTATATAAAACTCATGAACCGACTATCATCAAAAATATATATATATATATATCATATCCATTATATAAGAGTCACTCTCAATGGATATCATCTATTCTATACTTTTCTTTTAAAAATGTGAATGCATTCATGGGCGTTGATTTCTTCTTGCCATTGGAGAAGAAACCAAAGCTGACATGTGTTAGTTCACTTTTTGCTTCATTATTGGGGGGGGGGGGGGGGGGGGGGGGGGAGATGTGAATAACCATGTGAATATGAAAAAGTTATGATTCAAAAAGGAGATGATCAAAACAATTAATTGCACCCTGGTATATTTCAAAAAATGTGTAGATTATGAATAATTGTATTTATATTTTTGCAGAACGACGGGAAAATCGCGAAGCCTCGCGATGAATTAAAAATTACTTT